>VWZP01008648.1:0-74485 GCA_013396995.1 Dicaeum eximium | reverse complement strand
GCCTACGGGCTGTGGGGCGGCGGCGGCCGGCCTGTGCCGGGGCTGGCTGGGCCGCCGCCTCCTCGAGCGCCCGCCGGGCTCCGCGCTCCGCTCCGGCCCTGCCGCGCTCCGGCATTGCCGCTCGGGCACTCCCGGGCGTGCGGGCACCCTGCCTGCCATGTTTTCCTTCCCCACAGCCCGCCTTCCTGCCATGGCTTCCCGCCTTCTGGCACGGGCAGGCTGCCGGCAGGGTTTGCCGCCGGCTCCCTGCGAGCCCCGCGTCCCCACTGCTTCGCCTTCTGCGCTGGAGCTCCGCCGTGGCTGGCCAGCTGTTGTCATCGCACACCTGCCTGCAGGCGTGTCCCTGCGCGTTTTCTGCCGCTTTGCTTTGGCGTATGTATGCATTCCGACTGTCATCCACCCTTGCCTTTGCGCCCCAGAGGTCACACGGCTGTATGCAGTGCTGGCCCATGCTCCTGTGTGCCTCTGCGGCTTTATCTGTGCACACAGATGCCCCATCTTCTCGTGCCATCTATTCTGTACGTTCACTTCGATGTAGAGCGGACAGTACACTTGTCGGCCTCTCTGTGTCATCATTCTATGCTTTATATAAGTAGGCGAAGAGATCACATCTATAAATTACAAGCATATGCTGTTCCTGTAACTTTTCCAGTACTGTATGCTGTCCCTGCAAACTTTTTATTTCCTTTCACTGTCAAAGGCGTTCACATCTACTGAAATAACTAAGGAATAAGTTATTATGCCCTGCCCCTGTTCTTAATGTATATCTCCAATTCTTGTTTGTAATCACTTACACCCTTGATATGACTTTTTTGCAGGTAATAATCATTCTTCTGCCTGAAATTACATAGTTCCTCACTATATCTTTCATGTGTGTACATTCAAATGGCTGTATACAAGTTACTAATCAATGGTCTGTTCTTCAGTTCACATGTTCTTTACTCAAGTATGCCTTCTTAGTGTATGCTTTATTTCATGTTACATTTAAGATTCCATGGCAGACCCATTTTTATACCCTTCCATTGCCCCCAAATATGCTGTCTGCCCCTGTACAATAATACAGTCATCCTATCTCTGAGTTTGTTTACCAAACGTACTTCATATATCTGCTGGTCACTTATCTCACAGTTTGTTCCACCATATTTTATGGTTCTAATCCAAACAATGCTGTATCAGAATATATCTAGCTCTGCTTTAGTCATACATGTGCTTTATTTCTTCTGTCAGATGCTCTGTATGTATTGTTTGCACGAATTTTTTCTCTTTCTCTATGTTTTAAATGTCAGTTGGTATAACTCATTGCTGATTGCCTAGTCCTGAAAAACTAATTTCTTGCCTTTTCTTCTACATCTCCATTCTTGCATAACTAAGTCTCATGTTACTTTGAGAAATCAGACTTTAAATTCTTCAGCTATTTGCATGAAAATCATGCCATGCATTCTTGACTTCTTAATTAAGGATATTGCTATTTGCATGTTGTCATGTTATGTGTCTGTTTTGCTATCTTTGAAAAAGTACCTGCATCCTCAACCTTGTTCTCTTTTTAGTCCTTTTTTCAGCTTGGGATTTTGGTATTTCATCTTAGATATTTTCCTGCTTTGCCAGCTCAGTCTGACCAGATCTGGACTATCCATCTTTTCCAAATTCCCTGTTAAGCCATTATCACCATATGTACACAGCATTCTCATTTCAAATGCAAACTCCAAAAGCTTCCCTTTCCAAGCACTATGCAGTTTTGTCTACTCTGTAACTCTGCACTCTTCTCCTTTCCTTAAACTTAAAATAACTTTCCAAAATCTTCCCCTCCACGCAATCTCTGTAACTGTTATCCACTTGCAACTACAAGTGAAGCCCTTCTTGGTTCTGTGTTCTTTCTGACCCCTTCACAGTCCTAAATACAAGTAGTTTGTGAAGCTTCTTGTTGCTGGTTTACAGGTTTTCTAAGTACAAGTCTTAAAATAGCTGTGCCTCAGCCTGTTTTGTTTGTGTGTTCATTCAGCACATTAGCCTGAACTGCATTAGCTGTCTGGTTTGATCACACAGTGCTGAGTGCTGCTGAGACCGTGCCAAGCACCCTCAACTCGAGTTGCCTTTCAGGATTGCAGGATCGTAACACTCCTTGATCTGGACACAGGGTTAGGCTGAATTTTCAAGAGGATTATTGCAGGTTTCTCGTGTGGTTTACACAGCTGGACGGCTTTTAAGGGGTGTTGATTTTCAGAACTTCTGAACGATTAGATGTTGATGTGGTATTTTCCAGAGTAAGCCTCCCAATTCACTAAGGACTTCTAAGAGCAAAATACCATCATCCTTTTCCATGAATTCAGAAACTGCATTTGTGTTGAAATGGGTTGAAATGCTTTTATTGGTCAGTTTCTAGCAATAATTAAAATTAGCATTTGTTCATCTTCTGAAGTCGAGCAGAGCTCAGTACTCAGGAGAAGTTTATAAACAAAAGAAATATGTTAAATAATTTTTAATTTAGAATGCTGTGGCAGTGATAGGAAGTTAAAATATACCATCTAACCCTAGATTAAATTACTAGTGACAGGTGCACAGAAAGAATAAATGCAGAGTTTATTTGCTTTGAAAACAATAGTGTGACTCAACTTGTTACGCAACACACTTGCTTTGTTGCAATTTGGTAACTGTGCAAAGCATGGTGAAAACAGAGTAACAGTGGTTCAGTTACCTTTTGGTAGATCTCAGTTGAATAATATTCATTGCCCTGTCCTAACTGTGAATTAGAAGATTAACTAAACAAATGTTTTAGAAGTCACAGTGGCAGTGATTGCTTGGTTAACATGTCACCTGCTAGTGGTTTCCAAACCTGTTTACAGCCTTGGACCTCCTCTGTGTAAGTTTTAGATGGAGACTTCTGCCTGTGAGGCAGACAGGCTAGTGTGAGCCTTTTGCCAGTATTGAATTCAATTATTTGCTCTGGATGCAGCAGGACTGCTTATGGCTTGTAATATAACTAGAAAGAACAGCTACTAAATGTGTGTTTACATACAGAAAAAGATCCCCAAACTGCAGTTCTGGGGGTTTTTTCCCCCCCTCTGAGACAAGTGTAATAGTTTTCTTTAAAACAAAACTTCAGGGCATCTGCAGTTACAAGCCCAAAACAAATTGCTTGTAAGTGGCCTTTAGTCTCACAAAATAGTGACTTGGAGGAAAGGTAATGACATGCACTCTAACACCAGTGTTCACAATTATTTTTGTGTTATCCTTCAAGCTTGTTTGTATTACAGAACTCAGTTTTGAAGTGAGCTGTTTGATTAATAAAAGAGGAATTGTTTATTAGGCTTGATAGAGCCTGTGTCTTCTCCTTAGTAGGATGGTTCACGGTGTTACAGCATGAATGGACACTCAACTCTGAATTTTTGCCTGAATTTTTTGCTGGTTACATGACAGAGCTTTTAAAGCAAACTGAGTGAGTAGGCTGCTGAAAGCAGGGCCCTGCTTACTTTTCTTCTTTCCTGTAGGGCAGGTGACAAGTTTGGTAGCTACAACTTGCATTTGTTAAAACTGAGTGAGACATTAAGTGCAGTGTGGAAAGCAGATGTGGAAAAAGGTTAAAAGTAATTTCCTTCCTCTTTTCTGATTTTTGTCTTTGGCTGGCAGGATTTTGTCAACTTCAGTACTTAATGCCTTTTGTGTTACATGCATGAGCTCATCAGAAGGTATTTGTATGAGCAGGTTTTCAGACATTTATGGGATTATTTCTAATGGTTTCTGGTACTTGCATGAATTTGGGGGGGAAGGTCTGTGTTCATCAAGATCTCTCATCTCTCCTAATGCCTAAAGGGAGAGAGGGAAAGATGGCAAAATGTAACAGGGGCTATCTTCTCATTCTGGTGGCAGAAGAAAGATGCTCATAACCCTGTGCTTTCCGAGTATCAAGCAAAGACGCTTCTTCAGAAGTTGCCAAAGTAGAATTAGGGAGGGGTCTTAGCCCCAGTGGAAATGACAGTGTAGCTGTAAATCCAGAGGGGCAGCTATCTATGGGGCTGCTATAGTGCTGGTGACTATGGGTCATTGGAGAATACAAATTTTAGCCAGTATTGCATGTATTTGGGTATTTGAAAAGTTGTTTTAGAGCCTGTTGGGAGCTGATAGGCCCAGTTAGAGACCTACCACTTTGAAAGGGACAGTGTCTGTGTGCCAGGGGTTCTCTGTTCTGAACTTCTATGGGAGACTCTGAACAACTCTCTCAACTGATAAACTATTAAAATGTCTTTTTCTTTTATATAGTGGTTCATTAAGATTTCTTGCTGAGGAAATTTTGATTCTTGTGTTTCATAACTTCTGGGTATTTACTTGCAATTCTGACATTCTTTGGGGATTTTTTTCTTTGTACATAATTTGCATTGACAGCCAGGGAGAAGAGGGCATGGGAGGAAAGGTGAGTGTCTGCATTTATATTGGCTCAGAAAGATCCAGATGAGAGGGCTGAGCAGCAGGAGAGAGGTCAGTGGAGAAGAGAGATTTGTGAGTCAGTAAAGCTGTGTAAGGGAATGAGGTTGATCTGGAATAAGGTTAAGAGGGTAAAAGGAGGATTTTAAGTGACAGCGAGAACACATGGTGAGGAATTGCAGAGAAAGAGGGTGCTCTGAGTGTGTTGTACTAGTAAACTCAAGATGATAGGAGACTACAGAAAGGAGGGGAAGGCGCAGGCATTAAAAAATGCATTTTCTAAAAGAAGATGGAAGAGTGCCTGTTGCCATTGAGAAGTCTGCTCATGTATTGAAGTGAGGGAGAGAAGGGTGTGGCAAAAGGCAAAATACAGAAAGGGGTGGCTTAGTGCTCTAACAGACCATTGTAGAATTTTTTTCTTGGTTGCATTTAATAATTTGGTGTCATACTGACACCAAAAGCTTCTTAATTACATCTTTACCTTTCCACAAGGGAACTTCTGATGTGATGACTTTTTAGACCAATTTAACTTAACTATTTTTAAGACTACTTGCACTTCCTTGACATCTAAAGCATTTGTGGTGTAAGCATGTAGTGAAAATAGTGTCTTGTCAAAAGGGTTGTGCACCTCTTAGGTTTTCCAGAAAATGAAAATGGGGATAGGTAGTCCAAAATGGGGATAGGTAGTCCAAAATGTTGAATACCAGTTCTTGCATTTTGACATAGGTAACTCTTTGTTATGTCATCTTAGGTGACCATGATAAAGGAACACATGATAGAAGCTGCTCTAATGAGTAGTGAAACAACCCTCAGTCTGTTCATACTTGTGTACAAGTGGGGTTTGTGTATAGCATGCTTGGAGCTGAGGGAAGTGATCATATGCTTTAGATAGTCTTATATCTGTGTTCTTATATGGGCCCTTATGGAAAAATGAAACATTCACCTCCTAATGTTGTGATCTAAATTGTGCATGATATACAATTTTACCAAAAGAGAAGTAGGGTAGAGTTGTGGGTGGGCAATGGTGCGGGTTAGTGAGAGGTGCCTGTTGCATGTGTGCTTTGCTCTTGTCCAGTTTGATGGAATTTGGGAACAGGCTGAAATGTAGGCTGCTGGCATGGTAGGTATGAAAAGGCTGACAAGGATTAAAGAAGGTTGAAGTCATGCAATATCTGAAGGGCAGCGGGAGTGCATCAGTTGATGTGATGATATTAATAAAATAAAAGCGGTACAAAGTTGAATAACATCTGAGGGGCACCAAGAGGAAATTTTCATTTCCTTAATTTTAATTATGCTTTTCTTCACAAATTCTTACGGCAGTGTGCAGTGTGTTGTTTGTAAAAACACATGAAATGTGTGTCATTGCCAAGTTCTATCAGACGTGAGTTTAGTGTGGAGGGGGCAGAGGTAGGACCTCTGTGGTACCTAACCCGTGGTCTCTGTCACAAGGTTGAAGAGTTTTGATGGAGCTCTCCCTTGCTTCTCCTCTGCATCTTTATCTCTGTATTCTGTGTGCTTCCATACTCGGTATGTACTTGCTAATATGTTTTTCTTTGGATTTTTTTTTTTAACATTCTAAATAAGAATGTGAAACTGAGCTGGATGCTATTGCAGCTTTTTTGTAAGCAGTATGAGCATTGCAGGTTGCAGGTTTGGGTGACACTCCATGGGTAAACTTCATTATTGTGATATATACTGAAAAAGCACTTGCCCTGAAATGGACACCTTTGGGTATAGCTAGACAGAGGGTGAAAGAAATTATAAAAGCATAGAAAAAAGGATACATATGGTTAAAAAAAAAAAAAAAGCAGTGCTGGGAGACACAGAAGAAAGGGAAAGAGAACTGAAATGATGCAAGTTATACTGCAAGGTGTACCTGTGTCTGAGGTCCAACATGTGAGGGAGCACAATTGTAGGTCCTTTCCACTTCTTGAATGCTCAGGTTGCTCAAATGACTTAAAATAGGCACAGTAAACTTTAATATCTCTAAAATAGTCAGAAAATCTAATTGGTTATGGATTAACTTTCATGAGGTACATTTTCAAGTTAATTTTGATAAGTGATAGTTAATTTTGATTTAAAAAGTCATAAAACTTGCTTCTGAATTTTTATATTAATTCTGATGTTGAATGTTCTGAACACAGAGTTCAAGATGCAGTAAGTACATAAGAGTGCATTGTTTTCACCTCTGTCCTAGTGTAGAGCAATATTCTGCAATAACCTATCATGGGTTTTGTGTTGGAATGGGGCTGATGTATGTTACACTTCCTAGAACTATTATGCAGAGGTTTTCAAAACGTTCTGTTTTAATGCTACTGAAGTATCCAAGAGTTTCACAACATCTAATTGCATGGAACATCTTGGCTCAAAACTCATCTAAACAGAACTTTATGGGCAGGGTTATAATGTCATCTGGAAAAAAAATTGTTATCCTTTTTTAACCTGTTGACAATGATTTAATCCATTTTTTGTCTCCTCATGAAAATGGTAAACACATTTCTTAAAGCAAGGAGTTTTTTTTTGTTCCCATACCATATTCCTGATACTTGCTTTTGGGTCTTGCCTCTTTAGTATGCACTTCAAGGTCTTTCCCTGAGGATTTTTAGTCTGTTCATGCAATGAAAGTGAGACATGTAATGTTTTTCTTCTCCTGATTTTTGTCTGCAACTGCCAAAGTGTTTTGTCCTAGGAACATCTCATTCAAATTGTTGTGGTTGCTTCATCTGCCTTCTATTGTACACGCAGCAGCTTTGTCCCTGGATATACAGCCTTCACAACAACAGCTGCTGTGTATGCCTGAATGATTCTGACTATATTCACTGATCTCAGAAGACAGAAACATTAAAGAACATGCTGCACTTTAGGGACAGGAATGAAGGACTTCAAGGACTCCTAAAATTGCTTATCCTCTTAAGGTTCTCATGAAATCATATCCTGAGCCTTGTTGCAGAAACATCCCTGCCTAGTTAAATGTGGACTTGATGTCATGATTATATGTTGCTGTCTGTCAGGGGCAGCTTTGACTTAAAAGCTTGATGTCCTCCACTTGACTTACAGTCTTTATTTCCACCTTGTTAGTTTGTAGGTCTGTTGGTTAACTTTCTGGCTTTTCTGTAGCTGGGTTAAACCATCATTATCTGGTTTAAAATCTAGTGCCTTTTAAACCTGAATTTCACAAATCTGGCACAAAGAATAGCCACCAAGATGGACCTTGGATATAGTGATTACTGAAATATTTTTCTTTACATATTAGGGGTTTTTGCGAAGGTGGTGTTTCTGTTAACAAAGAAGGATCGATTCTTGCCATAATCAGTCATGTAAACAGCACCCAATATTCTCATATTGCAGGCTGTTAAATTAATAATTAAATTAAATTAAGATGGGAAAAGGAAAAGTTTAATATAACTCAGTTCTGTCATGGATAGAAATGAGGCAGATATAAACCTGCTGCTTTTCTCTGACATTTTGACACATAAAATTCTATTTTATTGTGTCATCCTTGACTGTTTCTTTTGCTTTTTATTGTTTCAGGTTATTACCCATAAACTTGAAATTTAGTAACCAAATATAGAATTTGCTCTGAAAACTTAGTGGTGTTGATGGTGGAAGAAACCATCCTATGTACTCTTAAGCTTTGTGTAGACTGCTGCTGATGCTGAGGAAAATGGAGAAAGCATCCAGTGAAAAGGAGATAATGAAAATTATAGAAGAGTATTTGCAGTTACTTCACTTAAGCATCTGTCCTGTGTTAACTGTGTTGAAGTGTTTCTAGAGCATTATAGTAAAACAGTTTTGTTTTTTAAATTGACACTTTGCCATACATTTGATATGCTGACCTCTTTACCAGTTATGCATATGTGATGCTACTTTTCACTCCTGTTTTTGTGCCCATTCTTAGTATTTCTATAACAACTGAAAGGGCTGAATGAGTCGTGAGAAGTAACATGGTGTTCTTATGGGATTTGGTTTATGTAAGACCTTAGAAGAGTGAACCTTATGTTACTTATATTTAGATTTCAACATATTGGCAATTTTGAATTCCTTTGCTAGCACAGTACTGCAGAAATACTTTATGCATAAACAAGAGGGTAGAATCTGAGCTGCCTTTCCAATAGCTTACCTTCGTTTTTTTCTGTTACAGTGTAAGAATCTCTTAATTTGGAGCTAGCTCGAATTGCTGGGTGCTTATAACTGCATTGTCAGCTGGAAGACCCTGAAAATCCCAATGCCATTCCTCTTGGTGCTGGGCAGAAACAGTACCAAATTTTCTGCATTCATTTGTTTTTCTTTCCTTCCTTATTTCTAAATGGCTGAAATTAATTCTGAGTGTCAGGAGAGGAGAGGATTAGGGTTTTTGAGAGATCAACTTCATTCTAAGAAGATTTAAGGGTAAATGGTAAAGCTTGAAGTAGTTTACCAGTGAGTTCACTCAGTGTTTCAGCTTTTTAAGTTTCTGAGCTTTCTCCCTAGCTAAAATCTTGATAGTTTGCAGTATTGTCTGCAAAAATTCAATTAAAAATATTAAATACATTTGTTTCCTGAGACCAGAACAAACAGATGTGCCGTTCTGTTGCTTGTACATTCAGTTGTTTTCCCACAGATCTTCCTTGGCAAGTTACTGTGTATTTGTTGTATAACCTGAGCACTGGCTTCCTTACTGATGTAATTTTTGAGTCCTAATGATTCTTTGTGACAGGAAAATCTGTTCTCCACACTCCTGTCACTGCTGCATGGTTTTTGGTCTGTACTGGGAGTTTTGATTACCATACTAACTTCAAAATTGTTAGTGAAAAGCTGCATGTATATTCAACACTTCAGAAAGGTTTTTGCATGTCCTGTCTCCATGGGTCAGAAATTTTTCACAAGTGATAATGTAGCAACTGTTATTGTATTCATTTACTCTGGTTTGGTGGAGTTCTGTTAACTTTTTGCAACCTGTTTGCAAACCGCAGGTTTTCTGGTTTGCTGTTCTGCTGCACAGACTTCCCACAGGTCATGACAGCTAGGTCTCAATGCAGGCGTATGTGGGGAGATGCCTCCATTGAATGATTTTAAGCTTACTACATCTTGTAAGCCATGCATGCATGTAACTGTAATGTAGGTAAAGCATAAGCTTGGAAAGTGACAGAATGAGCTCCATTTCTGTACATTCATATCTCCTGGATAGAGTTATAAGCAACTTCTGCTAAATATTTTTGTGCGGTAGAGCTTCCATTTTTTAAATCCACATTACAAGCCAGAAATCACATAGACTGGTCAGCTGTTTCAGTACATACCTCGTTGTTGAAATACATGTTTTCAGTTCTTCAGCTGTACCTAAGTTTTCACAAACTTTTTGTGAATATGTCAGATTTGTAACTGGCTGCAGATCCATTAATCGTCTTGCATGGAATCAATTCTCACCAATCTGAATAAGGTTAATGGACCTGACAGAAAGGTAACTGTGGTACAACCAATTTGCCACATTCTTTGTTTGGTTTGATCTGAGTAGTGGAGGTGAATGTGTGGGTCAGGCTCACTGTACCTCTGCCTCTACTTGATTCTCAGTTCTTTTGGAAGTTACCCCCAGGCAGTTCCAGTGGTGCTGTGACAGCAAGTTCTTTATTCAAATTAACATTCAATCAGCTAAGGACAAGCAGTATTATCCTGAGCTACACTTAACACAATGTTCATTCACTCCTTAAGTGTCAAAATATAGTAATAATTATTTATTTTTATCCTTTCTTATGCTCACAACCAGTGTCTCAGAACATTTGCTCCAACTAGCCAATGTTGGATCGTGCCTGGTGGCTTGGCCCCTGCACCTGGTGGTTGCAGCTCCACTTTGTCAGATGTTTGTGCATGTGTCCCTTTGGTTTGCATTATTTATTGCTGTATTTAGTCATCAGCATAGGCTGCTGATGGTCCCCACTAATCTTCTAGTCTCACACTAATCACCTTGACTTTCACTAAGGTCACTCAGTGCATGTCTCTGGGGCTTTCCCTCTCCTTATGGTCTTCTTCCCTAGATGTGTTAGAAGTGTGGAAGTCTGTGTGGAGGTCTGTTGGCAAAGAGAGTGACTTCCTTGAATGCCTGGCAGGCCAGCAGCCCCCCATCCCACCTGCTAGCCTCTGATTTTTCCAACTTCTGTTACTCCAGACGTTTTCAGATGTGAAAAATGTAACTAACCCCAAATTGAAGATGCAAGGAATCACCCTATGCAATGCTTTGCCCTACTGCTGGTTATTGATTATTTTAGCATGGATGTGCATGCTGGTTTATGTTACTACATGGCCACAAACAAATACACAGGTTAAATTCCAGCCTCTAAATACATTTGGTAAAAAATTACAAAAAATTGGGATATCAGTTGCCAGATTTATTTCACACTTTCTGAAATAGCAAGCAGCTGAGGCTGTTGGACCTCCTAACTCCTTAAAATACAAGATTCTGCCCGACTTTTTGTAAAAAAACAGGTGGGAACAGAATGTAAGGGAGGTGGTGGGTGATGAGAGCAGTGTGGGGTCTGCCTCTTCTGGCAGTGGGTAGCTCACAATGTGAAACTACTGCTGGAATCTTTCATAACTCATCTCCATTGCTGGTGTGCACACTGTTTTGAAAGGTCCATTGCTTCATTTTTGACATTAAGTAGCACTTACAGCTTTATATCACAGAAATAAAAATGACAGACCATGTAAGCAGTGGACGTTCCTGTGTGGATTTAGAAGACACATTTAGCACAGATATACAAAAGAAATGATACAACTATAGCCTTCCAAAGTTACCAGAAAAATTATTCAAATATATTAAATAGATGCTTATTCTCCATGTGTGAAGAATATCTTGCAATGTGGTAAATCATTTTTGGAAGGAGGCATACAAAGGATTAAGTCTTGAAAATAGGTAACTAAATATTTTCTTTCTCAAATAATATTTCTAGAAAATGCTCACTTTTTATTGTCTGAAAGCTTTCACCACTTACTCTTTTAGTTCAGCAAGTACAACAGAACCAAATTGCAAATATAGTTTTAATTTTAAATGCCTCAGCTTGCTAACTGTATTTGTCAAACTATACAGGTATGCAATGTCTCTTCTGAATTAAAATCTAAGTATTTGTAAAAAGTTCTTATAAGTAAAGAAGGAGTGGGCAACTTTATCATTTTGATACATTTTTCTACATTATTTTCCTAAGTATACAGGTGCCTCCCTAGGACGAGGAAATACAATTCTGGAACTGTGATCTGTAGATGTCACTTTTATTTCATTGTGGCCATATCCCTGCACTGTTTTCTTGTTGACTTGTTGCAGCTTTACATTTCTGTAAATAAATAAATAAAATCTTTAAAGTATTTTCTTCACTGATTCAGTGGTTTTTCTGAGAAGAAACAGTACTTAGAGTTTCAGCTTAAGGGAAATAGTGACTGGTTTTGTTTCTGACCCAAGAGTTAAGAATGAAAATGCCTAGTTGAGCATATAACTAGCAGAAAGCTTGACTCAGGAGAGTGGTGGCCTAGCTGTTGTTTAATAATTTACCAGAGTAATTCATAGCATTGGACACAATTAGTGTTATTGTTAAACTCGGATTTCATGGTTATTTGTGAGTGAAATTACTTTCAGTTTGTCCCAGCTTTAACTTCTTAAAAACCTTACTTTTAAATAAATTCACAGTTTAATGTGGAAGCAGAATACTAGGATGCCCATTTTCCTATAAGGTGCTAAGTTCCTTCATTTCTCAGCCTGCATGAGCACATGGTATGGAAGGGTCTACAACCATCTGTTCCCAGCCCCTCAATTAAAATGATGATAACAATTCCCATGGTCCCTCCTTCTAACAATTCCAGTGATCTGGTGGATGAGGAAGGTTATTTGCAGAACAGCCAGATATCAGTGTAGAGGAGTAAATAATACTGAATAGCAGTGAGCCTGAGTGACTGGATGATAAATCCTTTCTGGTCAGATATGGTTTGGGGCTTTTTTCTTAATGCCCCCTCACAGGTTTCTATGAGTCTGAAAAATGCTGCTTGCAGTTGCATTGTGCATTCCCAGACAACCTTCTGTGTCATATCATAAACTTAAGGAGCTATGCAGCTGTAGTAGGTCAGCCCTTCAGAATGTGTGGAGAAGATCCTCTGGATAAAGAACTTGTGGGGCCTGGTGTTTAATTTATTACAAATGTGTTGTGCACACTGAAAAACTGGACATTATAACCTAAGAGTCTTTCAGCATTAGTTATTGTATAACTAATACTCTGTGTTCAGTCCTGAAAATTTTGTAACTAACTGGAAAGCAGTTCAGTGGAGAAAAAGAGTGCTAGAGAAAGTTGATTTGGTGACTGACATCCTCTTCCCTGTGAGGAATGGTCCTGCAGTGACAGCTTTGCACTGGTAGTCTAAGCTACTTCAAAACCAGGTGAGAGATGGAAAAATAAGATTCCACCTTAAAAACAAGGTATAAATTAGCATCCAGGAAGAGCTGTACCAAGTAGCCATATCCTTTGCAGCACTGGGCTAAGCAGTGCTGCCAGCTGAGTCATTCCTCCTGCTCTCATAGTCAAGGTGGCAGTACCAAGATAGTAACTGACAGCTGGAAAAGCAGCTTCTGTTGAGGGAATTGCTGGTTTGTTTTCCTCTGGGACTTTGTTTCTAAGTTCATAATCATGGTCCAAGGTTTTTGCTTGGTAGGATAAGCCTGCTTATTTTTCACTTTTTAAATTTAGAGTAATAATCAGTTCAGGTTAGGCTGGTGAACGCGGAGCTTACTGCTTTTTTGGAAATAGTAGGTTCACGCAAGGTTATGTATGTGCAGGCAGACTTCCAAAGGAACTTGAGAGGAGGCTGGAAACTGCAGAGATTGTTACATATCCTGCCAAGCTTGTTGGGTCCATGTGAGGGCTCATGTCTCCAGATCAGCATGCTGATCAGTATGTGATAGGAGGACACAGTGGGAAAACTGCTCACCCTTTGAAGAATGCCCCTGTTTGTGATGCCACTTTATAAAAAGTCAGGAAAAAATTAATTCCCTTGCACTGCAAAATTGTGTTCTTCACACCATGTGCTTAACGTGGGCTCTCTTATGTAGAGCAGCAAAAGAAATGTCTTCAAAGGATCAGTGCCAAAAATTACCATGGTGCTCAAGACATTTTTGTTCTGTATTGCTGTTGTAGGTTTGGATGGTTATTCAGCTGGCTTCCTGCCTGGTGTCCCACATCACTGCTACACCTTAAAGAGGCTGAGGACAAAATGCTAAAATGTAAGTCTTTGGTTTTGAGTGAGTTACATAGATATAACTAGATTTTCTATAAATTTACATTAAATATAATGAGAAGTTTTTCAGTAGGTCTTTTACACTGTGATGAAATAAACAGGTTTAAAATTACATTTTCATTTTTCATTTATGTAGATATTTGATTAGAATCTCTCTCCTTTGAAAGGAGACACTATTTAAAACAGTGGTTTCAGTAGAGTGTACTTTATATTTCTTGTCAGGTGTCTCTAGCAACATAATTTTTTCCCATTTTTTTCTCCAGGTATTACAAGCACATACAATAAACGATACGTGTATATATCTAATGGAAATAAAATATGGACACTGACGTTCTCTGCAGACCTTTCAAATAAAACTCCACTTGTTCTCCTGCATGGGTTTGGAGGAGGTGTTGGACTGTGGGCTCTCAACTTTGAAGATCTCTGTGAGAACAGGACCGTGCATGCTTTCGACCTCTTGGGATTTGGACGTAGCAGTAGACCACACTTTGACACTGATGCTCGGGAAGCAGAAAATCAGTTTGTGGAATCCATAGAAGAGTGGAGAAAGGAGGTGGGGCTAGAAAAAATGATTTTGCTTGGACACAACCTAGGTGGATTCCTGGCTGCTGCTTACTCCTTAAAATATCCATCAAGGTATGTGAAAATAAAGGAATAAAGAGATTTTTTTTTCTGTATTTGACTGTTAATTTTAATATAGATTTTATTTCATCAAGCTCTTTATAGATAATATGTATGTAGATTACTTGATGATTTAAAGAAATGATACAGAATTCTAAGACCAAAGTATTAATTGTATGGTTTGTTTCCTGGTGAATGAAATAGGTAGATATGGTAAACATGACTTTCTGTAAACTTTTCCATACCCCTTCAGTTCACTACCCCTTTGCCATGTTATAAGGTGAAATAGCAGTGAATATATTTATGGGTGAATGTTTTGTCTCAAAGATTGTTTTGTGAAAGGAAAATAGGCCTGTTTATGCCAAACTTCCCACTCTTATGGATAACATTGAAACTTCTGAATATGATTCCCCTAAGTAATTTATGCCTATATGCTAGCAGTCAGCCTGATGCTAGCAGAATGATGTAAAATTATTTTAGTGACTCTTTGATTCAAATTGTCTGTATGCCACTTCACATTTCTTTGTAAGACAACCCATCTGCAGTTCTCTAATAGTATTTCATCAGCATTTTCTGTACCATGTTGTGTCCAACAGTTAATACGTTCCCCCCCCCTTAAAGTAGTAATTTGTTTCTTTTATATATCTAGTTATAAGTCCGGTTATATATTTCCTGCTGAGCTAGGATCTCACCAGCTGAGGTAATTCTGTATCAAAAAAGGACAATGCTTTTGTTGGGATACACATAGTGGTCTCCTGTGAAAAACTGAATATAAGCTTAACTCTCCACATCATATAGCAAATTCTATATTTTACTGAACATACCTTATTCTTTTCTATTCCCGTCAAGTTTTACTGTTTCTTTGTTTCTCACTGGGATGTATTTGAAGTAATTTCATGCATCATTTTCCCCTAAGACACTTTGCTTTTTTTCTCTCTAAATGGCCAACAATTAGCACAAGTGGCTGGAAATGATGTGTGAAAGTAGGTGTATTTCTAAATCCAGAATTGAAATAAAGTTATAAACCTATTATCCTTTTAGTTATTAACCAGCTTCTAACTAACTGTAGTTAGCTTTTTGTAGGAATCACTTATTTTCTTACCTCTTTTTCCAAAGTATCTATAAATGGCACTGTCCTATCCCTATGGGATGGGGTATTGGTTTTGCCCACTGCTGACTTACATCAAAAGCAATGCTTTATTTTCATGCCTCACTGTGCTTAAGTTGAGGTTAATTAATTTGGGGATGTTTCAGTTTGTGCTCTCACATTATTAATGTTTCTCTGAAATTAAACTAAGACCACCAAAATAACATATTGGCTGTTAGGGTCTTTAAAAAGCATTGAATCAAGTGATAAATATAGCACAGCTTTCAGCCAGGTTATCTAACAATGCATTAGAGGCTTAAGGGATTCTGGATACATATTGTTAGGAAAGTAGATCTGTTTCTCCAAGCATAGATGATCCGTTAATTTGGTACACTGTACCAGAGTCGTTTGTGGAAAATCCAAGGCTACTAATCCAAAAACATTCCCATTTAGCATATTGCCAAGTTGAAGTGGGCCATGATTTTCAATTACTGCAATTTCTGGACATTTACTTCTGAAGTGATTCTCATGGTCAACTTCCCATTATCCTGGGTTATGTTTTAGGCTTGATTACCAAAGGGAGAAATGCCATATAGGAAAGAAAGTGTTAAGAAAGGAAACATGAAACAAAGGTTACTCTGTTTTTATTCATTTGTTTGCCATATTATACTTAATGCCATAGTTTGTGCACAGAGTGTGTGGCTGTCCTAAATCCTCATGGCCCTCACTGCTGTGCCTCTGATCCCTCCTGCTTGGTTTGTACAGTTAGATTCTACCCTGTCCTCTCTTACTGCTGCAGGGTGCATGTATGCTCATAGCTGAGCCAACAACCAAGAAATATCTTTGTGATGTTGATCCTTTCCAGCCCTTCATTCCAAGCACAGGTTTTTGGTTTCCCAACTCATCATAACCCAGAAATAACTTTTGGGATCGCTTCTGGCTTCATTGTAGGCACTATGAACTCTTCCCTGTTAATATATAATGGCATGGCTTTAACGGGGAAAGAAGTAATGAAGGAAAAAGTAAAGATAAAGAGGCAAAAAGATAAAGATAAAAATATAAAAACCATAGATGGATTTAGGTTAGGTAAGACTTTTAGGATCTAGTCCAACTGTTAACCCAACACTTTTGAGTCCACCACTAACCCATGTCCTCTAAGCATTGCATTCACACATCTGAATACCTCCAAAGATGGGTACTCAATCGCTTCCTTGGGCACAGTATCATCAAGTGGTATAGCTTGGAAGGGACCTAAAGGGTCATCTAGTTCCAACCCCCCTGCCATGGGCAGGGACACTTCCCGCTAGACCAGATAGAACAAGACGGCCTATTCCAATGCTTGACAGCCCTTTCAGTGAAGAAATATTTCCTAATATCCAATCTAAACCTCCTTGAGGCCATTTCCTCATGTCCTATTGCTTGCTGCTTGGGACAAGAGACCAACCCCCACGTTGCTACAACCTCCTGACAGGTAGTTGTAGAGAACAATAATGAGGAAACTGAAGTGGAAAATCATCTTAAAATGGAAAACTGTAGTTAAGAGCCACTTTTTCCCAGAAATCACCACTATCTAGGACAGTTAAGAGTAGGTGTTATTATGGGATTAAATGGAAAAGGGACAATTAAAAGGAAAGGGACAATTCTAATCTACCAGGATGAATTAGAATTTTGCTTGAGGGGGGCTCACAGCATGAAGAGATCAATAGTTGTGTGTGCTGGAGACTCCTACAATGCACTCTGTACTGATATTCCTTTGAGTAATAATTTTACAAATTGCCTCTCTGATGTTTTCTTTCATGACCTAAAATCAATAAATTTAGAGGACTACTGCTAGTTTTACTCTGCCTTTTTCAGTTCAAATTTTACTTTGATGATTTTTCAGTTAAATTGTGTCTCTTCTTTGAACAGAGATCTTAGACTTCTAGAAACTTCACTTTAATGAAACAGATGCAATTATCCTCTTTTCTGTCAAATTAAACTGCTCCTGCAAATAATATTGACTGAGCATTTAGATTAGGCTATTTTTAAAAATAGAAACAAGAATATCCTTTCTCTCAAATGTTTGTGACGGTGAGTATCTGTAAAATACTGAGTTTCTCTTTGTGACACATGTTTCTGGTTCATACATATGATTAGGTGCAATTCACTCTCTAATTAGTAATTGAAATCAAAATGGTTGATGAATCAGAAACTAGGTAATAAGCCTCTGTGATAGAAGTGACTAAAGTAGGCTGGATGTATGTATGTATCTGTAAAACAGCAAGTTTTCATCATGCTCAGTTGAAGAAAAGCTACTGTACTTTAAATCGCTGAACCTTTTTTGCCAACAGGGTCAAGCATCTTATCTTAGTGGAGCCGTGGGGTTTTCCAGAAAGGCCTGACAATGCTGAACACGAAAGACCAATTCCAATCTGGATCAAAGCACTAGGAGCTATACTGAGTCCATTTAATCCATTAGCTGGGCTAAGAATAGCAGGACCCTTTGGTGAGTTTTAGCTACTCTTAAATACCATTTCTATTTTGGTTAAACATAAACATGGAGCAGACAACGCATTATGATAAGCTTTTTTGCAAGTCTGTATTACCCACGGAGGAAAGAGTTGGAGGAGAAAGTGGGAGAAGTTGAAGAAATTTTGAACTCTTTAGGAAAGAAGGCAAACTCTTGCTATTAGAAATACTAGTACTATAGTCTACAGCAAGCTACACTACATGATCTGTATAGGCTTCAGTTACAGTGAGTTGGATTATGCAGATTTCTGTTGGGGAACCCTGACAAAGAGGCGTGAATGTGAAAGATTTTTTTCTGGTTGTCTCTGGTCACAGTCTACTTAGCTTCCCTTCTAATTCGAGTTTGATGAGCAAATGGGATTTCCAGATTCCCTTAACATTAAAAGGCAGTCTCTCATAAATGCAAAAATCTTTGGCCTGAGTTTAGAGAAGTTGAAACTGGGTTCTTTCCATTAGCCATTTTCTTACTCCTCTAGGAAATCTTGTGGGCCTCTGTGGTGTCCTGCGTTATGGTGGCAGTTTAAATTTTCATTTCTTCAACAGCACTGATGGAATGGTAGATAAACTCTCTATACCCTAACACTAGGGCTAGGTAGGGCTGACCAAAACCACTATGGTTTTAGTTCATCTGGGAAATGGGGAAAAGAGTATAATAAAATCTAAAAGTCATTATAGCTGTTCCTTCTAGGGGAGAAAGAGGTTATCTGTCTGTTACTTTCTGTGCTACAGAAGTATCTTCTGGAGAGGCTTGGAAAAAGATATCCTTCAGGCCCCTCACAAGTATAATTAACTAACCTCTTAATCATTTTTGGTATTCAGTCTGAAGATAAATTCGTGAGATTTCCAGGCATTGTTTACATTTAAACTACATCTGTTTCCTAAATCTATTTCTGTAGAATATATATTTTAATATGCTGCATATGTTGATTTGCTTGTTTCTTTTCAATAGTGTGACAAATTTAGTTTTTCAGACAAGCAACATGTTTTGTACAAACATGTTTTGTTAACCAAATGCTAATTTGGTTAACAAAACAACCTGGAAAATATTGAGTGATATGCACTGATTTAATGTGTTCTATCCAATAGCAAGAGCATGCATGAATCAATCCATGTGGGAAAATTCAAAGCTGAAATTGTCTCCCTTAGCAGTAGGTGTAGCCAAACCATGCTGCAGAAGCAGACTCTGTCCTGGCAAGGTGTCTCCAAACTTAGCCTCACTTACAAGTTGCTGTGGAGGGGCAGTGCCTTTAAAAAAATTTTCATCTGTTTCTTACTGCTCTGGTAGGAAATTTTCAATCACCAACTTAAGTTCTTGACAGGTGAAACATAGTTCTTGCAGAAGGGTAGGTCTAAACACTATGCTGCAAGTAGGCATCAGACCTAACCTGATGAAGGCACTGAACTGAACCTAGGTTTTGTTCCACATGCAAATGTGCTTAAGGTGATGGGCAGACATAGTTGTTTGAACCTCACTTTGAGGCAAATTGCTCTTGTTCAAAGGTATGAGTTCAAATGTGAGCCAAGTTCATTGAGATAGCACAATAATATCACATGGATATTTAATCAGACCCAGAGGCAAATACTTAAAGCTGGGAGAGAGACAGAATCCAGAGATCTTTTCTTTGAGAGATTTCCAGGTAGTCGATTTGCATGTTTTCTTTCACTTAACTGGAACAGTCACCCAGGAGTCTCACAGTTTGGTGGAGGTTTGGTGCTTAGGTTGAATTTCTGAGTTCCATTCCTAGAGCTGGATGCCCGAAAATTCCTCAATACAACAGAAATGTCCGTGTGACAACACCCTTTTTGTGTTTTCAGTGTTAGAATTTCTTACAGTATTTACATAGACACTGTGGAAAACATCAGCCAGACAATTAAGAATTTCTTCAGTGAATATTACAACAATGATTTACAGTCTAATTTCATTCCAAAATTTATTCCAAGGTGCTTTGAATCCTTGTTTCATTCTCCCCTGTAAATTCCCAGGGGAAAAATGTTTTGGAATATGACCCACAAGACAAGGCGCTTCTTATCAAAACAGAAAGAGAATTCTAAAATTTAGTAACACTTCATGCCATGGCCTCTATGCTGATAGCAGGGGAAAGCACAGAATTAGTCTCTTTCTTCCAAGTACTTTTATTCCAAGCCAGCTGCGTTCACTTGTGTTCAAAAAACCCAAACACACAGAAAAAGAAGTCCAGGAATTGTACTCTGTGTAAGGAAAATAGAGCAGAGCCAGCTGCCAGACTTTTACAAAATCTTCATTGCTTTGGGAGTTAAATCACTGTTTCATAAGGGAATTATTTTCTCTTGCAGTGTATTAGTTTTCTAAATCTGTTTAAAACATGCGTAAGGGCGTGTTGCAATAATCTCAAGGTTACGAAAACATAGATCACTGTGACAAGGTCTACATAAATAATACCAGGCCTTTGCCCAGGACTGGGTGGGAAGAAGTGACATCATCATAATTGTGCAGATTAACAACAGTGTGAAGTTCCTACCGTCTGGAAAAGGGGAGACATAACCATGAACAGTCACACTCGGTCAGCTCAGTGTCCAGGTGCAGACCAGTGATGAGTATCGTTCCTCACAGATCAGCGTTGGGATCGGCTGTTCTGCGTCTTTGTCAGCAACACGGACAGTGGGATCGAGTGCGCCCTCAGCAAGTCTGCTGATGGCACCAAGCTGTAGGGGAGGGATGCCAGCCAGAGGGACATGGACAGGCTTGAGAGGTGGGCCCATGCCAACCTCATGAAGTTCAGCAAGGCCGTGTGCAAGGTTCTGAACTTGGGGCAGGGCAATCTCTGAACAGAGAATACATTGAGAGCAGCCCTGAGAAGAAAGACCTGGATGTTGGTTGGTGAGAAGCCCAAAATGACCCAGCAATGTGTATTTGCAGCCCAAAAGGCCAACCACATCATGGACTGCATCGAGAGCAGCATGGCCAGCGGATTGAGGGAGGTGATTCTCCCCCTCTGCTCTCATGAGACCCCATGTGGAATAGAGCATCCAGCTCTGGGCCTCCAGTATAAGAATGCTGGAGACATTCCCATTGGAGATAGTAGAGAGGTGGGACATGAAGATGATCAGAGGGCTGGAGCACTTCTCCTATGAAGACAAGCTGGAAGAGTTGGGATTCAGAAGAGAAGGCTTTGGGGACACTTTGTAGGAGCCTTCCAATACCTAAAGGGGGCCTACAAGAGAGCTGGAGAGCAACTTTTTACGAGTGTCTGTAGTGATGGGACAGGGGTAATGACTTCAAACTGAAAATTTTGATCAGATACTAGGGATGACTAATACTTAAACTAAGATTAGCTTTGTGGTGAGGCTCTCGTCCCAAAGATCCATCTGGTCAATGCAGAAGAGGCTTCTTCCTTAGAGAAGTAATTCAGAACAGATGCTTAAGTTTAGAAGGCCTGAACTGGCCCCTGAAAAGACCCTCTTCTCTAATGCTTCTAGGAGAGCATGAAGACAATGGTTTTCAACATTAAATCTCTTCATTTATACCCGTACTTGTGCCTTATGTTAAGATTTCTACACCTGTTTTTCATCATAGACTTCTGTTCTTTCAATCACACGCTAGTTAGATGAACTAGCTTCAGAAGCAGGCTGTTCTGTAAGAGAAGAAGACATACTTAAGCAAGAAAACACTTCAGCTTTTCCTCCTGAAAAGTGTAGTACATTTATTCTACCCAGTGCTGCCAGAGCAAGGAGAACATATTGGTATCATGTAAGTCTAAACTGGTGACAAAAAGACACTGCTTAGCCCTTTTGCTGGTCCCCACTGTAGGTTTCTTCTATTGTTGTAGTGACCCTACTCAAACATTCCCCTTATGTATTCAGTGGGGGGAGCAGCATAAAATTCTTTACAGTATTTATATTTCATTCCTGTTAAGTGTAATTCCATTGTGTTTCCCTAAGACATGCAAGTGGTAAAACCAAATACAGGTTTAGAAGCCACGAGTTTCAAGGGGATGTGTTCTGAGGGCTCTAATGAAAAGCATTAGGCAATCTGATAAAGTAATTTATACATGTTCCCCCTCTAATAGTGTTTTCTGTTTTAACAGGATTAAGCCTTGTTCAACGTTTAAGACCAGATTTCAAGCGAAAATATTCATCAATGTTTGATGATAACACTGTGGCTGAATATATCTATCACTGCAATGTACAGTCACCCAGGTGAGTATGAATTTCCCAGTGTATGTTTTGAAGTCTGTTGTTCATTTACTGAGTGCCTGCTACTCCCTCCAATGGCCATGGCAGCAGTGTGCACGCTATTTTTTTTTAAATTGTGGCATTTATTATATTGAAGAAAAAGGTACCATTGCACTTTTTCTGAATTCCA
The DNA here is from genome assembly GCA_013396995.1 of Dicaeum eximium. Classification (NCBI taxonomy): domain Eukaryota; kingdom Metazoa; phylum Chordata; class Aves; order Passeriformes; family Dicaeidae; genus Dicaeum; species Dicaeum eximium. The sequence continues at coordinate 52,268 of VWZP01008648.1, read as the reverse complement.
GATACTGGTAAATGTAAAAAGTATCCTAATTCTATATTTATTCTCAAATTGTGTTAATTCTATGAGAGTTTGGGCACTTCATTCAATTAAATAATTGTTGGAGAATTTTAATGTGTAAAGAATTCCTTTAAAAATTTTAAAAATAAGGCATTTCATTCTTCTAAGTGCTACCACTCAGTCATGCAAACATATGGGCTCTTTCTGTTGACAATTATATGGAAACCTTGGAAACTTACTTTTCTTAATTGTAAAAAATCCCAACCTCATGCACTCTGTGCTACCGAAAGGCATGGATACTCCATTTTAGACAAAAAGCAGGATCAATGGCAATTGAAATTGTTTTTATCCATTTGAATGTCTTGAAGCGGTGAAACAGCTTTCAAGAACATGACCATTCCTTATGGATGGGCAAAGAGGCCAATGCTGCAGCGGATTTCACAAATGGATCGAGACATTCCTATCACAGTGGTCTACGGAGCACGTTCATGTATAGATGGCAATTCTGGCAGCACTATCCAGTCTCTGAGACCAACTTCCTATGTGAAGACAATAGTAAGTTTGACTTCTAAAGCAGTTGTTTGTTTTTGTGTGGGTTTATTTAAGTCATACCTATGTTGCCAAGTTGGGTGGGGCCCTGAGCAACCTGGTCTATGTGGAGCTGTCCCTGCCCATGGCAGGGGGGTTGGAACTAGATGAGCTTTAAGGTCCTTTCCAACCCAAACTATTCTATTACTCTTTTTCATACCAGCTGTGGAAATGGTGTCACTTTTGATTTAGAGCCTGGGGTAATAAGTTCTGTTTTCTGTAACAGAGAGAGCAAAAATAAATGTTACATCAGAGAAAACCTAGACAAAACAGTTGAGTCCCCAGGCTAAGAACAAAACTTACAGTAGCACTAGAAGCCAAACTAGATCTGTGAGCAAGGTGATTCTTTTTGTTCTACAGTGTGCTAATAGAAGTAGGTGTTGTGGTCCCTGTGTTTCAAACCACACTAGTCTTACTCATTCCAAATATATATGTATATGTGAGGTAGTGGGCAGGCTGTCATAAACTCTCTTCATCTGTCTGTATAATGCATTTGTTCCTCTGATAAGAGAGTAGTTTGTACCTGATGCTTAGGTTCTTGTGAGCATCTTTCTTTAAGTCATTAAAAAAATACTTAGTGTTGTCTTACTACCTAAGACATTTTTGTTTAGAGGCATCATATTGTCATTTAAAATGTATGTACTTACAACTTGATGTGAATGTGCACACTGCATTTTTTGTTGTTGATTTCTATTAAAACAAACTAATTTAAAAGTACTCTTCACACATTTTCACATCAGTCAGCTGTGATAATTGAATATGCATACATGTTAAAGTGCTGTGAGGTGATAAAATGTTTGAACACACCAGCTGTGATGTTACTGATGTCACTGATGTCTGGAACTGTCTGGACAGAAGTGTACAATATGTAATGTTGATAGTATACTATAAGAAGTCATCCAAATAAAATTTTATAACTTGATACAGCTGAATTTAGAGCTGGAACTCAGAGAAAAGACACTGTTATCCAGCTTTTTTAAGTGTGTTAAAGAGCACAGATACATTTCATAAATGTTGACATCCAGACTGAAAGTGTCACTTTAACTGCTTAACCAGAGAGAGGAATTTGTAACAGAAAGTCACTGTTAAAAAGTGTACAGTATATTGCTGGGATAAGCTTATACCATTTAGGGAGATTTTTTCCACTCTGGTCAGGGACTTCTAGAAGGGACTGCGGAAAATGGTATTGTATTCCAGGTTAAAATTTTGCCAAGCCAAATTCAGATTCTAAAAGGTAAATTGGAGTGGTAAAATTGCGGGCACGCTCAAAAACCCATAGGAGGGCAAGGGCTCTAGTGAGACCGAGATGTGGACTGGCAGTGCTGTGTTTGATAAAATGCACTGAGATTCTGTGGTTTTGTTACATGCATTTATTCCTAAGTAATTTTTACTTTGAGTTTCTGGGAGTTTTTAATACAATAACATAGCTATACTTGTAGGAGATTTGGTTAGAGACTTAAGAGAGGGTGTTTTTAGGCGGAGCGGGGAAAATAGTTTAAACTAAAGATTAGTCTTGGACTGACTGTAAAATAAAAAGAAAACAGATCAAGTACCTTTGATCAGAAATTTGATATGCAAGGCATATATATCTGCTAAATTTGTTGTGCAGTGACTTGTGCATGCTTCAGTGGCAGGGTTTTTTTCAACAAGGTGAGCAGTTGAATAAGCAATAGGTTTACTTTCTTTTCCTGTGTAGGAAAGTTTCTTTACAAGGAAAGAATATTTTGGTATTCCCTATGTTTGGAGTGTTTTGTAGGTTGTATGATGCCAACTGTTTGGTAATGTGTAAAAGCCAGGTTCTTCACCTGTCCCAGTATTTATTTATTTATTACATTTTTGTGATACTGACGTGCTTCTTCACCTTTATCCTCCAGGCTATCCTCGGTGCAGGTCATTACGTGTACGCTGATCAACCTGAAGACTTCAACGAGAAAGTGAAAGAGATCTGTGACTCTGTGGACTGAATGTCCTCTGTTCTTTAGAAAGTCATACCATAGATAGCATTTAATGGCAATACTCTAGGAAATCACTAAGGAATGCAGAGCTAATGGAACAGGCTCTGTTTGCACACTATTTCTTCTAAGAAGCCATTTGCACACTTAAACCACTGAGTGCCTATTTTTGGGGGGAATGAAGAGGTTTGAAGCTAACTTTGTACAGCTTTTTTTTTTTTAAATTGTCCTGTCAGATAAAAAATTACATGTAACTTTTGAAACTGGAATTTTCTTCAAAATTTAATTGAACTTTGCACATATTGAACTCTCTAAAAATGCTGAATTCTCCAACATGGAGAAGTGTATCAATAGAGATACAATGTACGAAATGCAATTTGGTTTCTTTATGAATATTCGTACTTTTTTAGCTGATGTTTCATAACAAGGATATGAAACTGCATATGTATTTTATTTTTGAAACCCAGAACTCCATATACAATACTTTAAGAGGGTTTGTTTTTTTAATTGGAGTGGTAACAGCTTATGAAACTGATTTTGGAAAAGGGATGGGGCCAAAATAATGAGCAATGTCTGTCACTGAAATATGTTTGTTAGTTTATAGGAAATTGAAGCTCAATATTAGGAAATCTATCTTCTATTGGATTTTATTTCCATTTATCTCAAGGCATCCTTTTCCATCTGTGCAACTTTTACGGAAGACTCAGTTTGTAAGAGTCGATGATGTCACCAGCACTCATGCTTCCATAAATATTTTGATGTGTAGATCTCTGTGATTTTAAATACAGAAGATGGCTTGTTAGTTACTACACTTATTTTTAACACTTTACTGCAAGATTTTTTACTAGTCTAAATCTAACAGTTGTGGGTGAGCTGATAAGAGTTTGATTAGGGCTAGGAGATATCCACCTGGATAGTGAGCCTATTTCCCATTTTCTTTCAGTAGGAAGCCTAGTCCATATTTTAGTGCAGCTGACTGAAGGAGAGGCAGAGGCAGAATATTGATGTTCTGTAATTGGGAACTACAACAGCTTAATGTCTTTTATTTAACATTCAGCCTCCTTATAGGAAGGATTATTATTGGAATGAACAATACAACTGTAGTGAATTGCAATTACATGTTTTGGAGATTCTTTATATATTTTAATTGAGTATTTCAATATCAGAGATAGTCTAGTCTCTGCTACTTTTTGAATTACAGTTTGATGTTAGTACTCCACCTGCCTAGTAAATTATATTAAGAAAAATACTTTGTCACTTTAAAGCCAAATAGTATGGTGGTTTGTTTTTTTAACAAGTTTACATAAAACTATTGATCTGTTTTTGAATATTCAATTGACTACTGAAGAGTTCTTGATACTTTTATACAAAGAGAATTTGAATTCATTATAGCATCGTCTTAAAACCTGAATTATGTGCATTTTTTTTCTCAAATTAAGGAATCATTGCACATATTTATAATGTGGAAGGCAAAGATACCTGAAATATTCAGGAGGTAACGTGATGATGTTCCCCAGCAGCACATAGTCTTTTTTACTGAAGGAGATATTTATCTATACGGTGCTATGTAAACATCAGTTTTTGTGACTGCCTTGACTGGTAGCACTTCATATCTAGCCAGATAAATATTTTTAATTAAAAATAAGTATTGAATTAAATTACTTTTTCAATTAGCAGATGCCAGAACTGTAAAACAAAATTTTGGGTTATTTGCTAAAATCTTGACTTGAAAACGGAAAGTCAGAATTACCAATTCCATTTTTTAATATAAGCTATAAATTATCAGTCATGCCACCATATAGGTGGATGCCTTCATGTTGGTTATTTTTCACCCTTTTCAGTGTCTTATTTTGTATTTATCAACTTAAACAGCTGTTTTAGTTGTGCATAAAAACCTAATACAAAAATAAATTTTGAGTCTCTTCCAAATAATAAAAGGTGAAACAAATTATTGGTATTTTCAGATAGCACTTACTGATGGGAATTGTAGATTCCACATCAAGAGTTGGACGTAGGGATAAAAATTGCACATTGGATGTGAATATTGTTTTAAATATACCTTGCTTTTTCAGCTTATTGTACTAATAAGACCTATTGCTTATGTTTTGCACAATAAAAAAATCTTAAATGTTATATTTTATTAATGTTAAGACATTATATTGCTTTTTAAAAAAATTATGTGCAATTAAGACCTGGAAATCAAGAGTTATTAGTAAGTTGAGGTAAATTATCCAAAATACATTAAAAATACATTAATGCTAATTTTCAAATGTCTCAATTTTCTTAGGTTTCCTTGTATTTAACTGAAGCTGGTGAGTGTTTGTCAACTAGTAGCTGCAAGCTGAGAATGTTGATTGTATGTCTAAGGAAAAGGATTCTGTATTATCTTCCAGGCAGTATTAGATGCTGCTGTGAAGGTCAAGATGGAATTCTGGATGTCCTACTGTGTGAAACATAACCTGATCAAATTACTTTAATAAATGTCATAGGAGGTGCTGAACGGAAAATGAACGGCTGAAAATATTTGGGAGCTGGACCTTTTGTGAGCAATTATTGCCTGGAAATAATCTCAGTTTCTCCAGAAGTTCTGTTTCAGTGCAGTGACCAGTTGCTTAAATGTACTGTGATGAGCCCTGATGATGCTATTTTTATTGCAGCACTGTAAAATCAGACAAGAATCACAGGCATAAAGGCACCCAAACATCTATCTCATTCTAACATCAAAATGAAGACAGCTGTGTACCAGAGGCTAGAGCATAACAAAAAGAATCCAAAATATTAATAAAAATCCAAGATAAACTGCCTAAATCTCCAGGACACACTCTTCCTGAGGTTGTTGTGATAATATTTATTTAAAGTAACTTAGTAATATTTTGTTTGCCATGGCTGAGTTCATCTTGTTACTTATTGAACCCTGCCAGATTAGATTTTAGTTCTGAAAAACTGATTTTCAGAGAACTTGTTGATAAGACTCTATAATAAAATACTTGCAACCATCACAAGGAAGTCCCTGTTTGTATCTGATTGTGAAATGGAAATGGAAAATGTGAATTCATATGTGTTGGTCTTGGAAAAATGGATCCAAACAAGAGAAATGTCATCATCTGGTTTCACTTGGATTAAACTAATGCTGGCCTTACTTCTTAAAAGTTATCTTTTTAAGGTTGCTGCAACTGTTTGTGCTGAACTGATGTGCCAGTCTCTGTCTGAAATGCTTTCTGTGGTTCCTCAAATTCCTAGCCCTTCCAGATCAGAGTTATTCAGTTTTTTCAGTGGGATGAAAACAAGACTAAATGCAATAAAACCATCTGGAATTAGTGTATGGGCAGACATTTTCAGGAATGCCTGTTTTGTTAGCATTCATTAAAACATGAGCTTGCAGAATCTTAAGGCTCACAGTCAACTGCTTTTAAATGGGTAATTTTTAGGGCTCCTCAGCATATCTGATTTTGTTGGGTTCTTTTGGCCAGTTGACCATCAACCCATCCTGCAATCTTTGAGCATGGCAGCACAGCCATGTTGCCTTGAAGCCTTCATCGAGGGGTTTATGTTTTGTAGGAAACACAAGTGGAACTTGTGAAAGGATGAGGCGCTACAGGAGCTGAAGAGAGGCACATTTTAGCGGGACTGGTAAGATCAGGACAGGACCCAGATGTGTGCATCAACTGCCTTCTGGTGTTAGTGGCAGCAGGTGGAAATGGATGGAGCCTTCAGGTTTCCAGGCAGGTGATGGGCAGACCACTGTGGAGAGCAGAGGCACGTGGCTGGAATGACAACCTACAGCACAAGGAACAGTAAGAGCTAGAAAAGAATGAGGCAGCTGGAAACAGCAAAATTCAGCTGAGGAACTTTGGGTGGGAACATTCAAGAGCTGATCAGCTTTGGAGGAGAAGGGAAGTGGTGAGGGAAAGGTTTGGGGTGTCTAGAGTGCAAATAACACAGCTTACCAAGGTAAGGAGGGCACCTGCAGTGCCAGCTGGAGGAAAGTCTGGTTGGAAAGCTTGGATCTACACTATATGGGGCACTTTAAAGTTTTGGTATCCCTCTTTTGACTAAAGCTTGTCCTTGGAATGCATGTACTTTTTCCCAAGCTGGGCACCATTCCTTCAGACAGGTACTTGGACAGGAAGCTTAAAGAAGTACCTCTCATGCAGCATTCAAGAAATCATGAGAAGCTGTATTTCACAAATCAGAAGTGAGCTGATGACAAAGCATGTGCTAGGAGGTCACTGGACTGCCTGAGGTAAGATGAAAAATCAAGATGTACAACGCAATTAAAGATCATAAATTCATCTTTTACAAGAGGAGTGGCATTGTTCCAGTTTGCCTTGTTGCTTTTGATCACAGGGATATCCTACCTTAAGGTTTGGATGTGGGTTGTAGAATGTAGAAGTATAAAATATGGAAATATTTGCCACATATACTTAAAAATAAGAAACATAAGTAGCAGGAATGTACTGAGAACATTTTTAGATATGTACATAATTTGCATTAGTAATTAGCAGCAAGATGAAAGTGGTGACAACACTGCAAGTTAGGTGTTTACTTGCATTTTATGCTTCACTTGCAGAGGAAAACTAGCAAAATGAAACCGTTAGTTTTGGGAAGCAGGGCAGGGCTGTAAAATGGAGTGTGACCCCAAATGCATGCTAAGGAGTAGATATGCTTTGAAAATGAACTACTGCAAAAGCAGGATCTCCATATATTTACGGGTCTATTTTTGCACTCTCGAATTCACCTACTTGATGTGTAAATGACTGGAGCTGTGAATGGAGCGAGGTGCGGCTGTCACTTCCTTTGTAGCGTTGTGATATTTAAATGCTTGCCTGATACCCACCTGCCTTTCTGCTTTGACTTTATTTAAGGATTCTCACGCTCACTCAGAGTTCAAACCTAAAATGGAGGCTTAACAGCTCAGTCCATGCAAATCCCCCAGCTAGAGACCCCCTCTGAAAAGGAGATTATTACTGATGTCTACCCAAGGTTTGTGTTCTTGGTGCCTGCCAGGAGTGAGATTGCTTGTCCTGATGGACACTGAGCCCATGTTCAGTCACATGCCACGGCCAGTTCTGCCTCATGAGTACCCCCAGTAGATGCTGTGATAAGTACAGTGTTAAGGAAAATAACCTGCAAGTACAGTAGAAGGAAGACTCCGGTAGTGAGGTCATGCATGGGGAAAGAAAGACCAGCACATGATGATTCCTGAGAGTGGTGGGATGGTGAGCCCCATCCAGCACTTGACTCTGGTTTGCTTCCTGGCTTGCAGGGTCTGAGCACCATGCTGCTGTCAGATTTGCTGCTACACACCCCCAGCTCACAATTTATTTCCCATGTCCAGCTCCCTGAGCTGCAGGATGAAGCGTTTGAGCCTCTTGGGCATCTTAAACACCTCTGTTCATGCATTCCACCAGCAGTGAGCCTGCTCACAGCTGAAGCCACTGTGGCTATTTCCACAAAGGAGCTGGGCAGAGTAATAGTGGGTGCAGGTAAGGCACAGAGAAAAGTGAGAAGCCAGCTGGCTCATCCCCTGGCATTGACTCTTTCCTAGCTTTCAGCCTCTCCCTGAGCTCAGCAAGAGGCCTGACCATCAGGAGGTACCCCAGTCAGGAACACGTCTTCCTGGCCAAAATTTGTGGAATCACAGAATGGGTTGGGTCATAATAAACTTCTAAGATTATCTAGCTCCAGCCCTGAAAGCTGCATCCAACCTGAATTACCTTCATGGAGATCTCCCATGCCTCAGCCCCCATGCCAATGGATAACGCTTCTGCACAGGCAGGATCAGGCTGCACTGGGACTTTGTGCATCACCCTGAAACAGCTTCTAGGTTGTGTGATGCCTGCCATAGTTCCTGACAGCAAAGCCTGCCTGAGTACATTAGTTAGGGTCATGCTTTGTTCACAGAGAACACAAGTCAGATGTGTCACAGGGGCAGTTGTCATCAAAATGATGCATAAACTGTTTTGGAGGTTTTTTTGAATAAAGGCAGATTTCAGCAGCCGTTTGGGGGACAGCAGCTGCTAAACACACAGTAGTGTTTGCTTGTTACAGAATGGCTATAGATTTGTTTTTTGAGGGTTCTAAAAATAGTTTTTGCTAAAATGCTGGAGGGTTAGTGAGAAAATGAATGCATTTATTTTTATCCCAGCAATATCTTGAAACAGATGAAAATCCAGCCAGGTGAATAAATCCAACTTCTCATCAAGTTGTATTTTTAATTAACAGGCAAATTATTACAACAGTATTTTCCCCAGCTCCTTCAGTGCAAGCCAGCTCCCAGCTGGGGCTGTGCATCCCTACCACCCCACTATCTCCGTGCCTGCCCTGTTGGCCACGTGGAGAAGGGATGGCAGGAGCAGGGAGGGAGGGGGAGAATGTCCTCTCCTTTCCCCCACCGTTTGGGAAGCAGAGGCTCTCTTCTCCTTTGCTCCATCAATTCTCCGCAGACCCCGCTAGAGGGGACACGGCGCTCCCAAAGCGCGCCGGCGCTTCCTCCGGGCTCCGCTTCTGCACGGCGCTGCTTTTAAAGAAAGAGCTGCACTACAATTTCTTCTTGCACACTTGATAGATTGATACCTAAAGGCATGGGGCAGGGCTGGAATAGGGATTCCAGCCGTTTGATTCACCCCTGTCGTATGGGAAAGGGCAGGCTGTGGAAGGGGTGAGTGAGGTGCCATCCCATTAACGAAGAATCCCTGTAGTACTGCATCTTTGTTTCATTTATCCTAATGCCTTTTCACAAGGCAGAAATGAAATCCACACAGAAAGACTAGACGTTGGAAAGAGGAGGGGGAGCACAAATGAACCTCCTGTATTATTACAGACCAGCCCCAGAATGAGAATAAATGGTGATAAGAGGAAAAAATAACTGTGACAGAATTATTAAATAAGGGGCAACTTTTAAAGTGGCTCCAGTCTGGCTTCTAATTTTGTTCCTGTAATTTGATTGTGGGTTTAAATGGGACTGTTTAGACATTAGATAGTTGACCTGCAAGCAGCAGCAGGTAAGCAGTGCAGGAGTACGTGGTGGGGCTGGGCGGGTGCTCCCTCTGCCCGCCTGCAGAGACGGACGGAGGGCGGGGGAGAAGCTCCCTTCCTGCCAGCCATTCCATCACAGGCAGGTGTTGGGACCCCCAGAAAGGGGCTGTGTGGGACACAGGGCGTGTACCCCACAGGAATGCCCCCGTCTGTGCCAGCCTCGCCTCTCGCTCCAGGAGATGCAGCAGCACCTGGCTGGCCGTGCCCTTGGAAAAGGGACTAAGCAGGTCTCACAGACAGGGCTGTGGCAGGCCTGTGTGTGTGCTCTCACAGCTGGAACAGAATGGGGCTAGGAGGAAGCGATGCTGTGGGAAACAAGGGCAGAGTTCGCTGTCAAGATAAAACATTGACCCTTTAGTAAATAAACAATAAAGGTACGGTTGCAGAAGCCTGCTAGGGGCTGCAGCTGGCACCAGCACAAGGGTACCTCCAGCCTCCATTGCAGCCTGCTGCCACTGCATGTCACTGTTAGGACAGAGCGACCCGGACTGTGTCTGTGCAGCCCTGGTGGGGACACACCCACCTCGTATCCCCCGGGTGACACCACCCTGTGGAGATGGGCTGTGGGAATCCAGCACCCAGGGCCTGTTGCCCCGTGGTTAAAGCAGCCGAAAAGCTGGGTGTGCCCTGCAAAGATAGGTTGTCTCCCAAATGACAGAAATGAGTAATCCGAATTACGTTTCATTAAAAGAGCGGGGCTTTTTCTGAGACAGGCACCAAAGTAGAACCTGGTGTGGATAACTGGAGATAGCAGAGTAGGAAGTGCCCTTCCTACTGGTCATTCCCAGTCAGCCCAGTTCCTCACTGGAGCAACTGAGGCTGCACCAGCTCTTGCTGAGGGGAAGGGATGGTTCACCAGACCTTAACGGTGACCGTGGGAGCTGGGACAAGGTGAGATTCCTTCCATCAGCTCCCCCGCTCAGGATGGTGATCAGCCCATGGCAGGGAGCAGGATTTGGCCCTACTACAACAGGGTCATGGGGCTGGCCAGGATCCCAAGGGGTGCTGGGGCAAACCTCTGAGACTGAAAGTTCACCCCATGGTTTAAAGGATTTATGGCCACAGCCGTGGCAGAGCCCATATGGGCATTGTGCTGCTGGGCACCTGCCTTCTCAGTCTGGGTGCTGATGGTGCAAGAAGAGGTGACACCTTGGCCCATGCCATCCCCCTTGTCTGCATTCCTATTTCCAGTTGGAGGTAGGATTAAGGTGACAGATTGCATGAGGGATGATCATGTGTCTGCCTCAAAATCACCTGCTACAGAAACAGGGCATATTTCACAGTTCAAGGGGAAAACTGTGCCAGGCATCAGTCATCAGGGGACATGGATGGAAATAAAGCAGAGGCTCTTGCCCCTTGTGGGCCTCAGCCCCATGTGCTTCTGGACATCTAACAACACTCTCTGGAAGCAGGGATATTTGCTGAGAGGGGAAGGAAAAATATCTGCAGCAACATCACCTCTTTATTTGATGAGAGATACAGAAGGAGAGGTGACATTGCTGCAGCCAGGAGTGCACTTATGACACGGGTTCAGGGTGGGCAGCAATGTCACCATATGCAAAGCCATGTTTGATCTACCCAATGCCTATATTCATCACCATGTGTGCCAGCTGCAGCCAGACAAAAGCGTTACAGTGTCCCAGTGGCATTTGAGGAGATTACACGGGAGATGTCCAAGGCACCCTATGACTCCTTGGACCAACCATCTCAGCACTTGTCATATCATCTCCCTGTCGTGCTGCAATCTGCTCTCCATGGTCTGTTACCACTGAACCCTAGTGCCTGACCCAGACCCTGTGGCCATGTCACATTTGTTGCTCCTGAGGGACTCAATGTTGGGGCAGGAACAATTTAGCAGCCCAGCACTTCCTGCAATACTGAGTTTCTTAGAGCACCTTTCAGATTGCAATCCTCTAAAACGCTTAGCTGCTTGGCAGATCCCCCCAGCACACTTGCACAGGCTGTTTGTCTCAACAGGATATTAAAAAGAAGAGGTTATAAAAGCAAGGTGTGATACGAGGCGAGGCTTAGCTCGCAGCACCAACATTTATATTCTCTCTGCAGCTCATGTTCAGCAAGCAGGAAACATCTGCAGCCCTCAATGCCCCCTCCTCATGCCCTCCTGGGCTGCCACACTCCCCCAGGGGGCTCTGGTGCTGTGGTGGCAGTCGGGTACACTGGTCCCACTGGGTTACTTTCTTATGGGGGACCAGGGTGCCTATTCCAGCCCTGCCTGGGGCAGCCAGCCCTGCCTGCATTATGTTGCCTGCCTCTGGTCCTTCCTCCAGCATGGACTGTAGTCCTGTGCTGTGGGTGGCTTCTCCTTGGCACAGACACCTTGTTTAAACGTTGTGCTTATCTTCAACCTCACCTGCTTTTGCTCTTGGCTGGATTTCCTGGTGGCACCCTGGACCTGGCTCACCGTGTCAGGGGCTGTCAGTGATCTCCAGGTTCGACCCTGCTATCGCAAATCCCCATCACCTGCTAAGCTGTGTTTACTCAGTTTCCCAAAAGTCCTGGAGAAAATTCCCCTTTGCTATTTGATTCCCACCAGCTCCACATCTGGTTAATCATAGCAAATGGTGTTTCCTGTGACATTATCAGGGAAAGAAAGAAAGATCAGGCATCATTTCCTACTGGGCCCCAGGTACTGGAGGTGCCCCAGCTGGTCCAGGGTGCAGATGGTGAAGCAGTGAGCAGTCACACAGGGCTATCCACTCTGACATGAAATGGCATCTCTCAATTTTAATATCAAAATAGCTGGCCACATTTTCTCAATGTGTGCAGAGACGTGTTAAGATAGCTTCCTGTCCAGCTCCAGATCCCAGTGATCAGGAATACACGAGAGAGATTCCTCTCTGTCCTGGCTGCCTATTCTCACAATTGTTTATTCCTTTTTGCCCCTAGCCCCCCAGTAATTTTTCTCTTTCTTCCTCCCTTCTGGTTTTACAGTCACTGGATAGACAGGCTCACAGGCTATTTTTAGGTTTCTAAATTACTTTTCAGATGTATTCTAAATTTATCTCCCAATAATCTGAAATCTAGACATCACAGGAGTGAGAATCAAGTCCGACAAAGGGGAAAAAATTTAAGGTCTGTCTTTCTGGGCTGAACCCCTTTGCTGTGGCAGTCTCTTGGTCTTCTTTCTCCTCATCCCTCACCTCTCCCACAGTGTATGCTGACCATCCTGGCCAGCCTCTGCCAGGGGCAAAGGGTGGTTATTCCTACCCAAGCAGCGTCCAGAGCCAGGGATGCCCTGGGCAGTGGGGGAGCAGAGGAGCCCATGGACAGAGGGGAATGGGGGCAATACCCCAGGGTCATGCTTTACCTGGGTGCAGAGCAGGGAGCAGGTGCTGAGCTGGGTTTGCAGCTGCAGTGCATTGAACTCCAATGGTTTTTGTACCTGCAGAGATTTCTGTGGGGGCGGGGGGAAGTAATGCTTTTGAAAATTAACCAGGAAAACAGGTATTCTTGAAGAAGGTGACGCTGCAAGCCCAAGGCAAAGCTAGGAAGAGGAGGCAGGAGTCCTGCTGCGCGACTGCTGCGGGCTGCTCTTATGCAGAGCTACAAAATAGGAAAACTTTAAAATATTCCTTCGGGGCTGGGCACCCTTTGAGCCGCTGCCAGCTCCTCCCTGCAGTGCCTGAAGGATAAAGCTTTTGTCCTCACTTCTGAATGTTCCACACCCTGCAAACAACAGACCCCCAAACCCTCAATAATTGCCCCTTTCTCAAACCACGTGCGAATGATTTTATCTCATGGCCTCAGATGGATGAAACCTCTGGCTGTCGGGGCAAGGCTGCGTTCCCGACACCCCGAGCCAAGAAGCTGTGAGGGCTAAATGCTCTTAAAAATAACCTATTTCCTCCTCTGTCGTTCCTGACAGCCAGCTCCTAGGCAAACCAGCAGGATGATGCGCTGGGCTGAGGGGAAGGGGAGGGAAGGAGAAAAGGAGGGAAGGAGTTAACCTTCCTCCCATGGTAAAGCACTGAGGCTGCTTGCCAGTTTTCGGAAAAGCTGCAAGTCATTCTGCCAGGACGAGGAGGAGGTTTTGAAGTCTCTGGGATGTTCTCAGGAAAGTGCCGCAGTACGAGCCCAGCTGAGCTGGCATGACACGCGGGGAGGGGACCTACCCGAGACGACAAGTGCGGAAAGAAACCCCAAGCGGGAGCATCCTGCCAGGATGCAAAAATGCTGCTGTCTTCAGGTTTCCTTCCTAACCTTCCTCTCTCCTTTGGCCCTCATCCTTCACGTGTCCCAGCCCCAGTGTTCCGGACACCTCCATGCAGAGAAGTAATTTGGGGAATGAGATGGTGCTGCAAGCCCAAGGCAGGAGTAGGAGCAGCCACCGCAGCCCTGGTTCCCTGGATCACTGGAAAATAATGGATACCCTCTGATTGGAAGAGAGGTCTGCCAGGGGTTCACTGAGCACTGCCTCCCTGTCCTGAAGGGAATAGCTGTGCCTGGCCTCCTCCTCTTTCCCCCTAGCCCTAAAAATCCCCCAGGCATTCCCACACTAGTTTCTGAGAGAAATGTGCTGGAGTTGATGGAACATAAGGGGGCATCTTGCTATCAATTCCCATTTCCTGGGAGGAAAAAATGTTTTCTGGAAAAAGTAACAGTCCACGGTGCATTATATTTGGAGAGAAAATAAGTAACCCACCAAGGTAAAATGTCATCAGCAAAATACAGGGGGTCCCCTCAGGCACATTTTGGTGATGTCTCAGCACAGTGGCTGCACTGAGCATGTGGTGAATGCCCAGAAAGGTGAAGATAGATTAGGCAGAAGAAAATAAGACTCTACTGAGTGATGCCACTTTGGAGCCCAAATTAGCTGGTTTGGTAAGCAGAGGCAGCAGGATGGAGCAGCAGTGCAAGGTCACTGAACTGCAGAGTTCCTCTTTTGGGGAAAAAAATCCCCCTCACAGATAGATCCCACCTTGATTTTGTTGCTTGGCAGTCTAAAACCCATTCGATTAAAGGCATGTAAAACCACCAGTGTAATTTCCTGGGTTATATTTTTACATTTAGAGCATATTACATCCAGCACGACCCAGTCTTTTGAGGGAAGCTTTGGTCAATTAAGATTAGCTGTCATTCCGCATTTATTATCATCATTTATGAATTCTTCTTGTTGCCAACAGGCAGAAGGAGAAGATGGTGCACAAAATAAATAAATAATTGTGGGAGAAGCTCATCAGGGCCCTGATTTCTATCCCCCTGTCATCTGTGGCAAAGCTCTGTTCTATGAGTCAGCTCAGGCAGGCTCTGGAAAACCATTTCAGCACTGCTATTAACCCTCACACAGATTCTCCTGATGACACTTGAGGTGAGTCAGGGGGGCATGAGCAAGGGCTGCCTGCCAGCTGGGGTGCCACTGCTCCTAACCTATAGAGGTCCCAAAGGCACTGAGCCTCTGCTGTGCTGGACATTGCTGAAGGGAGGGGATTGGGCTCGAGAGACCCCCAGTCTGACCTGGCACAGGGGTTTCTGGCTATGGCTGCTCACAGTGGGACTGAAGCATATGCCTCGTGCTCCAAATGGGTGGGAAGGTGGTTGGGATGTTGGCACAGCACCCTCATTGCACAGCTCCAGCCTGGCACAGGGAGGGTGGAACCCCAAAACACCCAGCATGCAGGGACGGGTGGCACTTCTCAGCCCCAGACTGCACAGGGGCTGCACCAAAAAAGGGCCAGACTGAGAGAAAACATGGGAAATATTTCAGACATGTGTACCTAAATGGGCAGTCCTAAAGGCCCTGTACTCGTAGGAGTGAGTCAAAACCTTCTTTGTCTATTTACACCTTTAGTCTCTGCCTTGCTGGTGCAATTGCATAATAACAGTATGACCTTGAGAGAGAAAAATGAGCAACTCCAGGATGCTGGTACAGATGATGAGAGCTTGTGTAACTGTATTTCTGGCAGGCTGTCACTCCAAAAATGTATGTCTCTAATCAAAGGTAGATTAAAAAAAAAACCACAAACTTTTCCCCTCTGCTACCACAACACTATTTCCAAGGCACAAGTTGTTAGCAGCACATTGTTGGCTGAGGGGTTAAATCCTCATGTCTTTTACATTGCATGATGTGCACCTATCATTTCTGCATAGATCTAGAGTGAAGATGGAATAGCTCATTACTCATCAGTGACAAACAAAAAGTACCATGAATCAAAGTAATGGTCATGGGGAGAAAAAGGAAGATGATTGGGTTCCCATTGTTCAATGTCTTTCTTATCTTTCAGGAGCACCCAGGAGCAAACAAGCCCCCAGTTTGTGCAGGGCACCTTCCCCCAGCGAGAGGAAGTAACCCACGCACTAAACCACAAGTCCCCTGCACAGTTAATAATTAGAGAACCTGCTGAAAGCAAAAGAAAACAAACATTGATTAATATGGTAGCTAGGGGGAAGATTAGGGACAGGTTGTGGTTCTTGGACAACGGGTCTTGCAAAGCTCACAGAGGTGGTGCTGGTCAGGGTGAAGATGCAAAGATTCATTATCAGCTCACCTTATCTGTAAGCCCCTACATGGGCTGGGCAAGGCTCCTGACTGCCTGTTTGTGAAGGGCTGCTGCAGCCCACCTGAGTACAGCCTCCTCAAAGAACAAGTAAAATATGGGCAAAAAGACAAAAGGGGCCCAGCCTGGAGGCCACAGGCCAAAGATCTCTTGGTACCCTGCACCTGGGTTAGGGCAAACCCCACTGCCAATACAGGCTTGGCTATGAACATAGATGATTCTGAGGAGAACTTGATGGTGCTGGTGGATGAAAGGCTGGACATGACCCGACAACGTGCTCAAAAGCCCAGAAAACCAACTGCATCTTGGGCTGCATCAAAAGCAGCATGATCAGCAGGTTGAGGAGGTGATTCTGTCCCTTTACTCCAGCCTGGTGAGATCCCACCTGGAGTGCTGCATCCAGCTCTGGGGTCCTCAGCTCAGGAAGGACATGAACCTGCTGAAGTGAGTCCAGAGGAGGCCATGAAGGTGACGGTCTGGAGTACCTGTTCTATGGAGAGAGCTGGGATTGCTCAGCCTGAAGAAGAGAAGGCTCTGGGGAGACCTTCCAGCGTCCCAGTACCTAAAAGGAGCTTCCAAGAGAGCTGGATAGGGACTTTTTACAAGAGTCTGCAGTGATAGGACAAGGTGGAATGACTTAATTAGAAGAGGGTTGGTTTACATAAGCTACAAGGAAGAAGTTTTTACAATGAGGGTGGTAAAATACTGGAACAGGTTACCCAGAGAGGTTGTGAATGCCCCATCCCTGGAAAGATTGAAGATCAGGCTGGAAGGGGCTCTGAGCAACATGATCTATTTGAAGATGTCCCGNGAAGGCTCTGGGGAGACCTTCCAGCGTCCCAGTACCTAAAAGGAGCTTCCAAGAGAGCTGGATAGGGACTTTTTACAAGAGTCTGCAGTGATAGGACAAGGTGGAATGACTTAATTAGAAGAGGGTTGGTTTACATAAGCTACAAGGAAGAAGTTTTTACAATGAGGGTGGTAAAATACTGGAACAGGTTACCCAGAGAGGTTGTGAATGCCCCATCCCTGGAAAGATTGAAGATCAGGCTGGAAGGGGCTCTGAGCAACATGATCTATTTGAAGATGTCCCGGCTCATTGCAGGGGCCTTGGACTAGATCTCTGAAAGTCCAGTCCAACCCAAACCATTCTGTGATTGCTATGGTTCTATTACAGCCCTGCACATCCTTTTTCCTTGGGAATGAGGATACCATAGATCTCATCCAAAAGGATGTGAAGGCAGTGAGACAACTCCCATGAGTTCACATCCCTCCCTTGTATCTGTTCCTGGACACGAATCAGTGTTTTATCAGACCATCTTCAAATCCGCATGTGATCACCACATTGTTTCTCACCTCTCTTAATTTTGAGGCACACTCCTCACAAGGGTGGCCACAGCCTCCATCTCCCCACAGCAACATTCATGACAAAGAACTTCATTTTCCCCTGCAGAATTGTCTTTCCATGTCCTTCACTTCCACCATTGGTCCAGCACTGAAGTCTTTGAAGCAGCTGGTGACAGCACAAAGTAAACTTGGAATTACACTGACTCTCCTCTGAATCCTTTTTTGCACTATCACCTCTTTAGGGTCACAAAAGACCTTCAGTTGCACAGGGAAGGACTGTCACCCTTTCTTCGAATTCCTGTAATTTCTGATGAGAAACTCCCACGCCCTTTCCATGGATAAGGAGTTTTCATGAAGTATGGCTCAAGAAAGGAAACTTTCCCCTTGTAGCTGATGATTACAAATATTATTATGATGATTGCCTTGGGCTGCGTGGACTAGGATGACTCCTAATTGCAATATCCTTTGTGGAAGCTGTGGAAATTCACTTTGAACCCCATGTGCTGCCTGGGGGGCCCCATCCTGCTCTGTGACCTACAAAATACAGGTCCCTTCTCTGCTGAGCCACCAAGGGGACCAAGGAGCCGATGCTCAGAAGCCTGCTGCAAGACCTCAGCTACCTCCTCTATTTCCCCTGCCATGATGTGTTGCTTTTGGGTGGAGGTACACAATATTTTCAAAGCAACTCCCCTATACCATTTTTCCCTCCCAGAAACAGCTGCTACTTATTCTTCCCACCCTCCCAGCAGAACCTTGGCCACATTGAGAAGCTCCACCAGCAGCAGTTTCTCTGAGCTGCCGCTTGGTTTCCTCCTGAAGCCCCTCAGCTCTGGATGACTCAAGGAAATATTTGCTTACGATGCTGGGAAAATTCAAACCAACCCGGTGTGTTATGCATGATGGGGCTGCTACTAAGAATGATGATGTTTTTTGGCATACAGAGAAGGTGGTAAGTGATTGGTGCAGATGCAGCGGGTCCCTGGCACAGTTACAGCACTTACTCTTTTGAGTAGAGGTGGATTTTCAAATAATTTGCAAATAAATTGGAAAATCTGCCTGAGTTACAAGGACTTTGGCAAATACATCCTTTGACAAATTTAGCAGCAGTCTTCAGACTTGTGCCTCCTCAGGCATGTGCCGGAGGAAATGTGTAGATGATTCTCCATCCTTCCCTTAGGGGCAAAGTGTTTCACATGTGTTGCTTTCATGGGCTCTCAAAGAAAGGTTAGATGAGTCCTTTTCCTGCCTTTGAGCGCTGAAACTTTGTCACTCTTTGGGAAAGGAAAAGGCAATAGTGGCTGTCCCAGCAGTTGTCCTATTTCATAGGAGATGGAGCTCCCTTTTGGGAGAATAGGGCTGATGAGTTAGCAGAATTCATATATCCCTTTAGAGAAGAGGAAGGTGGAAATAGTATCTGCTCATAAATGGGATGTTTGCTGGGGCAGGAATGATCTTAGTGCAGCTGAAAACACTGGGAGCTGACACATTTTGGAAAAGCACAAGGGCTGTGGGATAAGTGGAGAGGACAATGAGGGGCATGAGCTGCAGAGGCAGCAGGGTGGTCTGAAGGGTGTGCAGTTACCTGCTTCAGCAGCTCTGCTTCACAAAACCAGCTTTGTTCCTCTGCATCCCTGCAGGAAAGCCAGAGCTTACAAATGAGCATGCTCATGAAAACCCAGATATGGAAGTAGAGCTGGTATTCTCCAGCTTTAAGTCATTACCTTTCCTGAATGTAAAAGTGTTCTCTTTGCAATTCACAGTCACTCTACCAGTGAAAGCTCATGAAACATACACATACACACTAACAATAAATACATACATGGATTCACAATTAAAAAAAAAAAATCCAAATAGTACATTCTGCTACCCTCCTCTCCAACATGGCCCTACCATTGTTGTCTGTAGAGGTGCAGATTTAGAATAAAACATCTAAAAATCTGGAAAGCCACAGCTGAGGCATCCTCAAATCCCTGACTCTGCTCAATGTTGTTAGCATCAGAACAAATAGAAGAGGCTGAATTAGACTGTATTTTATAAGACAGGTTCATCTAGTGCTGGAATGAAAACTTAATTGAACTGTCATAGTTGTGCAATTATTTCACAGTGTCACTAAGGGGCAGGTCTCAGTCATCAAGGTTACTCTCAGCCTAACAAATATAAAACTCCTTATTCTGAATAAGTTTGGGTTTTCTCTTGAATTTAACAATTGTTTGTGCTTTCAGGATTCACAATGTTTTGTTTTGGCAGAATCAAAATATGTCAGTGATGTACTTTTCCCTAAATATGGCTGCTCTAACTTACCCCTGTCAATGCCATAGGCTTTTGGTTTTCCCTGCAGCAAGAAGAAACAAAGAAGCCTAAAAGTGGGTTTAGGGAGTTAATTAAGGGTAAATACAGTATTTTCATATCTTTTAAGGTTTGTATAGTGAAAATTCCTTCACATATAGAGGCAGTGACTGGCTATGAAGCAGTCCCCAAGTTCTTGCTCTTCAGGCTCTCAGCCATGGTTCACCATTTCCCAGGTAACTGAGGTATGGATGGACAGACTAGAAAGGTGCTGTCAGGTGGACATGTGTCCTAGAGCCTCACACTTATTGATTCACCTGCACATGCATCTGTATTTGTCTGCATGACAATGCAAATGGAAAAGCCTCGTTACCCTTTCCACCTCCCACCTCCTCCCTGGGACTGCCTGCGTTACCTAGCGCACATAGACACCACATGAGATGAAAATGGGATGAACCGTCTGTCTGGATTGAAAAGGGAATGCTAGACAGGGAACCAGCCCACCTCTGTGTGCTGTAGCCCTTAGTGTGAAAGGGTGGTTTCAGCCTGGTAACACCCAGCTCCCTTGCACACAGTCCCATCCTGTCCCTGCTGTTTTCCACCAGCTCTGTGGGGATGTGGTGTTGTGAGGAGGCAGACACAGCCCCATGGCCAGCCCCACCATCCGTGCTTCCCTCCCATCACTGTCCCTGCGGACTGTAACACATCCCAATCCACCGTCCCGCCTCACATTCCTTTAATGTAGAAGCCACACAGCTTTTTTTGGTGGTCTTTCCCACTGGGTTTGTGGCAGCAGGTCTCGAGGCTGCTCCCAGGCAGGGAGGTGGTGGCATGGGGCTGGAGCAAGGAGACAGGACCCCCTGCTCCCTCTCTTTGCTTGTTGGAGCTGACCTCCTGAGAAGGCAAAGTGCTGACCACAGATCTTCTCCTCCTCCTCCACTCGCTCTCCAACAGTAATGCACATGTGCTTTGTCCATAAATATATTATTTTGTGTTCCTGCCAGCCCAGACTAATAGGGCTAATGTTTCCTGAGGAGCAGCCCAAAGCTACATTAGCCGCAGATGTTTGATTGATTTAAAACAAAGAGCCTGACCGCCAAACTGCTCCATATGGTTTCTCTTCCTGTCACTTTGCCTGCAGGGTTATCTCTGAAATGCAATTAAGGTGCTTAAAAGTACATTTTCAGGAAGATGCAGAATTGATGAGGGTGGGTTTGCCGATGGGTGCCTCCAAATTGTTAGAGCAAGAGCAAAGAAAGTCATGCCCTACCCTGAGCAGCTGCACACGTGGTTTTTCTACTTATGTGAGGACCTTGGGAGGGCAGGCCAAAAAATGCCCCCATGGTAAAGACTTTGCTGTAGATGTACTTTGCCAGTACTCATGTCTCTTGATATTCTGCTCATTTATTATTGAAGTCAAACATTTCTCTAATTGGATATTTACTTGTGAACTTAAGTGCTGCAGCGATTTCGTTCGAACTCACCTCTCCTCCACTCACTCCCACTGCCTGGGCACTGGAGATGAAACCCCTTGCCTGTGCAGCCCAGGCAGTTGAGTTGAAGACCCAGTGACACTGCAGAGGACAAGCCAAGCTCTGCTTGTCATTTGCTGTGAGGAGGGTGCCAGCCCTGCCTTCTCACCAGGGACTGACACTGCCTGGGGACACCCACCCAGCCACTGCAGACCCAGCCTGCCAAGCCATCCTCCAGCTCCCTGTAGGGCTGAGACCCCTGCCCCATCCAGCTCCTATCAGAACCACAGCCTTGTATGCCCTGGGGGGGTTGAGGAGAGTAAAGGAAATGTATGGCTTCTTTGGTTTCAATGCACAGAGCAGATGTTTATAGATGAAAGATCTGTGCTTCTGTGTGCCAATCCTCTGTCTTCCCCTCAGTTCAGCTGACACAGAGGAGGGCGACAGCCCCTTATACCATCTCTTTTAAGAATTGAAATGCTTTGGTTTCTGAAAATAGACTTTTAAATCCTTTTCCATGAAAAATTTCCAAAATAGGTGCCTGGTATCTGGCACCTTAATCCATGTCTTGGTGTGTAAGGAAAGGAGAGTGTGGTAAGTCACCTGCAGTGACTTAAGGCACAGCCAGGTCCCCTCTCTGAACCACAGACAAAAAATACCCATGGATTTGAGAAGGGAATCCCAAGCCATGGTGCAACATTAATATTGTATTATGGAAAACAGAAATAATTACATTGCAACAGGTCTGAAGAGTCACAGCAATGGAACATGCTGTAAATATACAGCACTGCAAGATAATTATCTGGTGCTCAACTCTCTTCAAACTAGACCTCTGTTAACCTTGTCCTTACCTCTCTCAGAATTAAAACCCTAAGGTAATGTATCACAGAATTTCTTGGTAACTTCAAGTATAATTGCTGAGTAGTTTTCAAGCACATACAATTACCACACCCAATTAATCTTATCATGAGTCTTAAAGCCAGATTGTTAAACGGGCCTTGGAGCTAAATAAACTCTTGTCTGTGCAAATGTATATATATATATATATATGTGTGTGTGTGTGTGTGTGTATATATATATATATATATGTATATATATATGTATATGTATATACCTGCATGCGTGTGTGTATTGGAGAGAAGGAGAGCAGCTCTCAGAAACGGATCTTTCTGTGTTACCTGCTTTGTTCTCCAATCAGGCATTTGTAGAAATATTATCCTGGGTACTGCATAGCCCCTAAATTAACATTCATGATCACCACTATACAGATCTTTGTAACTATTTAAAGTGAAGTTTTTCACAGAAAACCAATTGTACAAACAACACCATATTGCACGGTGTTTATTTTCTTTCAAGGGCTTCCAGAGCAAATGTTCTTCAGCTCCAAACAAGAGGAGTAGCTTGCTTTCTTTTTTTGTCTGTGCTGCAAAATCAACCTGAGATATGAAACCTCAGCTGTTTTCTCCTCCTGGCTTTCATACCCCTCTCAGTGAAGGGAAACAAGGATTAGAAGAGTCTACCCAATCTTTGCTACCCTGAAAGATTAAATAAATTAACTTAGCCGCTTTCTGGTTCATCCCTACACTCCTGAACATCAGTAATAAAATGGCAGAAAGGCTCATTCCTTCTCTGCGTGTGTGGGAAATGGGAGGGTTTGGTCCTTTTGAGGGAGGGTACGAAACACATTGCTGGCTTGAAGTACCTTCCCTTTGGCCTCAGCAGTGCTAGGTGGGAATTTCATCAGCAGGAGGTTCCATCTCTTCTGTGGACACAGACCCAGGCTCCACACAGCCATGCTGGCTGTGGTGGCACACTGAATGTATGGGCAGGCTCCTGTGTGGAGCATCCACCCAAATCTGCTGTTCTCATGTGACAAGGTCCTTACCAGGGCCACTGCAGAGTCCACCTTTGAGGGCTAATAACAGCATGGCCTTTATAAGCTGCTTGAGGATAACATGCAGCACGCAGCTCATAAATAAAAATAAATTTCACCACAAAGGTCTGTACTTGGCCACTGGTAGGTTCTGACACAGACATTAAGCACCTGAGGCCTGTGGTGCTTGAGGAAGGTGTTGGAATAATATGATGGGCAACTGGAGTCATCCAAGGTGACAAAAATTCCTGCCCAACAATTTGCCATGGCTATAATCTGAAGGCATTTTCTTTGAACTGCCCCCACAGGGACCCAAACACTCGATTCAAAAACCTCAGAGCAAGCGGAGTGGAAGCGGCCTGTGGTCTTCCAAACTGAGCATGTCCTTCAGACTTCAAATGCATTTTACAGAAATTATTAAAAATAACTTGCTAAAATGGACTGGGAGCAAGGTTCACGGTATGAAATTTGAGAAAAATGTAAAAAAAAAGTCTAGAAAGAGAAAGGTATTTTCCTCTCCTGCACTCTGCAGCTTTGCATTTACATACAAGGTTGAATCTGCAATTTCCTGCTGTTTCTCCTTTCTTCTGATAAATATTTCTAAAGAGAATTGCCAGGAACGTTGCCAGCCAGGCAAAAGTACTGTGAGGCGTTATTTGCAAGCTCCTCCCCAACCTCTGCAGACAGCTGTGTCCCCTGCCTTCTCGCCCTTGCAGGGCTTGTGCCTGAGTAATACCTGTCCTTGGATGTTGCTGCTCGCGGTGCCTGCTGTGCCTGACATCAGGTTCTCTGTCCCATCTCTGGGACAATCCTGTTGCCTTCTCTGCACAGGAATAAAGCCTGCTCTTCCCTTGAATCTGCATCTCTGGGAAAACATTGCTGAAAACTCTGTGTGAGCAACTCCTTCCCAACCGGAGGAACGGATGCAACCCTGGGAACAGAATGCTGTGAGCAGCAGGAAATGTGGACATGTTAATGGGAAATAACCATGGCACTGAGCCACTTTGGACCCTTCTCTGATTCCTCCCTAAGTTACAGCAAATTCAGCTGGTTCTCAGACCTACGCTTTATCTCCCCTCTGGGAGGTTTCTGGGTCAGCTGTATTAAAATGCATTTATTCTTAAGGGGGTCAGTAATCCGACACAACAGTGATGTATGAGTGAATGGGGAGAATACATAAATTTCTAACAGTGCAGAAAGAAGAATCCCGGAGTTTTGCTCTCTGTAAAAACGGAGCATGGGATCTGTCACTTCATGTCACGACAGCCAAATTAAACAAATGCAAGATGACAGGAGGAAAAGAAACAAAGGACTTCTATCCAATTACTTCCAGAAGCATATTAAATTATGGGGGCACTTGCTTTTGTGTTAGCAAATAAGTATTTAAATGGACTTAAAATTCTTCGTATTCTGAAAATTGGGTTTATCTGCATAGGAGACATGGATGCTGTGGGCACTTGCTCCCTTGTTGAAAGGAAAATGGAGGACAGACACCACCTTTGCCAGAGGCTGTAGGTTGCCATGTGAGGGTTCCACAGCCAGGAACAGTGTTGAGAAGAGCGGTAGGGGCAGTGAGAACACCTGGACATCTAGTTTTGGATGCTTCCATCACCACTGCTGAAGCAACTACTTGAGGGTATCACAGGAGCTCTCTAGATGAAGATACCAAGCAATAGCTCAAGTTTTGTTTTCACAGCAAGGGACAGATGTGAGAAACGTTTAAGTAATTTGAAAGTCCAGCCTGACTATCAAAAGGTGAGCATGGACCTGCCACTCCTAGGTGATCTGAAGATCAAAGTGATCTTTTTGACCAAGCCTGTGAAAGGTGGACTTGGTCAATGCAAAGGTTCCTTATCAAAAATGCGTTTTGGAAAGACAAATCCTGGCAACCTCTGTCATGTCTGACGTGCTGCGCTCTGGTGAGTGGTCAGAGCAGGCTGCAGCAGGGCTGAAATGCGTCACGGTGAAACAGGAGTGTGAGTCAAAGACACTTTCCCCTGGGTGCACACAAGGAAGGGGAAGGTGAAAGTGTCAGGAAACATCAGGACACTTATGAGAGAGAGAAAGCAGATGCTGAAAGACAGCTGTGAGCAGTGACAGACCATGATTAGGTGCTTTCCCAGAGTGCAGGTAGCCACCCACTGCCACAGCTTGGGTACCTGCATGAGTAACCCATGAAGGACCCAGCAGGCGATGGTCCCAGCCTAGCTTGTACGGACAAGCCTTGGGAGGCCCAGGGGGAAGGTCAGTACCTGGGACCCAGGAGGGACCCAGGGGGTCCATGCTAGGACAGGAGTGCAATCCCAGTGATGTGAGAGGAGGTGCATTCCTGAGGGAGCAGGACAGCACTGCCACAGCTTTTGGGCCATCTCCATCTCCCCCAGCATTAAACAAGGAAGGCAAAAACAAGGGCTGAGGAGACTGGAGTGGGTGGATCAAAGTTCCACATCCCACCCACCTCTGGGCCATCCTGGCCAATGCTTCTCCAGCTCTCTGTTTTGCAGGTAGTGCAGGTGCAGTCCCAGGCAAAGGGAACTCACTGCTGGCCAGTGTCTCCCATGCGGGAAACAGGCAGAAGGTCGAGGAGCAGCTTTGACTCCTCTCTGGAGAGCAGGGAGGGCAGCAGGTAAAGAATACCAGGGCAGAGCACCTGCATCAGACCTCTGCACAGCAGCAGCCTTGGCCAAATTCTAGGCCTACTTAGAAATTTTTCTGCCATGTTACTACTATCTGTGCAAGGTCGGGGGGGCTCCCTGTTTAAGGAGAACTGCGAAGAGCCTCTTTGGATCACAAACTGGCCTGACCAGACTCTGGTATCATTGAATATTGAGACAGGGAGGGAAGAAAAAAAGAGAAGGCCAAATTCCTTTGTCACATACCCTGCTCTAAGTCCAGAGTAATTACATTAAATGTAATGAGCCTCCACACTTCCTTCCCCACTCCCACTTGGGAACAGTCATTTGTTGCTGGCCAATTCCTGCAGCAGCCAATGTCCTTACCTACTGCATTGGCAGAAGTCTCCTGGCCAGAGAACCACAGAGAGGAGCAAAAGCTGCTGCTTTACCCTGCCTTCTTCTCCTCTTCCTCTTTGCCTAGGGAGAAAAGAAACATTGCCCCTCTATTAAGGCATTTAAAAAACAAACATTTATTTTATGTACACCCAAGCTATCTGTGACTCTCAGTGGTGCTGCCAGTCCTGGTTCCCACACTGATTCACCACTCTGCACCACTTTCCTCTCCATCTGCCTGAGGGAGGTGTTTCCCCAAAGAAACAGAGTTCAGTAGTTCCCTCAGAGCAATGCCAGCAGGTCTCCTGCAGGCTGATGGTGGCCAGCTGCACTCAGCTCTCCAGAGCCACAGGCTGGGAAAGTGGGGAAACCATAGAAAGAGAGGCTCTGTTTTGGCTAAAAGGAGGTGGTAAAGAGAAGAGGTGCAAGAAGAGGGAGCAGAGCAGTCTGACCTTTCCAAGGCCAGGAGTATATGGGCAGTGCTTCAAGCAACATTCAGTTTCCATTCAGACCCCAGCCAAAGGCTTTCCTGCCAGTCCAGGTCACCCCACCACAGCCCACACAGCAAGATGCTGGGCACCCTGAAAGCATCCTGCCAGCCTGGCAAGTCTCCTCCAGCTGCAGACACAGAAGACCACGAGCAGCAGAGAGAGGTGATTAATCTTATCACTTTGTGTGCCATAGGTCTGATCCCTGTGGGGCTGGCTGCCTGCAATCCTCATCACCTGGGGGTTTTATGGAGCTGCACCTCCCAGACAGGAAGTCTGTTCCAGGGAGCCATGAAGCCATATATAATAACTGCACGTTGGTATTATTAACTTGAGCACCTGGAGGAGGTGACAGTGTTATAAATAAATAGGCCAATATAATATGGAGGTGATGAGCAGTTGTATTTAAGCCTCTCAGTTTCTCTAGAGGAAGTTTTGGGGCCTTGACATAAGAGCAAAGCTGCCTGCAGCACCTGGGCCTCCTCCCCGCTTTTCTTCCCCAAGCAGGCAAATATTTTCAGGGATGTAAATGAACTCTTTTGTGCTCAATCCCACAGCGTATTTAAAGCATCAGGGTTGGGATGCATCCATGCTCAACACAAAGCAAGGGAGGGAAAGAGGTGAGATGCAATTCTATCCTCCCCCCCAACAGCAGCATTTGAGAAGAAAATCCTCCAGAAAAAAAAAAAAAACTAACCTATGCTCTGCTTTCTTCTGATGGTGCAGGCTGATTTGTGCTGTCTGTAATTGTAATCAAAGTTAATTTAATCCTGGTGTGGAGGTTGCTGAGCAACTGAAGACATTTATCCAGAGGAGACAGGGGCTGCAATCATGTCACCTCGAGTAAAGTTGGTAGGGCAGCCACATAACATTGCTAATGCCCAGGACAGAGAGCTGTGGGGCGTGGCAAGCCATTGGTATTCACAGTAGTACAAAAGCCAAGGGAAAGCACTAAGGTTATGCCAAAACTGTGCTTTCTTCCATAATACACACAGATTGGATCAAATTTGGAATAAGGGCCCATATGGGCACCACACATGAAGGCACAACTTCCCAGAGGATGAGCAGAGAGTGCCTGTCTGGCTTACAGACATGTGGCTGTAAGCAAAAAGGTGAAATGCCAGGAAAATGGTCAGTCAAGCCAGTTCGTGTCACAGGTGGCCCCCTGATGCCGCCTTCCCTCAGAAATCCCATTTTTTTTCCCCAAGGAGCTCTAAGTCCTGTGTATCAAAACCGAGAGCACTGGGCTGTGCTGTCGCCGCCAGCGCCTCAAGGCCTCAAGGCCGCGCACGCAGCAGCCAGAGCCCAAGGGGCCGGCCGGGGAAGGCGCCGAGCTGGCTCCCTGCTTCCAGCATTGGAGAAGGATGGGAAGCTCCAGCAGTGCCGGAGAAGCTCCTCTGAGCTCGCTAAGAGCCGGCCTCGCAGGGCCCCTGCTGAGCCATCATCAGGGCCATTTGCCGGTGATGAGGAGATTTCCCGAGGTCGCCTCGGTGGGCACCTGCTGCTGCCGGGGGCCAGCCTGATTAAGTGGTTCAGCAGGGAAGGAGGAGTCCTGCCATCAGCGCCTCAGCAATCAGGGAGGCTTTTTTTTTTCCTCTGCTTTTTCTTTTTTTTCTTTCTAATTATTGTTTTCTCCAGAATCAAAGAGCTTTCGTGGAATTTAAAGGCTTATGGGTGCCCCCAAAGGCAGGAGGAGGGTGGCAGCCTGCCAGGGAAAAGGACCAAAGCATGGTGGCATCCCAAGCACGCCAAGTGGCTCCTTACCCCAGCTGCTTCCTCCTGTCAGACCCTTTTTCTTTGGAAAAGTAGATACTGAAGAGCCACCAGAGTCCATCTCCTGCTGCACTGCCAGGCTGTCTCTGAAATAGCAGTTGCAGGGGGGAAAAAAGTAATTATTTTGCTTTTTTAAAAGGCATGTTGGGGTTCTCCTCCTGAGAAGAGGAGCAGCTTGATGATGTAGGAAGAGATTGTGTCTTTTCAAAGCAGAGCTGTGCTTTGGTATGTTGAAGTGACCAGAAACTTGGACATATGGCAAGAAAAAGACAATGCACCGAGCAGTACCATTGCTGCACGTCAGACCTTGTGAAACAGTGACAGCTCAACCCAGCCAAAGCAGGAGAATGGAGCAGGTAAAGCCTAGTTCCAAGAAGATTTCCTAAACACAGGCTTTTCAAAACCAGAAAAGTTGTAGGAATTTATTTAGCCTTTTACTTTGGGCTGTAAAGTTTTTCCATAATTTTGCTCTTTTTCATAGAATTCTTTAGGTTGGAAGAGGCATTTAAGACCATTGAGTCCAACTCTTAACAAGACACTGCCAAGTCCATAACTAAACCATGTCCCCAGGTGCCACATCTACACGGCTTTTAAATACCTCCAGGGATGGTGACTCAGCCACTTCCCTGGGCAGCCTGTTCCAAACCTTGACAACCTTGACTTTGGGTGAAGAAATTTTTCCTCACATCCAGTGTAAACCTCCTGTGGTGCAACTTGAGGCCATTTCCTCTTGTCCTATCCCTTGTTATCTGAAAGAAGAGACCGACATCCACCTCATCACAACCTCCTTTTAGGTAGTTGTGTGTTGTGCCCACAACAGGCAAGATTGGGCAATTTGTATTCAATGTATAACAGCCATACTGGGTATTTACCTACCCACCACCCTCTGCAGCACCCTCCAAAATGTGCCCATTCCAGCTGGATGTGGCTCTTCCTCATTGGGAGAGACTGTGCTTCTGTTTGCCAGCCAGGGTATTTGCCAGGCCCCACTGCCCATTTGCTTTGCCTCAAGCACTTGGTGGTGACAGCAAAAGTGAGTCTGCCCTGGGGAGTGCCAGGGAAGCTTCAGGGTTCTGTGCCAAGCCAGCAAGGAGAAATGCACCAGCCACAATGTGCTGGGCTCAAGGCATGCAGAGCTCCTCCCCAGGAAAACCCAGACAGGAGGGAAGGGTAAGGCTGAGATGTGGTTGTCAAAAGAAAAAAAAGGAGAGTGGGCAAAAACACAAATTAAAAAAAAATTCTGAGCAATATTCTTCTGGGAAAATTAAGATGCAATTTTGATAAATCCTATACCTCTTGGGTTGTCCAGGCTTTAGTTTCACAGCCCAGTTTTTGTCAGTTCTGGTGCCAATGGCTCCAAATATGAGACCTTTTGGAGCAGTTCCTTAAAGAAAGTGGAGAAGTGAAGCAATGCAATGCATTTAATGAAATCCCACCATGGAAGCAAAAATAACCATTGATGCACAACCCTGCACAAGACTGTTTTCCATTTTCTCCAAGGGAAAACCTCTCTGAAGCCCCACCACCTTTCTGCAGTGTTTTTTGGCAGATGATGGTCCCATCCTAATCCATTCCTGGGGGGGTGGTTGAGGACTTGCACAGGCCCTACCTATGCCTCATGGGTGAAGTTTTCCCAAGGGGACTGAGAATACAAGACCTACAGGGATTTCACCTGGGCAGCAGGTTTGGTATCAGTCTGTGTGGCACATCCTGGATGCCTTCAGCACTATGCTGCTCAACAGGGAGAGAAGTGAACCAGCCAAAGCATTCCCCTTCCCACAAGGAGATTCCAAGCCTATCCCCAGACTTTCAAGTTTACAATTATTCCTATGTTACAGGCTTTGTTTTTTTCTTCTTTTTATTTCTTTTTTTTTTTTTATGATAAAGGAAATATTAATTTCATGCTTGGCTTGGTTCTCGAGCAGTAGCATTCTCCCTTCTGCACTTTTTTCTCCACGTCAGGAGCTGCTGAGCCATTTCCTCTCCCTGGGGCATGGGGATGGGCTGCAGACAGCAGGTTTCTGTGGCTGCTACGGGGCTGTTTAGCACCAGCATGGAGGCAGCAAGCCACCTCCACCTCCACACCTGACCCCGTGTGCTGACTGGTGACACCCCCGTGCTGGAGCCACACCACTGTGTACAATGTCTGGGAGAAATGAAGCATGTCTCAGCTTTGCTTTAAGCCATGCTTCCTTCCTCCTGTGATCATGCTAGAACCTGTTTACATTATTTTCTGGGGTTTTTTTCCTGAATAATTGCCTCAAAATCTTCAAACTTACAGAGCCTTGGATGGTGTGTTTGCAAAAATAAATCTATGTTGTGTGCACGCCAAGAAAAATAGAATATTTATCTCTTTCTTAGTTTTTCTGTGTGGCGTTTGTTCCCAACACCTTTAAAGCCCTCTGGTTTTCTGAAATTCCTTTCTTTAAATCAGTGAGTACAGTGAAAGCAAATGCAGAAGCAGCAGTTTCAGTAGCTGGTGAGGCTACTGAAGATTTATGCTGACATATACACAGTGCCTATGGCTGAATTAATAGTGCCGCTGAAGCATTTGTATTTTCCTGGTTTTTTCACTCTGACATTAGAAATGGAAGCACAGCCACACCTGCACACAGGGAGTGTGGATGGAATGCATATGGAATTCATCTGCAATTCTTATTTATTCTCTAAATTAGATCATTGTTGCAGTTGCAGGTCCAGAAATATCATCTAACTCCCCTTTGTTTCTCTCCTACATACGTGAGGATTTGTCTTTCTGTGAACTGGTCTTCAGACCAGTTTTACACCAAGATATTTTCATTGTCTTCAGTAAAGTTTATCTTCATTCATCTCAATATATCTGACAGCAGAATCTAACCCAGACTGAGGAATTTCATTTTTCTCCTAAATATTTTATTGCTTTTTATTTTAATAAAAACTGAGCTAGAAATATTTTCTTCCACTGAAAAATATTGAAAAATAATTTTCTTCTTTCATCTCCAGAATTCAGTGTATTTCAGGCCAGAATTCAGCTTCCCACACAGCAACGTGAACCACTTGGAGATGTCAAGCAGTCTATTCATTGCTCAGATTGTATTTTGATGCTGCTCAGAGTTCCCAGGTAAGAAAATACATTCAATCATCTATAGCTGTGAACCAGAGCAAAAGACCAGTGCCTTAAAGGGAAAAGAAGGAAGGAAAGAAGAGATGTAGGTTGTTAAGTGAAGGTGGAGAGCAAAACAGATGAAATTGATAAAGTGGAAAGCTATATTATTCACTCCAAGGCTCCATTTAGTCCCTCTGGCCTGGTAGTTTCAGCAAAGTGAAACTCTTGCTGGAATCAATACTGCTATCATTTCACAAAATTACAGTGGTTTGAACAGAAAACTAGTTATAAATCAACTTCGTGCATGGACAGCTGGAGGAAATATTTCTTGCTTTGACGATTTGGGTGCTTCAGAACTAGTAAAGAGGACCTTGGCCCTCCAAGAATGTGTATTTACTGCATTTCTTGGAAATAGAAGCTGCTGTTGCATATCCAAACAAGTCAAAATAACAATGTGAAAAAGGACACTGCCTCCATTTTAATCAGATAAGGAAAGAGTGTGCTTGATTTCAGTGAAACGCGGGTGTTTTGGAGATGGGCCTATTCTCTGGCACTCACTAGGAGTTCCTTCAAACTAGACTGTGTCCTCAGTGCTTCTTTTTCATACAGCTAGCCTAGGTCCCATAGATTTTGAGGGACTTTTGCATCTCACTACTTTCAGCTTAATGATTCAATAGACATAAGGATAGAGCCTTTCAAGTCTTTGCCACAGGAAGATGTCCAGCCCTCAGCTTCCAGAGAAAGGGACTGGACTTGGAGACTGACCTTGTCTTCAGTGTTTTTTTTGGAACATATACTTGAAGATCTTTCAAAGAAAAGCACAAAAAGCACAGCTGATGCCCACCTCAGGAAGGCTTCACTACATTCTTCTGTGTTTTCTTTAATAATTCTGAAATTCTACATTTTCTGTAGTTCTTGTTTTCCAATAAAGATATGTCAGATGGCAAGAAATTATCTGTGTGGGTGCTGGAAGCTTCAGAGATACAATGCGCAGCAGGAAAGAAGCAGGGAAAGATCATGTCTCCAGATCTAATTCCTTGGTCTGGACAGAATAAACGTCAGCCACAGCTCCATGACCACTGACTGGCCAGTGCATTAAGCCTGAGGGACTCTGAGACATCCCTGTAACTGCTGGAACCCCTTTCCTCTTTTCCCGTGAGGCAGAAGGGGGTGGCACTGGGGCCAGAGCAGAGCTGAGAAGGCTGCAGGAATGAGGCAGCCCTGCTTGTGAAACTACCCCAAACCCTGAAAACATCCCAGGTTTCTAAACTACAGCTACTATAAGAGCTCTGTCTTGAAGCAGCAGACCTTTGGATGTGGTTGTCTCTGCTCAGCCCTGCTTGCAGTGAAAAGGCCAGTCCACTGTGTCCTGGATGGGTGCTGCCAAATTGAAGAGGTGGAGATACAGCATTTGCTAATTTGGGATTGCATCTGAGGTAACTCTCTGCTTGTTTTCCCTCTAAGGTGCTTGTGAAACACACATTTGTGCAATATCTAAGCATCGTACAGCTGTAATTATTTCTATTGGTTTCCCCTATCTCTTGCATTTAGTGCACTGGAATTTTCTCTTAATTTTGTCAGATATTTCTGGAAATTGCTTAGCTAAATTTGAATTCATTAAAGACAGCAATCATCATTATTTGATAAATAGCATCATTAAATCCATTACACAATAAAATATTGCAAATAAGAGCACAAGTAAATATTTGCAAGAGTATTCACACTGTATTTCCTCTCCTGGCATTTTGAAAAGCTCTTTTATTGTCTCACGACAGAATTGCCAAGTAGCTACAAATGCTCATGGATCATCTGCAAGCAAGGGAGAAAGAAGGCTGCTGTTTGATAAAATTTGATTCATTCACCCAGGGAAGGGAGGGAATAACATGTGATTTGAAGAGCCAATTGGGTAGAATGCGCTCTGACAATTAACACCAGCCAATTTGCTAACGAGACACAAATAATAATCCGTAATCAAAAATAATTCAAGTGACTGAGGCGAATAGACACACTTATTTGAACTGTGACCTGTTCCTTACTTCATTGGCATGAAAAATATGGGCTGAGGGTATTGGGTGAGTTACTTGTGAAGGATTCAGTTGACTTGGTTTCCAGATATTTAGAAATTTGGAGAACGGCAGGGCAGACTGGGAGGTGTCCCAGGAGAGGCAGGGTGACTGGACAAGGAGGGGAAGAGCACCTGCCTGAGAGTCTTGGGGTCATATGGAGAGGACTTCATGGGACCCCAATGAGGCTGGTCCTCACCCCCAGAGTGCTCTTCTACTGCCAGGTTCCCACTGCCTCTCTGAAAAGCAAGCAGAGAAGATGAAAAGTGCCTACACCTCCAAAGAGGGTTCAAGGGCAGCCGTGGTTCCTTGGGCCCCTTGTCCAGCTGCCCGTGTGTGGTGCCTTGTACTCCATGTGCTCTGTTGCTGCTGTCCAAGGTGCAGGCACCCACCAGGAGGGACATCCAGCTGCCTGTGCAGAGGGGTGGGAAGGCAGAGACAGGATTTTACAGCTTATTTCAGCCAGTCACACTTTGGAGCCGAGGCACTAGTAGCAGTGAGCAGCCAGGACACTTCCCTCACGCTTAACAAGTCAAGCTCTGCTGCACTGGAACTGAGTCAAGAAGGCAGGAGCCATTTAATTAGACCAAAGCAACTGACAGCCACTGTACCGTAAATCTTCCCTTGCTGCCTTTGAGGTCTCTGGTCCTCTGTGTCTTAATAGTGAATGATATCTCAGTGATGGGAGAGAAGGGAACAAACATGCCTCTGACTGTTGCTCTGATGGAACAGGACAGCAGGACTTCTAAGGGATCAGCTCATAGGCCAGGGTAACAATTGGGGGATTCTACCCAGGTTTCCTGGGTAGCTATAAGATGATGCTCACAAGAAAAAGAGTTAATTAGAGTGTCAGCTGTGGTTTTGTGCATGAGGAGGAGGGAAAACACCTTTTCCAGCATGTTTGCAAAACCTCTCTGCTGACCTGAACCAGTCCTTTCCATAGGCTGCTCCATCAACACCAGTGCTGGCGCCAATGCTGAAAGAGAAAAATTGTATTTGGGTAATAATGGCAATCTGGAAAAGCATTGGTATCTGGCCTGACAGTGATGCAGGATTTCTTCTCCAAGTCTCTTTCCTCTGTGCCTGCCAAAGAAATCAGGATAGGAGTATAAGTATGCTGATGAAATTTGGTGAATGCTGATATAAGGACTATTCTCCCCTACCATACTTCATGTGAGGTATATTAAAGCAAATGTGTTCACCTAATTGCTTAAAACAGTGAGCAATGGGCATTAATTACTTGCAAATGGCAATACAATTGTGCCTACTGCTAGTCAGGAGTGGATCAGAGCTAATCACAGGAAAGAGAAAGGACTGACATCTCCAATAGACAAATCCCTGACTTGTCTTCTCTTCAGCAGCCAACAGCTGCTCATTCCTTCAGATCCCATGTCCTGTCGTCTTGCTGGGAGGCAGAGCAATTGTTAAACATTCACCAGTCTACATTGCAGAGTGAAGCTCTGTCCTCAAAAAGCAGCCTCACGGCTCACTCCTGGCCACTGCTGAGTGGTCTGGCTCCTCGTGTTTCCCGTGTTCCTGGCAGCAGAAGGCTCTGCCTCGCTGTAATTTCCACCCACTCACTCCTTTCCATGTCATGCAAGGACCATGTGAGCATTAGAAGGATGGTTGCCCAGTTTATTTCCAGATCTCTTTTCGTTCTATAGGGGCATTTTCCCTCTTTGGTCCCCCTCAGTCCTTATCTCCTCATGGTTGATAGCAGTGTAGATACCCCCTCAGGGTGGTCACTGTGCAGGTCACCTCCCAGCTGTCTCCCATCTGCCTCCTGGGGAAGCCTTGAGTGGCTGAGCTGGGTAAGGCATCATCTTTTAGCTTAGTCATCTTTCAGTATTTGGGAACAATCAGCCTCTCACTTCTTGCCTGCTGACAGACTCCCATCTCTAGGTCAACTTTACTGAAATTTTTATTTCAAGATCAGGCACTGACCTCACAGGATATGTAAGGGCATTTCAAGATCTAGACTCTCTCCTGCCTTCCTTTTTTCTTATTCCTGTTGTGACAGCACCCAGTCAGTGCTCAGGACACTGTGGTTCACAGAAGTTCAACCCTGGAAGGGCATCACCTTCCCCACCCCAAATCACCGATGCTGCAGACCACTGGCAAGGCAGTTGGCTGCAGTGATACCATTCCACTGCTCGAGATATGCCCCACTGTGAGGCTGCAGGCATGCCATGGCTCTGGTGCTCTTGTTCCTGTCCTGCTTCTCCCACCATGTGGCATTTCCACCTACACATTATGTTGACTCAACCAAGCCACAATACCTTTTGTTGGGGAATTCTTTTTCGAGTCTCCTTCTGCAGGCCAGCACTCTTCCCACACACACTTCATTTTCACTTGTCTCCTAAAGTCATTCTCCTGAATTTTAGGATCTCATGAGAGCTTCTACCAACTGAGGACAGAAGGTCTCTGCTCATCACTCACTGCCATGGCTGCTGGCGTTCACCTACCCTTCAGCTCCTTCCCACAGTATCCTTCCAGCCCACAGAGCTTTCCAAGGGCTCCTCCCACCCTGCTGCCCTCAAAGCCCCTCTCTCCCAGCCTTGTCCCCTTCCCTGCACCTCACCACCCTTCCCCACACCTCTGAGTCACACTCACTCCCACTCTGGTGCTGACCCATCCAGAATATTGAGAATTTCTCTGCAAGTCACTGAGTCACCATTTAAATCTGATATTAAATTTTCCTTTCAACCTTTAGCTGGTGCATTCCTTATCCCATAAAGCATTCAGTAGATACAGTGCATTCAGGCACATATATATATATATATATATATATATATATATGAAGGAGGAGTGCAATGTTGCAATGCATAAACCATCACCTCTTGCCATCTCTCTCTGCATTTTTTCCTGCTTTTTTCACCAGTGGCCTTATATAGAATGATTTGCAATCGCCAAGGGGGTTAAATGATAACCTTTCAAGGCAACCTTGCTGGGAAGGGTGCAGAAAGATCAAGCCCTCTGCCTTGTAATGGTCCCTTTTTGAATTCCTGGAGTAATATGTGCCTAATGCCACTATACCCAGTCGTGCAGAGGACATTACTCTAGTACCTGGCTGGAAGCACATGGGGAATTAGGAAAACCTGCCTTGGCCACTGCTGGAAAAACATAGCCTGAGCACTTGCCTTGCCTGGGACTTTGGTTATTCCTGGCTGGCTTAGGTTAGCCCAGTTCCTAAGCTGCAGTGTTATGAAAAAAAAAGTAAGCATCTTCCCTGCAGGAAGGCAGGGAGATGGGGTGGGGGCAGCCAGGGGAAGGGCTGCCAAGATCTGGCACAGGAATGGGCAGGACCACTAAACGTGGTAGAGCAGCATCAGTGGGATAATAGGAGTGTGCAAAGGGTAAGGCACAGGGACTTAGGGGCTCCTTCTGGGGTGCTGCCTGCTGCTCTCCCATGACTTTATCCCATTTCCCTGCCATAAGGCATGGTAAAGCCCTTGAAGCAACTGAACAGCTCAGGACTGAGTCCAGCTGTGTGGTGCAGACAGATTTTCTGGAGTGACAACTATTTGGCCCAGACTTCATTAAAATATCCTAAGTAAGGCAGTGGTGGAGTGGCCTGCTGGTAAAGTCACGACCAAAGACTTTGCATCAAACTCGTCAGAGAGAAAGTTACTTTGCAACTGTTTTCTACAGCTCCCCTCACACAGACACTTTACAGTGACAAATTGTTTTCCCTGCAAATATCTGCACACAGCCAGGCTGCAAGTGCAGATAGGCATCTTGCAGAGAAAGACAGGACTCTGCTAGGTCTGATCCAGCCAGGCAGTGCCAGGAGGCCACACCACACAGTCTTGGCTGGCTTCAACCTTCTCACTGTATCAAAATTTAATAGGCCAATAATCTCAGGGTGCTGGCCACACCACAGCTCTGGCAAATGGCATCAGCATTTCCTGGAGGTACAGCAGAAGATTGCCCAAGGAATTTCCCAACACACAAGATATTTTGAGATGAATTTGCGATGCAATGACCATCATTTCCAGGCCTATTTTCTTTCAGGGTCAAGGAGGGAAACTTCCAGGTTTTCTCCTGGCTGTCCACCCCCCAGTTAGCCCTCTGAAGGCTCAGGCATCTGTAGTTCCTAATTTTGCCTTGTGTGAGGGCACAAGGCATCCATGCTTTGCCATGATACTACATAGTCAAAGCATGGCTCCAGCAGGCATGAATTTTTATTTTTGGTGCTTACTCTCCCTGGGGGACCTGCAAGCCTCCCTCAATGTGGTACAGAAGGCAGTAAACAAGCAGGGAAAGCCTAGGCAAGCAGGTGTCCTTCTCTTGTCTGATGATTTGAAATAGTATAGACAGCACTGGCATGTATCTGAAGTGCAGTCATTATATTTCCATAACATTATCTGCAGAGGACATAGGAGTTACAATGCAATCAGTGCTATACAGTTTAAAGTGTAGCTGAGATGTATTATAAAGTCAGCTGCAGCAAAGAACATATGGTACAGCTTGCCACCCCACTATAGTATTTCTTCAAAAGACATTTTTCTTACAAAAACTAAGACATTATCAGTCAAATTATAAGTAACCCATTTCCATTTATAGCATACAGTCTACCCTCTGAGTCACACACATGATCGGCAATAGCAGCTGTGAGACTTCTAAAAGTTTGGTTGGGTTTTTTTTTCCCCTTTTATTTTTATACTCTTGATTCTGAAAATGTTTCTGCTTGAGTGGTGAAGTCTTCCCTCACCTCCGTTGTGAAAGCTAAGCATTGCCACGTCTGTCCCTTGCCTTGCTCAGAGGGCACATGTGGCCCTGCCACTCACAGTGCTTGGTTCTTCCAGCCATGGGGGGGCCTGGAAGGGCCCGTGGGATGTGCCTAAACTGGGGCACATAGCAATTACCTCGCTACCTAGTGCAACTCAGGAATAATTTCTGCTGTGGCTGGGTTGATTTAGCACAAAAAAAGCCCATCAGAGATTTGGGGGAAATTGCCTGAAACCACATATTATTTACCACTGTATCGTGGTTTACCCCCAGCCAGCAGTTAAGCACCACACAGGCATTCACTCCCTACCAGCAGGGTTGGGGAAAGAATTGGAAAGAAAAGGAAAACCTCGTGAGTTGAGATAAAGCCAGTTTAATAGGTAAAGAAAAAGTAAAGCAAAACAAAGAACTAGTTCACTGCTCCCTGTGGGCAGGCAGGTGTTCAGGCACCTCCAGGAAAAATGGTTTCCATCATACCTGACAGCTGGGGAGACAAATGCCATCACTCCATACATGCTCTCCTTCCTTCTTTTTCCCCCACTTTATATGCTGAGCATGACTCCATATGGTATGGAATATCCTTTTGGTCAGTGGGGCCAGCTGTCCCAGCTGTGTTCTCCCAGCTTCTTATGCACTTCCAGCCCTCTTGCTGGTGTGAGAAGCAGAAAGGCCTTGACTCTGTGCAAGCATTGCTCAGCAATAACAAAAACACCCCTGAATTATCAACTCTTTGTTCAGCACAAGTCCAAAACAGAGCCCCATAACATCTATTGTGAAGAAAATTAGCTCTACCCCAGCCAAAACCAGCACAGCCTGTTGCTGAATCCTTCCTGCTACTGTTTGCGTCACCTGCAAGAACAAAGTCTTCCTTTTCTCGAAGGAGCAGAAGTGCTCTTTGTCATACTTAGCAAGGCTTTGGCACCTCTTGATATGGAATTGCTTTCATTTATAGTATGTTTGGTGTTTGCTCTTATTCCAACATGTTTTAATTTAGAAGCCACTCTTAAGGATTTCCCAGCAAAGAAAAAAGGTCAGGGTTATTTCCTCGGGGAAGGAGGGCAAGAGGAAGGTCAGAAAATTATTTAACAAAATAAATAACTCACTGAATTGTCAGGAAAGTACTGAAGTGGAGCAGATGGGTTGTGTTTGCAAGCTCATTTGCATCATGAATACTTTGGCATCTCCCAGATTTTACATAAGCCTCCTCCTTAATACTTTGTTACTTTACAATCATCTTTGTGCTCCCTTACTCACAGACACCCTTTTCAAAGAGACTGAATTCAGAACTAGTGAGAGATGATGCAACTACAGTAAAGAAGGATTGTATGTTTAAGGGTCTGGAGTCAAGGTCTGTGACTGTCACATATAGCCCTAGAGCCATATCCTGCAGGGTCTATTAATAAGGGAACTTTTATAAAAAACTTTCTTAAACCTTCAGCAAAACTAGGGCCTGAAACTTCAGTCCCACCTCATTTGAAGGGGTAAGTCTCTATTGTTTCCACTGAAAAAACCAACAATATATCCTGTTTAAGATATTGCAATTAGATTTGGCAAAATGAAAAGTGTTATGGAGTCCATGATTGTGGAGATAAAGAGCATTGTGGAGATAAACACCATGAAGAAGAAGCTGAAAAAAGATTTCAAGTCCACACTGCAACATTTTGCTGCTTCCATCCTTCTCCTCTTCTCAGGTTGCATCAGCAGAACGAGGTTCCTGAATAATACTGGAGTGGCCAAGGGTGTGTACCCAAGACCTCCATGCTGCAAAATTTGCCCTCATATTCTTCCATGATGGACAAATTGCTAAGTATACAGGGGTCCAGCTGTGGGGACTGGCCCAGGAGAGCCTTTGAGTCCAGCACAGCAGCTCAAATGACAAATATCTGGGGAAAAAAGTGTGCAAGAAGGAGAGTGCGTCGAGGTAAAAGTGCTTGGTGTGGTGAAAGGCAGATGTAAGAGTCCTTCATCACCTCATAACACCGGGTTATTGCATGTGGACACTGAAACTTTGGACTTTAATCCTCTCCTTATTATTGTTTCTTAGATCCCACCAGACATCTTCAGAGGTGGGCTCTACCAAGAACTGCACACATTTACCAGCTAATACACCACCATCTTAAAAAAGCCTGCTTAAAACTAACTGGAAAGAGAGGGTAGATTGAGCCACAGCCTTTCAGGGTGTTTGTGATGACTCTCTGCCTCTGGATAAGGGAAGCAAAGAAAATCCCATAACTGCACATTGCAAGCTACGCCTCTGTTCATGCTTTACACTGCTGCAAGGCATCTGGATGAGGATCTGTGCCACCTGCTCTGCTCAAGAGGAGTGACTGCAACACACCTTGCTGCAGCCATTTGTTTGTTTTCTGGTAAGAAAGTAGTCTGTGGCAAACACGGCTGATTTTCAGTACAAAAGGCTTCATCATCAGATTCACTGATTCAGTAGGCTCCCAAATAAAATGAGTCTTTCTTTCCTGGAGAGAGGGGTGCCTGGTCTTCATCTTGGCAAGCTTTTGACTTCTCTACATATAGCTGTGGTTGAAGCTGAGGAATTATTTTTGCACTTGCATGTGAGAACTGCATGGAGTTTAGTATAATCCCCTCACATGAGCTACTTTCTCCAAGAAAAAAAATGATGCAAAAGGATGCAAAGTCCTGTGTCCTGGGTTTAATAAATCAAGTCTCAAATGAGATCATATTG
Source organism: Dicaeum eximium (assembly GCA_013396995.1). NCBI lineage: Eukaryota > Metazoa > Chordata > Aves > Passeriformes > Dicaeidae > Dicaeum > Dicaeum eximium. The sequence continues at coordinate 11,354 of VWZP01008648.1, read as the reverse complement.
GTTTTGTACAAATGCACAAGCACCTGAATTTTACTCCAAGGAAGGAAGCAAACTGCAGAAGGTGCCTATGTTAATGAACAGGTAAAGAAAATGGAGCTTAACCCGGAAGTTTCTCCCTTGGTCCCACTTATGGCATCATCTAGCAGCAAACCATGGAAAGTGACCTGAGGCTACCAAAGCAAGCATCCAGGATGGTCCCTTCAGACTCACCTACCCAGGACAACTTTGTATGAACCCAGTGAATAATCTCTTCCACATTCTGGAGCACTGTAACCTCCCAGAAAGGTGGAGAAATTATCTGGGATTGGTCCAGGGATGCTAGAAGAAAGTGGGCAGAAGCTTTTTACTCCTTTTATACTAGTTTCACTTCCTCTGCTTTCCACCCTGACTGTTTGCATTGATAGCTCAAGCCATTGTCTCTCCTCACTGGAAGTGTAACCAGTGTATTTCTATTTGCAGATTTCTGGATGAAAGTCCTTCACATGTTCCCAATTAGTTCTTCTCTTGCAAAGGAAGAGAGACAATATAATGAATACATCTATTTTGTGGAACACAGTTTTAACTGAAATGTTTGCTGCTGTTGCCACCATTGGATTAAGAGAGCAGATCTTCGATAGTGAAGAGATTAAGTTAGCTTGTATCTGCAGAATTCAAGTGAGAGAAATAATTGGAAGCTATAAAGAGAGAAAAAAAAAGAGATCACAACTCCAGCATCCCAAATGGGGAGAAAGTTCTCCACTGCTATTTTCATACGCTGTTGTCACGTTGAGGTAGATGCATGAAATAAAGCAGCCCTCAATGTGAATGCTCTTGTCCTGCACTAAAGCTTCTAGGTACACATTGTCCTCTGCTCTGGAAACAAGATCCACACTTGAAGAAAGTTCCTCTCCATATTGAAGAAATAAATTTGTGCTGAGACCTCCCAATATTACTAACACAAAGCTAAAAACACCTGCAGAAAAAACCTGTTATGCCCACCCCCCGAAGTAAAAACTCTATCCTGGCTTCCATGGCTTGCCACCTTATGACTAGTGTCTGTTCCTTCAGCTGAATAGACTTTGGGGGATTTAGACCACAGAACCTGACCCTGAGAGCTTGCCCTTGGTTGCAGCAATCACTGCAGGGAGGTGGGCTGGACTCCACCATGCAAAGTGTTTTGTAACTGGATATGGCACAATCACGCAAAGGCTCGGCTGCCGCCTACAATGCCAGGCTGTGCTGCCCTTCCTGAGCTGAAACCCAGGCTCAGAGGGGTCTGCCTTGCTCAGGCAGGACATGTCTTTTCTTCTTTTTTTCCTTTGGTCTTTTTTTTCTTCCCTTTAGCAGACAGAAGACTTGTTCATTTCCCATTCCTGCTTACTGAATTATTCATCAAAAATGTTCCACTGGTATCTTCTTTTCTGCCAGGGAGCTCATCATCCAACAATTCCTCTTCGGTCTTGACTTGTAATCAGAGCAATTAGCAACCCATTAAAGGTCTCAGCACGCCCATGTCTGTGGGGGTACAGAGTGCAACTCAGGAGCTGGCCCACTTTGACTCCAAAAATCATGCAGAAGACCCACAGGCTACAGTCTGTTGTGCAGAGCAACAAATCTAAATCAAGAGGAGGGGTCGGATGCTTAGAAAAGGAGTTTTCAGTACACACAGTGAGATCACAAAAACAGCACATCGATTTGGACTGATCTCAGTGGTGAGAACACAAGGTCCCAGGCACTGCCTGGGAGGTGGGATATACTTCTCACATGGGCATTAATCCTCCTCCAAACAAGGTTGTTCAGCTCCCAGGTGTATGGTACTTCCACCCCTTTTTTTGCTGGAAGGAGCCAAAGGGAACATGAAGGGCTGTCGTTCATTTCCTCTGATGCTTTGAAAATGAAAAAAAAAATGGTAACCAGATGACAGTGGAAAGCAGGGTAGTAGGGCTGGGCTGTTCATCCTTTGAGTGGGCTGAGTTTGGGCAGAGTTGAGTGAGCCTGGTTTGGTGAAGCCCATGGTACCTTTGCAGGCATCTGATTGTTGCTACTGCTCAGGACCAACACACTCTGGGACTTCAATACCACACTTCTGCCTCTAGAAAAGCACTTTACCATGGTTCAGGTTGGTCCCTGGTGGTGATGAGTTTATCAGCTTGCAAGGGAAGGAAGTCCTGAGCCAAGATCTCTCCCTACCTGCTCTCTGCACCAGGGATTGACCACCCAGCATGTAACAAGAAGTGGTGGACACCCTCGGTGTGAAAGGTCAACATAAACACCATCCTTATAAATGTTCCCTTTAGAAAATGGTTGCGTGGATTTCCTGTTCTGTCTTCCAATCTGTGCCTGGGGCTTAATAGGTCAGGACCAGAGCAATTCATCCCTGTCCTTTGCCTTCCTAACCTATCAGAGATGCTCCCCTGCACTTCTGGGCTCTACCTCTGCTAATGTTTCTGGAAAGATAATCTGTTGAGAAAGAATGAGAATTATTAAATCAATAAACACTGCTAACCTTTCAACTGTGTCCATCCAAGGAGATCTTCTCACCACTGCAACAATTGCTTGCTTTAACAGATTGAAAGCAAAGTGTTCTTATTGCATATGTCAAATAAGACAAGGAAAAACATGCTCTTTCTCTGTCAGGAAAGTGAAAGTGTCCATTGGGGCTCCCACATATTTCTCATACCTCCAAGACTGAAAGCCCTAAACCCTGTATGAAATTTTCCTGTGCATGCCCAGATGTTTTTACTGGGGGAGAAGCAATCACACCTGCATACAGCCAGGTCAAAATACCTGAATAATGCCTCAAATTGTTTTAATGACTTTTGCCAGAGTTGGGATTCTTAAACAGGAAACATCTGCATTTTTTTCCCAAATACTCTTCCAGAAGTCAAAATGCAGAGCTGCAGCATGTGCTTGAGCCTAAACCTGCCAGGAGCAGTGAGCTGCTGGGGCATCTTTCAGCTCCTCAACAGTGAGGAGATGACTAAACATTTTGCTGTTCTCATGAAGGCCAAGGTCTCTGATAAGCACATGGCAACTCGGCTTGCTATGAATATCAGCAGAAATTGCACGTGTTTATCTCATTTTACGGTTTTAGCGAGTTTTTTTCTTTGATCTGCACAAGAAGTGTCTGTTCTCAAAGCCAAATCTGCAACGTGGCTCTGCAGTAACGACTGGAGAGAAAGATTTTGCTCATTCAGGAAATTTCTCCCTCCTCCTAATATCAACAGGATTCCTCAGCTTCCTGAAAAACACATGAATGAACTGTTAATAGGTCTTGGCTCTTGTGTTAGAAAAACATGATATAAATTGTATTTGGGGACCATCCCTGTTTACATGCCTGCAGGAGCTGAAATTGCATTCCAGAAACTATTTCCAGATAATACTAGTGTACATTCTCCTGACTTAAAAATAACTAACTCACTGCTTAAAGCACAGGGTAAAAATCTTTCTATCTGTAAAATAGATCCCAGAAACTTTTCTTAAGTTGTCATGGGATCCTCCTAAATCCTGTTATATTTATGTTTTTTATAGTAGAAATATGACTCTGAACCTCCTTTATCTTGCAACAGGAATGGGCCAGGCTCCTGTGTTTTGTGTGTGCATGCTGTGTCAGTGAGCTTCCCAGAGACTGCAGGAGAGGGATTTTCAGGAACAATATTGTCAAAGTTAATCCTTTAGGGGGAGAGTACACTGAAATCCACTGCAGCTTTAAATGGCATAAGTTGTAACACAGGTGTTTAGGTTTGTTCTTTTTTTTCCTTTGCACATTCTGAGGAGAAAGCAACAAAAAAAAATCTTCTGTCTGGTTTTTGTTTTTTGTGTTTTTTTGTAAGAGCTGGTACCATGACAGTAACATGCCCAGTGAACAACAGGGCAACACAAAACAGCATTTCCAGGGCATGGAGTCCTTTCCCAGCATCTGTGGCTATGAGCTGCAATGCCCTACACTGAGTCATTTGCCTCAGCTTGGCCTGGCTGCAGAAACACTTGGTGTGACTTAGCATCACAACTCCTTAAGGTGTCTCAACACAAAAAAGATGCACCCAGTCCTGAGTCACATCCTGCACACAACACATCATCTGAGATCCACAGGCCAGGCCAAAGGAGAAGTGATTTGTTAAATTAATGAAATAGCCAGTAAAACAGAATAGAGGCCCAGCAGTACTGTAAGCAAGATGCCTCAGGCTGGATGGAGACAAGTTGTTGGAGCAAGCTGTATTGTGCTCACACTCAGCCTTGGTGGGACTTGCCCAAGTCCAGGGATGGCTTTAACAAAGTGTCTTCCCCTTTATCAAAAACAAGTGCATTTAACAATTGCATGATCCCACTGCCACCGTGCTCTTGAGTGTCTTCCAAGCAGGGAGCAATGCCCATATGCTCTCTCCTCTCTTCCTGAATCACCTGTAGAAGACACTGCCCAGAGCCAGTGCCCACCTCAGTCTCTCCTGGGATTGGAGGCAGAAACAGTGTACCCAGGAGAGCCTCCTCTGGTGCCCTCTCCTCCTTCTGCCAGGGTGCTGTCAGATTACACACCCACTTTGGGGGTGATGGACGTCAGAGTCTCAGCAGTGTCTGTCACAAACGCATCAGGGTGGGTTTCTCTGATGAACCAGGCACGTTTGCCACCATAAGAGTCGTCAGTCAGTCAGCCTGGCAGTGTCTCACAGGGGTGAGGCTAGCCCAGCTCACACTGAAACCTTTCCAGACCTGCTGCCAAGCAGGAGCACCTCCAGAGACTCCCCTTCAAACAGGAGATCCACGAGAGCTACGTGCCAAGCTGCAATAAGAAACAGAGGCTGCGAGTTGTGTAATATTTACATTTAATACAATCCACTGACATCTGACATTTTTCTGGTAAATTTTACGTGGGCCATAAACACTTCTGGATCACTGAGTAAATTTTAACTCCTCTGAACATCTTTTGTGCTGGTGGTATCTGGAATGAAATATTTCTCTGCCTTTCCCCCCCAAACCTCATCCATCCTCATCTTTTTGAGCACTGGGATCTGCCATGAGACTTCTTATACATCCTCGGTGCACCAATGCTAGGAAGTATCCTCCCTTTTTGTATTTTTGGTGTGACAGTCCCCGCTATTGGTTTTCCTCCACGGTGCAAACAGCAGGCACATGGCAAACCCAGCTTTCCTGCACCCCAGACCTCAAAGCAAGCAGCTTAGTCCCTCAGTGGGGTTTGCACAAGCCATCCCCTTGGTTCCAGCAGTGCTACAGTTTCACTTGGTCACTTGGTGATTTGTATGCAGCTGCCCTGCAAAGTAACGGTGTCACAAAGAGACACCCTTTTAAAAGAAATAAAAATTCAAAAACAGGAAAAGAAAATTAATAGTTGAGCAGCCAGTCCACCTCTGGTAATGAAACACAAAGTGGAGAGACAAGGAAAAACCTGAGTCAAATGCGATGGCTCCAGGCTCTGTCTCCAATCCCTTCCCCTCAGACCTTGGAAGGAGACCAGCAGAGCATCCCGGTATCTGAAACAGTATCCGACGCTCAAGTTCAGATCAATTTGCGCTCTGCAGCCTATTAACTTTTTGTTAATCCTGCCCACATTGTTTTACATCTTGCCTTCCATCACGGACAAGGAGGGTTCGTGGCAGTGCCAGGGTGACTAATGGCGAGTGCCCCCTCGAAACTGGGGACGTTCAAGTTACAGGCAGGTGCGGGGCTTAATGGGCTCTGGCGATGCTGCCAAGATGTAATTGCTGTAAATCAGCCTGAGCCTTGTGGAGACAGTTCCCTGTGTTTTGAAGTCCATTTGCCCTTATTGCTTGTTCAGCTCCTTAATGCATTAATGATAAGATAGCACAGGGAATACGCAGTACAGCCTCCTCTCCACCCACAAAAATCCTGAAGTAATGAATCAATACTACGCCTATCTGACCACGGAGGAGAGGAATGCAGACAGTGCTGGATGCAGGGGAGATCTCTTTTTCCAAAGGTTTCTTTGCAATCCCAGGGGAGGGCTAAGCATCTTTAAGGACTGTGGGGGCTGGTTTGAAAAAATATCCCCCAGTTTTCCACAAGACTGCAGCACTTCTTCCCTTACTACCTGTCTGTATGGTTATATTTTTATTTGTGCCTGTCAGTGCCATTCAAATACTTTTTTGATTGAAATCTGCTGCATTAATGAAAAAAAAGGAGAGTACCACATAAGGACAGGAATGTTTTTTCTTATGTCTGGCAAGCTCAGTAAATCAGGTGTTAAGTGGTACTTCATGGCAAATAACTTGTCTCTAAACGGACCAAACTCTTGACCTTCAGGTAGGTGACAGTGTTGTGTCTCTGAGCTGATACCAGACAGGCAGAGGACAACTGTGGGCGGCTTAGAGGGATGTCCTGATGCTCAGTGCCACCATCTCCTGCTGTTGGGGCACCCAGGAGTCATGGCATTGCTTGTCAGCACAGGGCAGCTGTGTGGGGACCCGGAGAGAAGGAAGAAAGAGCATGAGAAGGGAGGCACAGAAGCCATGAGCCAGCCAGCGAAGCCAAGGCAGCCAAGGCTACCTCCTCAGTCCCAGGACTGGTCAGCTCCTGGGAAGTTAGTGGGCTTGCCCACAAATGAAAGGGCCCCAGCACCATGCACAAGCAGCGGCTCCCTTTGAGCTGGCTGAGTCTTGGCAGAGTTTTCTCCCCTCCACCCCCCTGATTAGTGCATTATAACTGCTTGACAAATTGCTGGTGCTCTATTGACACGTTCGTGCTGCTGCTTTCTTCCCAGCCAGCCAAGAGGATCCTGGCTGCTGGTAACAGGCGCTCTTGGGCATTGCAGACACCAACTGATCCAAGCATCCACCCTGTAAGAATGAAAAATGTAGATATCTATGCAGAGACTATCATCCTTTTGATGCTGACATCGTTTTCATTCTGCCCCATCTCCTCTTTTTCATGTAAAAATTTTAGAAGCAGGGAAACCAGACAGAAAGGGCAAAGAGGTAAAAATCTCTGTCTGGCTGTTCTTCATTGCCTAGCACAGATTAAGGCAATGAACAGTTTCTACCCACAGAACAGTTAGAGCAGTGAGCTGCTTCTGCCTGTCTTAGTCTGATGGCACATCTTGTCCCTATCCTTGTCACCAGTGCAAAGTAGGGGCTGGCCTGACCTGTACCAGGAAGCACAGCTCCAGCAGGAAAGCTGGGATGGAGTTCAGTGTGGGCACAGTCTAACTTGTCAGAATAACCCCTTCCCCAGCTCCTGCCCCCAGCTAGTGGAAGCTGTGGTGAGCTTGGGAACTGGCTGTCCCTCAGGTACCAGCCACGAAGCTGTCTCTGTGTCATCCAACTTGCCTGGGAGAAGGATAACCAGCTGAGTTCTGCTTATCTGCCATCAAAGAAGCAGATGAATAATGAGGTAAAGTCTGGGCCCCTGTATTTGTTCTTGGGTGCGAAAGGCAGTCTTGATATCCTTGTCCTTGTCCTTGTTTTTATTTTGAAATATTTTAAATCCATTGCCTCTTGGAAAACTTTATGCCCTGGATCAATTTGTGTTCTGAGTATTACAATGTACCTAAAACGTCTGCAATCTGGTGTCACAGGTAATAAAACTTATTTATTCACTCTGCTATCCACTACTGAATTGCATGCATTAACTCCTCAAAATACTGTGGACCAGCTAGTTGCGTGGGTCCTTCCACAGAGGTCCATGTCTTTGGAAGTGAAGGTCAGAGCTCTGTTCCTGCTGCTGCATGTGTGTAAGTGGCTGTCACCCAGGGCTGGCTGCACCGGCGTGTGCCAACAGACCGCTACCTCTGCTGCTGCTGCTGCCAGCAGAGCTGCGTGGAAGTCAGGAGATGCTGTACAACCAGCGAGTGACAATCCTTCTGGCAGGGTACAAAGCAGAGAAGTCGTCTCGTCACGGTGTGGCGTCGGCTCCCCTCGAGGCATGACTCAGCTCAGAGGATCTGCTGCCTCGGAATGTGGGGCTCAACAGGGCTTGGGCCAGCAAACAGGCTGAGTGCCGAGGACCAGAGGGCTGCAGGCAGATGCTATGGAAGAGGGGCAAATAGCCCAGCTTTGTTACAAACAAACAAACAAACAGTACAGAGAGATGGAAAAGGGCTATAACTTACCCAGTGAATGCACTGCAGATGCCGATTTGTGCCTTTTACTACATTTTTGAGTGTTTTTCTAGCCTAGTGCTAAATAACCCAAGGTTTCACTGGTCCCCTTAGGAGAGGATTTCGTAGTTCATGAAATGTCTCCAGAAGGAACCATTTCTCATGCCTCCACCTGAATTTTCATTTGTGCAGTTTCACCCATTTTCTCCCCATTATGCAGTTCCCAGCTTTGCGTGGCCCTGGGGAATCTTCTCATTCCTAGGTGCCCAATCCTTTAAGTCCTTGGAGTCGACAATTACGTTCCCCTGAGATGTCATTTATCTGAGTGATGTGCGTTTAGTTACTTTAATCTTTCCCCATAAATCAGCTTGTTCAACTTTCTCTGTTTCTCATTTAAGAGTTTTTCCCTCTCTGCCATCTTTCCAGTATTTCTGAGGCATCTAGAAGGGAATTTAGCATAATTTTTCAGCCTTGTGGGGGAGGACCATCATGTTCTTGAACAATCAGATGACATTTACTATAGGATAGGTATTTTTTAGGCTATACAACTCACAACTACCATACTTTTTACATCACTTATCACAGCTGGGTTTCTCTTTGCAGTAAAGATTTCCTATTAATTACCCACCACCACTGACTTCGCTCCCTAAATTGGACAACAGGTTCTGGAATAAGTCCTAATTTGTGTTTTTGTGCATTACACCAGTCTAAATATTAGAGAACTGTGTGAGCAGAAGATCATTAGACATCTGCTCATCTTGGTTTTCTTATGCCTTTCTTTGAGGTGTCTAAAGCCAGGCTTGCCTAGTATCCCATCTCCAACAAGGCTGAAAAATTTGGCAGCTCCTTTGATTTTAACTGAGATGACTCTTTTCACAGATGAATACACACTTCTACCATTGTTTTCCCATGCACAGAAATGAGACTGCAAAAAGGTCCAGGGGTCACCATTCTCCTCAGTTACAGGCAGCTGCTTGAAATAGATGCTTAGTCTGGAAGAGTCCAGCAAGCTTCTAATATATATTCACACAGAACAAGGCTCACTCCATCACTGTTGCAAGAACAGGACTTGTAGCACTGAAGACTAAAAGCTACACAAACAGCAATATGCTTCAAGTAAAGAGCAATGAAGGACACTACCAATGTCCTAAATCCCCACACCAGTAAGAAATTTGTCAGCTGAAAATGTCCAAATGAAAGATGGATCTCCATCCTTACAGTATTTCTAACTGTTCTTCGTTGTGTTTTGCCCAGATGACTTCAGTAATTTCATAAATCACTGCAGCTCCACAGAAGACAAGCAAGGCACCAAGACATGCCCTTGTTCTGAGATGAGCGATACTGAGCTGTCACTTGGCACAGAGGAAGAAGAAAAGACTTTTTTGATCCTCTGCTCAAGGTGGGAAGTCTAAAGCCATGTACTCAAACCTGTTCAAAGACATCAGAATAAGTGGTCCATACTTACTCTGGGCATTTGTAACCCCACGTTTTGTTGCCCTTATCTAGCAAAGCACATAAACACCTTATGTATGAGCACAGAGAAACAGAAGCAGGTTGATAAACATTGATAGTTCAGGGTCTGCTTCTCAAAATGTGGTTGTAATTTTTTTCCTTCACTTGCCACACTGTAACATACTTCATGTCTTATGTACGTATTTCTTCTGATCTGAAATCCCATACAGAACATCACCATTTATGCAGCAATAAAGTCAGTTTTTAGGCCAAGTGCTTTACATTTTACACAGAACAAATAGCTGCAAACGAGTATGATGGAAAACATAGATTATAATACAAAATTCTTGGGGCACTGACAAAAATGAAGCCCTTTCTGTGGAAATGTGGAATCATGGTTTATATACTCATTGTATCATTGTTCAGGTTTCAAGAAGCCCAAAGGACAGGGAATAACAACTTGTGTCCCTTCTTACAGAAACTACCGATTTCTTTCCACAGGAACATAATCAGTGGAACAATGAAAATAATTCATCAGATTAAAGTACTAATAAATCCTGTCCTGACAATTGGATGTTATCGTGCTCAATTTCAGCTTAATTATTTTTGTATTTAATTACAAAACGGTTAATTACTTCATTTTAATTATGTATCTCTTTTAATTAGATTGAGGCTTAAAAACACGATAAGGCTGATGGGGCTGCCACCCCACAGCCCTTCCATTCTTCATTTTATCTTGCACTGTACTTCGCTGTGAGTTCCCTGTGCCAGGTCTCTCCCAAATCCCATGCATTGTATTTACCTTCACTTCAGCAAAGCCCTGGCATACAAGCATTGTGGCAAGGGCAGGAGCCTGCACAGCAAGACAGTGTGCCTGTGCTTCCACAGAAGTGCCTGCTGGGCACAGGGGCTTTGCTCTCCTCACATGTTTTCTTCTGTTGTGCGAGAAGTTCAGGAGTGCCTTTTTTGGGGGGTGTTTGTTTTGGTGGTAGGCTGAGGGAAGCGTTCCCCTCTCCCTGTTGCTCTATCAGATATGTCCCAGCCTGCCCATCCCACAAGGCTGAAGACCCCAAAGGGAAGCACTGGCCTGACCTCCTCCTCCGACCACAGCCGGTGCCACAACTGAGGAATTAAGTCAACAGCTCTCTTTGCATCACTAAAACAATTAACAGGCCTTTGAAATCAATGGAAATGTTTAGTACAACACAAGAACTTGACCCACCCATGCAATCCAACCTGCCATTCCTGCAGTTCTGGTGCATACCCGACAAGCGGAGGCGATTTGTTACAATGCAATTTGACACATTGTGTTTGTTGAGACGGTTTTTTTTTTTATCTCAGCCCATCTGGGTAATTCTAATATCAGAAGAATTGCTGAAATATTTATGCTATGCTTTTGAAGAAAAGCAGCTTAGATTTAAGAGCTGGTCTGTCTAAGTTTTTTTCTGACTATTTAGTGTCCTGGCTTTTCTTTGACTTCCTGCTGTAAGGAAGGATGAGTTTCAGGGAGATTGCAATCTCCTTGGAAAGTCTCTGATGGTAAAGTGTGTAGGTGGGTTTGTGGCCATGGGAGAGCAAGAGTGGCATGCACCCTGTTCCCACCTCTTTCCTACAGCTTCTCCTGTTCTCCACTCCAAGAAAAAGTTAAACAGAGGGTGGCTTGGCCTGCCATCTGTGTCCTCAGATCTTTAAGGCTCAGCAACTAAATCACAGATGAGGCTGGAGTGCTATTTAAGTAAAACTGTACCAGGCAGTTCACTTCTGCCTTGTGTTGGTACTGTCGTGACAGCTGTACACAGTAGTGGCACCTAAAAAGCAGCCTGATGGATTGAAAAGAAACATATATATATATATA
>VWZP01008638.1:1231-59651 GCA_013396995.1 Dicaeum eximium | reverse complement strand
TCCTCTTTGCTGCCCATGCTGCAAGACAGGAACAGTTTCCTTTTGTCAAAACCAATTTCCTTTTTCACTAAATTGCTGACATCTGTTCCCCAATTCATGTGTTTGTCATTTAACCTTCAGTGTGTTCTTCCCTTCTTTTTCTCCACATGTCCAAAATGCCTCACTGTGGGGTATGTTAATGTTGATTTGAATCAAGCACAAGCCATTCATTAATAACACATAAGGTTTTTCTTCCTAATCTCTAGTATGGCAGATCCCTTGTGAGAAAGAACTGTTTTGACACCTAGAGAACGACTGAAAACACATATAAAAAGACATAAAGAGACCATCCTTTCCACCACACTCATCCACACTGAGCAAAGTGATGACTTACTTTATTGGTACTATTTACACTATTGACTTTATAAGGAGTCTAAAAAGAGCAAGCAAAGAGCTAGACAAAAAACACTTATGGAATATTGCAACCTAACAAACCTTTTTCACATATTTCTTAAAAATGTGTGTTGAAAGTTTTGAAAATACAGGCCTTTATCCTATCCTAAAAGACTCCACACTTGATAAATACATTATCCTTCTTCTTTCTATGTATAAATTCAGGCCATAATTTTCCTAACCCATTTAATTCATCCTCAGAACTCATAATATTTTGAGAATAGATGCAACAAGAGATGAAAAAAATTTGACGATTTTTGCCTAACATATAACCACCCAAATTTATAGCTTAATATTGCATATAGCATCTAAAACATTTCTCCTGATTTTTCAGAGGAATATTTCTGTGCAAAGTGATGAAGTAGACTCAAAATTAATCAAAAAAACAATAGGTTTAATGCTATCATTCTGTTTCTCTTAAGAGCAGGAAAGAATGAACAATTTCACTAATGATAACTGCAATTACCAACCATTAGCTATTTTGACATTTCATGAGTCTGGCCAAAAGATCACTTCATAACATCAGTTAAATTTATTTTGTAGTTAAAGAAATATTCCTTATCTTGTTCTAAGAGCTGATCTGCTTTTTCTTGCACTCTCAGATGGACAAAATGAAAAATCTATTTACCTTTACCAAGATGTCTTGATGCCTTTCAAAATATCATTGAAAATTTCTTTAAAACATCCTTAAACAGGAGAAAAATCTAAGTGTTTAAACAACTAATTTTGTTGAAATTAAAACAGACATGAGAAAAATTCATTGCCATAATTTCCATGTGGTTTAGGTAGACAGACAATATCCAGTACAAGCAGTTTAGCCCTTAAGAAGCTTAAATTTTTCACTAAAAATACAAAACTAGATTGAATTTTACCACATCTTGTTTTACCATCTTCATTATAAAACCCTTCACCTCCCCTTAGATACCTCTTTCTTTGTGTATTATTCTCTCTGTTTTCAGAATGTTACAATAATCAATGTTTTGCAAAAATTTATCACAGAAAGCTTAGATCTTGCAGTTTATCATTAGTATCATATTGTAAAAGTACTGCTTTTAATAAAATATGATACAATTTGAGGTTTCTTTTAAAAGTATATTTACATTTCAAGCATTCATATTTCCTTAAATCAATTCCATCCATATAAAATTATTAGTGGGTAAATTAGTGCATGTTTTATACAGGATGTCTAAAATCAACCATTTCCCCCATGTGCACAAGTCAGAAGTTTACAGTGGAGATAAACTCCAATAGCTTTACAAGGTCCTGTGTGTGACGTGTCTGACCATCAAAAAATTTTTGACATTAATTAAACATACTCCGTTGCCTCCTGAGAGCCACAGAGGACAGAGAACCATTTTTTTATATGCAAACAATTATGAAAATCCTGCCTTTAAACACACCCTAAACTGACTGTTCCCATTTTGGAAGCGTGTGTATAATTATGTATATACATATACATGCGTTTATGTGTAACTTTGTGTATCTGAGCACTACTTGTTGGGAAGTATTTTCAATGTATTAAATATAAAATACAAGTTCAATCCAACCCTCGTGTCACTCCCCAGTAGTAAGTTCTTCAGTGTGCATGAATTTCTGACTTCCACAATCCAGTGGAGCTGTGTGATCCTACTCAGCCTCATATGTTTAACTGCCCATAAGTCTTCGCAGGACTAGGTTACTCCCTAGTGTCAAATCTCACAAGAGATTTTATTTCTCAAAACAGTCAGATTGTTACAAAAGTTCCTGAAGATAAATTCCCTACTTGAAGATTTCTGAGCAAATCTACTCTAACCCAGATGTGTGCATAGGCTTCAAAACGTGCAGTATAATCCATTAATCCATTGTACTTTGTTGCTGTTGACTTGTATTGTTTTTTCAGTGTAAAATAACAGAAAAGGAAGGCATCTGATTGTTCCAGATGACTGTTTTTTATCACCTGGGGTGCCATTTTCAGCAGCAGGTGTAGTAGGTGTGGTGACTTACCAAACTTGGAAACCTGATAGGAAGGCCAGACTGCAGCTGACCAGATGGGAGCACTGTTGAAACAGATGCCACAGTCCCAGTTGCTCTCCTCAGTAATATCTTTGATGGTAAAACACCTCATTGCTAACACAAGCACCTAAAGCCCCGTTTTTTTTCTGTCTGGGATCCCACATTCAATGCAATGCAGAAGTTTGCAGAAATATTCACAAACGCTTCTTGATTATACATTCATGACAGGAAGGCCTGCAGAGACTTATTTCCTGCGCAGCACCAGTTGGATAGCTTTGTTACCACAGAGCTGGCACCACAGCAACGTTTACTTTGCTTTTATGATTTGGGACTTGCTCAGAAGTTGTGGATGGCACTAATTCAATTTAACTGTCCTCTTATGTGCTACCCTTTTCTTATATTTACAGTAAGATACAAAATGTAGCTTATTCTAAATAGTGTCAGTGTTCATCAGTGGTTTCAGATCAGGCTGCAGCATAATTGTCTTATGCATTAAATTAATGGGGAATTATTTTTTCACACTGGAGGCACTTTCATTAGGACCACACGCATAGGTATCCCTGTAGATTGCTTTCCAAATTACTTGGAAACCGCAAACAACTTTTACCCATTTCTATTTGCTGATTAACAAAAATTTCAAATTCATAGAAACAGAGTTTCTTTTTGTTGTGACTAACTTTTTCAGAATGACATACAACTTTGGTCACTGTCATTAACTCATACTTCAAGTGCTCCAGATTTTCCCAAATTTACCTGATAATAATAAAATATCGCTATACATTGAAAGAAAGATATATTATTATATTATTTTATACAACTATATTATTTAAAACATTATATGCTTACATATGTTTAATCTGGTTTTATATTTATTTCTATTTTCCATGTGTTATGTATATTATATTATTTTGAAAGCTTACAAGCACCCCAAAATAACTTCCTTATACAGAAATACCTTTCTGAACAAAACTGTTGAGTAATAGGAAGTCTCTGGTGAAAAATAACTTTTAAAACATTTAGAGAAAAGCCTTTTTGAATTATACACAAGTTACAAGTAAGCAGAAATTCTCCAGGAAAAAATTGCAGGGAACAAGAGGGAAACAAAACACAAAAAAAACCAACAAAAAAAAAAAAAAAACCAAAAACAAACAAAAAAAAAAGATAACACAAAGAAGAGCAAAATGTTATGAATTTCTGGTCAACAACATTGAAGAAAGCAGAAATAGAAAACTCAGTCCTGCCACATGAACTCACTACAATAAAGTCTTAGTCTACCTTGAAGCAATGACAGCCTGCAATACAACGTTTCACTTCCACAGTACAATTTTATGTTTTCTTCTGATGTAAAATCACTTAGCAGAAGGTTGTAGAATGAGATAGAGAGGCTCTAGAGACTAGAGAACAAATGAAAAAGATTTGATGACTCAGTGAGAGCCCTAGCTTTCATGTTAATTTCTGTGACAGTGTGAAGGTTCTTGGCAAGGGCAGAAACTAGGTTTTAAATCGTGGCATATTTTAGTGTAAAACCAGATGATTCTCTGTCAAAAGATGAATATGTCCCTCTTTTTTTTNCTGCTGTTAGAAAGGAAAGAAATGGACCTGCCAGATGATAATGAGGTCAGACACTCCTCACCTCATGTGTTTGCTGACTTGCAAATAAGACATGAAGCTGCACTCCTTATCTACCATCTTCAGTGATATAGACAGGTTTAATAGTTCAAAATTTTCAATTTAATCTCAGCACACATGGAACGAGAATTAATTTATGGGCAGTCTAGTGGTCTGGAAATCATCTTGTGTGAAATCATCTTATTAATTTTTATTCTCTGGAAATCATCTCATTTACCGGCTTGCTATCAGAATGATACACTTGTGATTAAAATAAAATAAACATTTTTCAATTGTTGTAGTAAACACATGTGACAACATTCTTTTTATGAACCATCTGGAGCTCAGAGGTCGTTAGTGGTAGAATCATACTCATGCTTTTAGTAAATGAATACATAGATCCATTGGTCTGCAGATCCAAAAGGCTGGTAAATGGAGCATTTTAGCAGATAGATGTTATGAACAAGTTCAGTTCTTAAAAAGCTAAGGGATTATCTGTTTAAGGAGCATAAAAGGACAAGCCAAGTGCCAGACCCTGGCTAACGAGTGGTTGTTTTACAGAAGTTTGCTGTCATCCTAGAAATTTAATCACTTTATGTCACCTGATTGCTATACACAGAAATGGAGTGCATCTTGCACAGCTGGACAAAAGGAAGGTTTCCATGTAGGTGCTGCTTTTTTCACAGAAATAATTTATGCTGCAACTCTAATTTAGTCTGTATGCAGTGCAAAGTTTTATATTGAAAATCGAAGTGTCCTATGATTGCTTATTAGATTTTAATCATTTACACATATACAACTGCAGCTTGTGCAAATACATTATTCAGGAGAAAATAGCTTATTTCTATTTCATTTCAAAGACTTGATTGTTTTCTCTTTCTCTTTAGTTCACATTAATTCGTTATGATATTCATTAACACATTCCTAAAACTTAGGTGCTCAATGATCTATTAGTGAAGAGCTGTAAAAGAAAATTAAAATGTGCATGCACTGAAATGAAGGCTCTGCTACTGACTGGTTCGTTAGCATCTAAATTGAGCAAGATGCTAGCTAGACATATGTTCACTTTCTTGTAAGAAGAGAAAAAGGATGAAAAAGAGGGGAAAAAAGTGAGCCTCTGGTCCTTACAGACTAGATTGTCAGAACAGTTGCATTCCCTGGAAAACATTGATGTTCTGACACTTAGAGAAAATTACTTGCAAAAGCAGACCATTCAGAACATGATTCCTAGTTGATCATGACCCTTGTTTTGGTTGCTATTTTTGGGATATACCTTTAAACCAGTTGTAGATCAGTTTCAGTATGGCAAATAAAGCTTTCTTCCCTCTCCTTTCTCCTCCAAACTCTTTGTGATGCAAACCAGGCAGATTTTAGAAGAGTCTACACTAACACTTAAAATTTTTCAAGTGACTTAAGGTAAGCATTCCTAATGATTTATCCTTGCCAGCTATAATTAGTTCCAAAGCTGTGAGGAAGTGGCTTGCTTTCTGAATACTCAAACTCAGAGTAACTCCTTGTTTATAAATAATATTTAGAGTCTGCAAAAGAGATAGCGTAAATACAATTGGAAGAGAAGAATCCAGCACATTGGATTCACATGTGAGTGTCCCCAGCGTGAAAATCTGTAGTAGGGAATCACTGTTTCCCCACAGTACTTGAACCAAAAAAGGGAAAAATCATACCTTTTTTTTTTTCTTGTATTACTTCACTTACATTTCTTTTGTCAAATCTATAAATCCAACTAGATGTAAACCAGACTCCCTGTGACTGTCTTATTTTACTGTGAATTACTCAGTTTGCAGAAGGAGCGTGAGACAAGCAGAACTTAAAGCTGAATTTTTAATGATCTTATTTCTGGATGTCTATGACCAGTAACTGCATAAACAAAATCCTTCACAATCCCTTTTTCCTGCCTTGTGGCAAAATTTTGCCTCTTTCTTAAGCACATCTTCCATACTTTCGCTCATGCACTAAAATGCTGTGTTTTTTTTCTGAAGGCTGAATTCTGTTCTTCAATATTTCTTTTAACACTCTGGTTTTAATGCTGTTTCAATTTTTTTTCCCTAAATAAAAAATCAAGACCCTTGAAAAATATTTTATTTCAGACTTTGCTGTGTTAATTTGCAAGAACTTAAATTAAAGACTAAAATAGCAGACAGGTATAAATCCTTATGTTAGATTGATTATGGCATAGTATTTACTGTTTACTGGAAACTATGATCAATAAAAAAAGATTTAATTTGATTTTTCTGCTCTTGGATAATGGAGGTAGATTGAACTGAGGAGCACAAATGACTTTTCACAACCATCCTTCATCTTTTTCTCACAAGCAGAGTTGATCAAAGCAGCTTTCTACAGGAACTTTTTCTCATTCTCTACAGTGTTGTGAGCCTGAAGTGGCTACTTCTGTACTGCCTTGACCCACCACTTGCTTCTGTGCTGGATATAACTGTGGTATTGTGATGTAGTGACATGCTACATAGTGCCCACTTACAAAACTTACCCAAAAACAGGGGGAAGGGGTCAAAGGGGAAAACAGTCCTATTAGGCTTGAGAGTTCATTGTGATTTGCTTCCCCATAAAAACACAGATAATTTCTGACATTTTACCACAAAATGTAGCTAAACTGACAGCATAATCACACATTTGCTGATGCAAGGAGATGGATGTATATATAGCCAAGCATTAAAATGTCCATAACAATGATGGTTATTTCAGACTGTAAGCATCTAATCACAAAGGTTAATTAAAAGGCTGTGAATAAAACTTGGCAATGGGCTGCTTTAAATAATGAGAAAACTCTATTCTTCTTTAAAAGCTGGGAGAAAGAAATGCTTTTAAGAGGAGGAACCTACTCAGCTGCTTCCTCCTCTGAAAATTGTAACAGAGAATATTTTCAGGAAGTATTATCAGAATGATTTTTCATTACACCATATTCCTGAAGAATATTCTTATAAATAAAACTACACCAGCTGTTGAGAGAAAAAAAAAAATAGATCTTACAGGTTAAGTATGCTGGATTAGATACATGTATGAAGATGGATGAGGAAAGAGTGAAAGATCCAACACAGAGTAGGAGTAGAGCATGATATAGACATTCTGTATAAAACTGTGTATTCAGTTACCAGGAAACAGATGGTGTTGGTTGCATGCATCTTCACCTATATTTGAGGTCTAGACCTGTAAAACCTTGCTTCATTTAAATAATTATTCACAGAGTCATATCATAGAGCAGTAAAATCGTTCAGGTTAGAAGGGAGCTTGAAAGATCATCTGGTCCAGACCTTCATGGGAAAGGGATCCTAGATGAAATTTATGTAGAATTCTGGCAAGCTCCATCTTGAGAACCTCCAGTAATGAGGACTCCATCATATCCTGCGATGTGGGGAGAGTATTCCAGTGAATAATTGCTCTTAATGCAAAATGTTCTTTCATATTGTACTCCATGGTACATAAGATATTTAAAGTAGATAAATGTCTTATGTACATGGAGTACCGTAGCTCCTATTAATAAATGCATTGCTCTTTATTTCTTTCTATTTAGGACTTCTGTTAAGACACCTTTTAAAGGAATATTAGAACTCAAATAATAATACCAAATGAATAATTTTTAAAAAGTGAAGCATGAGAACTAAATTAATTAAAAAACATGTTGTAAGCCTGCTATTAGAAAGAATGTAATAAAAGTATTTAGTCACTGCAAAATTGCTTGCTGTCACCAAAATATATAAGAACATTTATGTAGGTTTATTTAGCCATCAAACCAAGGGTTACACAACGAATAATACTCCATCTTTCTGCAAATTCTAGTAAATTGGTATATGTTGATAGGGATGATTTAGAAAGGTTGATATGGGAGAGAAATTTATCATAAAATAAGTTAAATCCTGTGTTCTTAGATCTGATAACAGAAGACAATTTTCTTTTTATCATTAAATCTCTAAATATCGAGTAACTAATCTTTAACAGCAGCTAACATGACACCCAAGTTTTAGCAATCTCTAATCTTTTTTAAATGTCACCTTGATTTCTGAGATTTACTGCTTTTTCTGGAATGAAAATATAGGAATTATTACTGCAAGTAAGAGGGCTCAAAAATTCTCATAACTCTGGTGCCTTCTTTATTGGTGGATTACCAAGTGAAAGATTTTCTTTTTAAAATTTAGGTAGTAAAGCAAAAATTTGAGAGTGTATGGTCATATTTTAATCACTCTCAATATCTGAAAAAACCCTGAACTTCAGATATTTTTGTGGGATAGTTTAAAAAAAAAAAAAAAAACAAAACTACACAGCAGCACTTCAGAGCTGCTTTCTTCTTTCTTATTTATATCTTTATGTATGATGTGTAAGCAAAAGGCTTCACCATATGGTTTGATCACTTCTACCTTTGAAAAATAAATGAAAATTAATGGCTGTTCTTTGAATAAATGTTCAAGCTGTGAAATCTCAAGGTCTTTTAGTCTATCAAAATACCCTGGCATACACAAATATTTTATCATTAGCATATGTCATATAAAATGAAAGATACCACTAAAATAGTTCCCTAATGTCTTGTGACATATATAATCCTAGGAAAAGCATAAAAATCTGTTTTGCAAACACTTCTCCTGTCATACTGTCAATTTCTAAAACAAATCTTATGATACATTAATTTGTCAGGTTGACTATATTGGATTGAAATGTAATAACCTCAAATGATGCTTTTCATGGTAAGACAGATCTGCAAACCTGAATTGCCAGTGACAATTCACTTTGTATGGTTGTGATGCAACAGATGTTCTTGTGCCTCAAATACTGATATTATACTAATATAGCAGCATGTAGGTCAAGACATAAAGCACTTGTACATCTAGCTATTTTGAAAATAAGGCAGCATACTAACTTTGAAGACTGCCATGTTTTACATTTTGTGAACACAAAGCTGCTGCAGAGTACAAGAAGGGAGTTTCTCTGTTATCACCTAGGGCCACTTAGGAGGATTAAAAACCGTGAAAAATATCAGCTGTGAAACAGCAAAGAAACAAAAATAACTAAATAAAATTATCTTTCAGGGATTGCCAATGTAATAGTGCTACTACTACTACTACTATTACTACTACTACTACTACTACTACTGCTATTATTACTACTACTTCTACTGTTGTTATTATTATTATAGTAGACAATGCATAAGATCTGTTTTTAAAGATTATTTTCTAATTTTTTTATATCCATGAGTGTTTATTAGACTCAGTCCAAACTTTTCCCTGAAGCTCTGCCTTTCCACAGTAGTTATTTCTTCTTGACACAGGCATCACAGCAAAAAAAAGCTGTGAGCAGGTGATGAGTTGGGCAGGAAAGGGTGGATAAACAGGAAAACGTAAGAAACTACTCAAATAAAATAGGAAAAAAGACTTAATTAATTCGAATTTTCCCAACGCTTTTGCTTCCTGGAAGGCATACTATAATTATGTAGTACTGGATGGCTAGTTGCAGTAAAGATATTACATGAATGTTATTGTCACTCAGACAGCTCCAGTTCTGCTTTGTCTCCCACATGGCTTTGGGAAACTCTGGAGCACAAATTATTCAAACACAAAGTTGGCAGCTGCAGCTTTTCAGTTTCAACTAAAATACTTTAACTGTGAACCTGAGTCCAGCCTTTACTACCCTAAATTCCAATAATAAATGGCAGGGTGCTATGATGAAAGAAGAAAGTAAGAAATCAAGAAGGATGAAAGGAGATGGTAAACTATGTTGCTGGAAGCCATCTAGGTTCAAGTAGAAAGCTGAAACAGTAGTAGAGAGCAATAAAAAAGCATTGAAACCATGAGACCGAAGGAAGCATTTTAAGTATCAATGGACCTTGAATCTGGATCTTTACCTGTTCTTGGGAAAAAGAACTTCAGGTAGAATTCTCTAACTCTTACTCTTCCAGTTTAATCTTCTTGGAGGAGAAGCACAGGCTAAATTGCTTGGCTGAGCAGGAATCAAAATGGTGTCATACTTTCCATCTTGGAAAAGGTGAGAAGTTAGACACCTGCACACCCCAAAATCAAAGATGGCTGCACAATTATTATTTTCATGGCCATGTTTTGAGGTGCCAAAATAGATTTCGTTGACATGAAGTGAGCATATTTGTTAGAGATTACAATGTTTATATTCTAACTGCTTACCTTTTTGTCACCATCATAGGAAGTCTGTTTTGTTCCTTTATCCTTTACAATGCATCAAATATGCTATTTTGAATGGCATTGAATAACGGATTTCATGATTATTGATTTTCCCTTCCAAATGTATCTAGTAATAAGGAAGATAGGCTTTAATGGGGAGAAAATTGGTATATGAGTTGGTTTTTCCTTGTTAAGAAATAATAGAAACATTAAAACACAGAGATGTAATATAGGACACAAAATACCTTCCATTTTATGTTCTGAGTCAATTACCCAGTCTACTTGAAAAAGGTTAGTTTTCAGATTCTCTAGCATGCATCTGTATAAGCCCGATGCATAAGGATGTGCAGAAATAATTTGTTCCCACTCACACTTTAATTTTGTGTAAACTGAATCAACAAGCTACACCTGGATTGCTTTTAGGATTTCACTTCAATGATTTCAATATGCCCTATATTCCTAGAATGAAGAAATTCACGGATGAGGACTGCCACACATTTACTGA
The DNA here is from genome assembly GCA_013396995.1 of Dicaeum eximium. Lineage (NCBI taxonomy): Eukaryota > Metazoa > Chordata > Aves > Passeriformes > Dicaeidae > Dicaeum > Dicaeum eximium. Next base: position 48,962 of record VWZP01008638.1, on the reverse strand, counting down.
TGATTACATATTTTCTAGTACAGATAGACTGAAGATCACTGGCAAACCTTTCTATCTGTCTGTTGATTATTCTGTCTTCAACTACCTTCATCCTCAATTAAACTTTCGTGCTGTGACTATAGATTGATTTTAATCACCCTAATCAAACTCTATCGTACACTAATTGTTCATTATGATTGCACCGTATATTTACAACATGAGATTTTCAACTTATATAATTCCCCACTCTGTCTTAATTGATAATGTTAATTAAATTAATTACAGATTAAGTTACCTTAGTTTAATTGACAACATAGAGGTTTACTATTTTTTCAATAACTCATTGTCATTCATGAGATAAGCCTCATGATTGCTTTGTGGTGCAATGTTGATAAATGAGGGCATATCACAGGTTGTCAGAGAGTAAACAAAATAAAGCACCTGGTGTATGCCTAACTACTTTTAAGGTGTACTACATGATCAGTACATTCTTTCACATTCTTTTCAAGACTTGAACAGGTATGAGATAGCACTGTGGTGATATTTATTTAATTCCCCTTCATTTTTATATAATTTGAGATCTGATTGTCCATAGTAAGTATTGATCTTATTGTTACATTGGAGAAGTTAGTATTGCCATTTATTAAGGGAATAGACCCACCCACCTGAGAGCTTAACTATTTTTTTTTCCCTTAAGAGAACATTATTATTTACTGTAATATACAGCTTTGGTGAATTTAAAAATAGCATGTTGCATCACAGTGGAATGAACTCCTTGGTGTTGAAGAAACACTGAATATAAACTCTGCTATCTAGAATCTGAGTAATAATACTGAAATGGGCTTCCCACTACCCTGCTGGCTGCTGTGCATGAAACGTCAGAACAGACCAAGAATAATGTTCAAATCACAAATGACTGGAACTAATGCAGTTAGATGAGGGCTTGTCATGCATGAGCTATGGCACAGTTGAACATCTTGGTTTCAACGGAAGCTGAATGTAAAAAGAGGTTAAAACTGGATTGGTCAAAATTGGATTGGTTTTACAGAAATGTGAGGTTAATGTTTCTTCCACACAGAGCAATGAGAAATTGAGCTCTGTGAAGAAATACAGTTGGGATGGTGAGGTGATTGAACTCAGAGATGTTATGAGGTTGTACAGTGACTGTCCTTTCAAGGGGACACTTTTTATTTTTACTTCTGTTTAAATTAGACTGATGTGTTCCCATAGAACAAGTATTTTGTGGCTTTCAGTGTTTTAAATAAACACAAATTACTACTCAGGTGTAGCCAATTGGCTGTTCTGGACATTAAAAATGCATACTGCTGTTTTTGCAACAGAACAGGACATTCTACCCAGTTTAGACAAAAATCCATGAGTGGATTTTAGATTATATAAAGCTGGTGTTTAAGTGTGCTTGGGCATGAAACTTTGCACAATACTTCCATTTGTAAATCTGATGAGGGGAAATCCATATTTAATCCTGATGATGTTAGTCATTATTTGGACTCACTTGAACTTTGAGGGAATGAAGATAAAAATATGGGACTCTGTACAATTGAGACTGATACCAATATGAATTTGGTGGGTGTTTTCAGCTTCCACAACTTTATGAACCAAGGCCTTAAAAATTACTCTGCTTTGACTTGCCCACTGCTCTAAGCAATTAAAGTCCCCTGATAGCTGTTGAGCACCTACATTTAATTTTTGTTCTCAGGGTGAAAAAAGTTCATTAGTCTTCCAAGCTAAAAATGAACAGAATGCTGACAGACAGGTGCATATAAAAAGTGCAGGCATGTGTTCTGTCAGAATGTTGGTAGAGGTCTCTCCTCAACTGTGTAAAGCTCACTATGGTTTAATGTACCTTTCATCCTTTGAAGATCTGTGCTTTGATTTTTCAGGTTACTCATATTTTTAGCCACTTTGTGGTTTTCCTTAGTAAACACTTCTACAAATCATCTCCTGGAGCAGAACAAACTACATGTGATGTATGCTGCAAAGCCAAATTTTAATCATTTGTCAAGGATCCCATAGAAGCCCTGTAGCAGAACTGCCACCTAAAATTGCTCAGCTGCTTCAGCTGAAATATCATTTTTTCTTCTTGTTTCTCCCACCAGACTGAAACAGTGTTTGGCACATTCATTCATAAACTCTGGGTTATTCAGCAAGTTGACCTGAAGTATAGAGGCAATATCCTCCTGGATTTAGCAATTCTGATATATTTTTAAGCCAGGGCAGCCTAGATATACTAAAGGGGCACAATCATTGCTGGACCATGTGTTTAAAGACTGCATGATAATCTGCACGATAATCTGCACAAGCAAGATATATGGTACTGCTTCTCAGCTTCCAAGTCCTTCATTTTCAGAATTCTGAGTGCTTTGATCTGTAGCCTTAATTATTGAGTCTGAACATAAAAATAATAATTGAACTTATGAAGAAATGAACCAGGAACATTTCATGTTGCTGTTTTGATAAGGATATGCCTGAAATCTAAAATTTCTCATGTCTTGTAAGGGACCATCATCACAAATCCAGCAAACCACTGGGAAAGTACTAAGTATACTGTTTTGCTGGCATTGAAAATGCTGCTATATGCATTTGTTGTTTATAGATATAAAAATTAATTTTTTCCAAAAGCAATGAAACTGTTCCATAATCTTTCTTTCTTTAAATATTTATAAGGGTGAATATGCATAATTTCCAATTAACTTCCCTGGGTTGCAGCTTTTACAGGAAAATGCTAACTGCAGCAATATCCACAGCAGATTCATGTGCATATAACTTTTTATTTTCCACGTGAAATTTTTTAGTACTATGTATTAGTTGCATATATATATTTTTACCAGACGATGTTGTAAATGTTCCAGTGTATGAGGAACTGTTATGTTCATATATATTCAGAAATGTATAGTGTATATACAGCAAGAATATCTGAATAGAAGAAAAAAATATTAGAATCATCAGCATATAGTTAGGAATGTATGCCTAAAAGACATTTGTACTGCTTCCTAGGCAGGAATAGGTGTATTTAGATTAACTAAGTGGCAAGTTGTAGATGCAAAATGTAAGTATAGATTGCTCCATTTCCCAATGAGGAAGAAATTTTCTTTGTAAGATGGGAGAAGCATTATTGGATATGCTGGGATGAGTCTGGTTATTTCTGTTTATTACTATTTCAGCTGATGAAAGAACACATATAAAATAAGCATTAAATTCTGTTTTATCAAAGTCTTGTGAAGTTTAATCACTGAGACTAACACAGATGTTTCTACCTCCTAAAAAACTCATCAAACCAATGAGGAGGGGCTCCATTAATATGGATTCTTGTATTGATTCCTCCATATTCATTCTATTAAACTCTATTTAACTGACTTTGAGACATAGGAAACCCTATTAGAGGACTAAATTAACAAATTATATTTGTTTACAGTGATTGCTTTTACTTTCTCACATGCTCAGGTTCCAAGAAAGTATCCAAATCAGACAAAAATAATACAAAAGTAGATTTAGTCTGGCAAACTGATATGTTATTTGAAGATATAAAAAATAGAGATCTCTATGTTGGAATAATAAATTTTGTACATTTTAGAACATATCCTGTAAAACAGCAGATGTTCAGTACCACATTTCTCTCCCATGAAAATAGAGGAATGGGATGTAAGTAGTTAGAAACATATAACAGGTCTGGAAGTGACCTCAAATAATAATCTAGTCCAATTTTTCATGGGAAAGTGAGCTTGGATCACATCTATCTATCTATCTATCTATCTATCTATCTATCTATCTATCTATCATCTATCTATCTATATCTATCTATCTATCTATCTCTATCTATCTATCTATCTATCTATCTATCTATCTATCTATCTATCTATCTATCTATCTATCTATCATCTCTGTCCCATCACATCTTGAAAACATCCACCAATGGAGACTTTATTGTCTCCCTTGGGGTGGATGTTCCACTGAATGATTGATCCTACTGCAAAAAATGTCTTCCTTGTGTTGAGATGAAGCCTCTTCCAGTGCAAATTACACCAAATTCCCCTAGCCTTCTCCACCTGGTTCCTTGTGAAGAAAGGACCTTCAACCGCCTTGCAGCTTCCCTTTGTGCTTTCAGGAGGCTGCTCTTGAATAACTCTCAGCACACACAAGCTACTTTGCCCTCCATGGTTGCTTCCCATGGACTCTTTCCCAGCTGGTGTCTCAGGATTCTGAAGTTCTCTCTTCTACAACCCACGGTGTTTGCTCTACTACTGATTTTCAGTGTGCTCAGTAGTGTATTGAAACCCTCAGTGTTGTGGTTGCTGTATGCCAGGTTACTGTTGGAAGTTATGTTGTCAAGTTAAACTTGCTCAGTTTATGAGCAGTAAATCCAGTAAATAACTTTACCCTAATCTGCATTTCCAGTATCTGTATCAGAAAGCAGTTCAATGAACTCCATTCACCTGGTGAACATCTTGTGATTGGAAGAGCTATAAGCTTTTACCAAACAATGTCAAGGTAACCTAAATTGGTCATGAAATCAAGGTTCTGTTGACCCAAGACTTTTTTGAGAAGTTGAAGGAAGATTTAATTAAATCTTGTCACTCAGATTGGGAAATCAGTAACAGAAACCAATCAAAAGATTTCCCCATGGTGATGATCATTTCACTTTTGATCCCAAGAACTTTCATAATCTCTCCATACCTCTAGACTACCTCTTTTACATAAAGCATAACTCCTACTCCTCTTCTTCCCTTCTTATCTTTCCAAAAGATTTGATAGCCATCCATCATAGACATCCAATCATATGCTTTTTCCCACTCATGTTTCTGTGATTCACATGACGTCCCAAATCTCAGACTGGGCGCAGGTATCCAGTTCCTGCTGTCTGTTTCCCAGACTATATGTGTTGGTATACCTGCACTTAAGTGGCTGCATGTGATACTCTTGCCTTTGGAAAGAGCTGGCGATGATTCTTCAATACTCTGGTGGTGGAGAAAGCACTGGTAGGTGCATTCAACTGCCTCATGGTTTGTGGATATACACAAAAGGTGCCGCAGCTGTGGACCATAACCCCAAGTTTCTTAGTTTAAAATAAAATTCACTCAGCAGATCTGCTAATGAGGATTTTCATGCCTTTTCTAAATATGATCCCATCTCCATCCAATAGGCTTTATTCTTCAAAGGACCAAACATCTGACAACAACATCAGCCACAAAGCCAGCTATTGATCTGCAATACATCAACTGTACTCTGGCTCTTGATTGGCAAGATAGGGCACAAGATCACTTGAACATCTATCCCTTCACTTGAGGGCTCTGAAGTCCTGGTGATTTGCCATAAGTTTTGCTTGCATTTGTGCTCACATGGAAAAGATGTAGAGGATAGTAGTCTGTGTTTAAAGCAATTGTGGCAGTCTCTGTGCAGCAAATTGGATCCCATCTCCTGGCAAGCTGCAGTGATGTGTCTCTGTGCCTGTCAAAAGTCACCCACCAGCAGCACTCACCACTTCCTTTTGCAGTTTTAATTATGTGCTGAAGGTACAGTTTCTGCCTGTGAATCTTGTCCAGATCTTGGTCCTCTCTCCTTTGTAGAGTGTAACCTAAATTCTTCCTTCTGCAGCTCCTCCTCCCACTGCTTGAGTGACTTCACCATATAAGACTTTGTGCAGGTGGATCTTCCACCTTCTTCTACCCAGTGGGCAGCAGTACAGTTTTCATGGCCCTGCACCTAAAGAGCAGCTTCCCTAGTAAGTCTGCCCAGGTGCCCCTCTGCCCATCACAGCTAACCTGGCAAGGTAGCTGGTTCCTGTCAGCTGCAGACACTCATAGGTCAGCTCTACCACCATGCTTCTAACATAACAACACAGATTAAGAAGCCCTTTATTCTCTGAAGACCTCAGGCTGCTGGATAGATTTGCACAGTCACAGTTTGCTGAGTGGGCTGCTGGGTTTGCAGCCTAAACCAGCATGTGAGCAGAGCAGGCAGCAGGCCAATAACCCAGTAACAGAGCACACAGCCCTTCCTGCACACCTTTCCACGAGAGCTGCCAGGAACGCTGCCATGCCACTTCCACTTTCTGTGCCTGCCCTGCTTGCTGGTGATCCCTCTGGGTGGGTTATATGCAGCGTCCCACCACTGAAACTGGTAATGGTGACACTGCCCATCTGTCACCCACCTCTCTTGTGAGACCTTTCAGCTGCCGATTTGTCCCTTCACATGCACAAATGAAGGGAGAGAGGAGCTCAGAAATCCCCTCAGATCCTCCCTGTGGACCTCACAAGCCTCACACACCTCCCAGCAGGCAGCATCTGCTGCTGCTGCCGCTGCTGCTAACATCTGCTTCATGCATCAGTTATGTTTCAGTAACACAATAATGCAAGTGCTCACAAAAATCCTGCAATTTCATTTTTGGAAAGGATTAAAACCAACTACATGTACAATATAATGGGGGGCATTCAGTAATAGAGGAAGAGCCAGGCTGAAGAACGCCATTTGAAGTTCATATTTACAGAATCACTGCACACACCTGATAATGTAAAATCCCATGGTAATTCTAAGAGTCTGTGGTTAGTGGGGGCAACACAGGCTCTCATGGGAGATTTTCAAGACTAATCTAGAGAATTACTATTCAATGCAGCCTTTCTTGCCCATGGCTTTCCAGCTCATACACAAGTTTTGTGCACTGACACACTACCTTGCTGATTGGTTATCTACTTGGGAAAAAGAAAATAAAAAATCACTCAATGTATTTATAAAATGTCATTATTAGACTTATTATGCCACTGTAAGTCTATATGACTGTCTGAAAAACAGAATAATGCAGAATGTTGTTTACAATTTAATTACAATAGGTGAAAACCTATCTTCTGATAAAGTTTTCTTATCTTGTTTTTTGGAAATGTTTCAGAATTTAAGTTAATAATATGATAAACCCCAAAAAAATCTCTTATTCAAAGGAAAACAGCAAAACAAAAATATTTAAATTTTTTTAAGCCAAAAATATGGTACAATTAACAGAAGAAACAATTGGGTTTTTTTCTTCTTAACTTGGATTTATCTCTCTTTCAGGCATCTTGGGTTTCTCCTAAACTATCTGTACAGTGATCTTGTGCTACCAAATCAGCTGCAGGGCTCTGAGTCGCCTACTTCATCCCAAGGGTTCATTTACATGGAGTAAACACCATGAAAAATGTGAGTGTCTAGCCTGGATGCAAATCCCTATCCTCATCATAGGGAAACTTCAAATATTCCTTAACCACAGCCAGAACAACTCTTCTTGCTGTGTTTTCAAAGTACTAGGAAGGGCTGTCACCACTGGTGTCTCTAGCTGTGTCTTCTGTACTTTTTCCCTCCTCCCAATTTATTTTTTTCTGTTCCTTAAGGGTATCAGTCAAGACTTTCATTGACACAGGGAATGCAGGAAGGAGAAATATAAGTCAGAGAAAATTTTTATCATTTACTGTTCTCTGTTTAGTGGGGTTTTTTTTGGAAACAAAAGTAATGGAGACGTAAAATTAAAACATTCTGCCTTATTTCCGCAACATTTGTCCACTCACTGTATATATAAGTGATATAATTTCCAAGATTCCAATCAGTTTATGCAAAACTACAATTAGGGATCAGACGTTAGGGATCAAAATTGCCAACGTTTTGTAGACTTGTTGATCAAAAGAAAAGAAGAAACCTTGATAATTCTTTTGCACGTAGTTTCATTTAGGCTTATAATTCAAATTTAGGTACTTCAGCAGCTTGTATGGGAATAGGTTTTGCTATTGAAACGGTATAAATTTTTGCCCCCTCCTTTTCTCTTTTTTTTTTTTTTTTAAGCTATCATTTACTTAATGTGCACTTGCCCTCTAGAACCTGTGCTTTTTTAACCATTTAAAAAATTCATTTTGTTCAAAGTACAGTATGCTCACAAAACTGCAGGTTTGCTGCTTTTAACCTCCATTCAGGAAACACCTTTCCACACAGGCAATAAAGCCTCTCTAACACAGATGATACAGATGTTGAGATAAAACTTAAGAATGCACAGGAAATACTTAGAGGCAACTAAACTCTTTCCCCCAGAGTGACAAGGATAGTACTGGTGAAATTGCACTGACAGCAGATTGCTTACTGTCATAAGGAAAAAAAAAAAAAAGAAAGAAGAAGAAATCCAAACATTTTCTTCACAAGCTTGATTTCTTTCACCGAGGTGACAGATTGTTCATGGAGGTAAAAAGCTGTCATACCCAGAAGAGGCTGTGGTAGCAGCATAAAGCACAGCAATGATTGCTGTGACTTGCCGTGCATGGCCCATGAGCCAGTGGTTTCTGATATGATATATATTGCAAAAAGTGTAACAAGTCTCTCCAAGGCTTCTGCATCCTGTGCTTGTAACACACAACATTTTGTCGCTGAAATACACTTATCTCCACCCATAAAATTGCATCTGCTTTCCTTATTTTTCTTTTTCTTGTAATAATAATCCACTTATTTTTTTCACTGGAAGGTTTGAGCAACAAATTTTCTTTCTAAAAGTGTTTTACCGCTTTCTTGAGATGTATGAAAAGTAATTTTTCCTTCTCCCTCTTCTTCTCCCATACAAAAAGAAAATAAATCCAGGGTTCTTTTGTTCATGAATTAGAAACCTGTGTCTGTTAATGCACTTTCTGATAAATGCAGCAGCATCTATAATGATTCTTTCTGCACATAAATCAATGAGATTTTCAAAGTCCTGAGTAGGCAATGGGAAATATGGCAATCACAAGCAGCTTACTGGTACTTCATGTACCTAGAAATCTTTAAGGAAGAAATTTTACATATTGTACACTATTTCAAATAATTGTATTCAGAATAATGAGATTTTTACTATTATTAATAAAAGTGTTATTGAGGCTTACTGTGGAATCAAAATTACAATTTCACAGGTGAATTTGCTCAGAAAAATAAGAATTTTGTTTGTACACATAATGCCTCATTATTGAGATATTCCCTTTGGATAGATGTCCATCTCCAAAGAAAACAAAGATTTTGGATGCTTTTGGTCTCTAATTAATCTCACTTTTGAAAATCAGCTACCATTGAAGTGTTACTGAAAATCCTTTAATTACTCTGTTACTTAACAGGGTGAAAGAAACATGGTGTTTTGTGGATAGGGTTTAAAAATCCATAAAGTTATTAAAATTTTACTTCAAACTCCTACTTAGTTTTACTCGCACCAGCATGTCGATATTACTATGCTAGCACACAGATGAGCCTGACACGGGAAGAAACTAACTGAATCAAAATAATTGAAAGAACTCATGCAGTCCGTTTACTGCCACATCATTTATAATTCATTGAATTTGTACAGAACAAAGGAAGGAATAAATCCAGGCATGGTGGGGATCTGTGGGAGGTGTAATGACATTCAGGACAACCACTCAGCCCACGCCATCTGCCTGCTTGTCAGAAGGGCAGGAGGGGGAGTGGTGTGCTCATTGCCTGTGTGGACTTTGCACACTCAGGGAGCCAGGGCAGTTTTGCAGCAATTTGTTCTCTCTCCAGAGGCGAGCAGTCTCAGCACAGTCTGCTATTATGTCAAACCCACAACACACTTTTAGACTTCTGACCCATTCATGCATTTTGATTGACACTTAAGCCAAAAGAAACAGTTATCCAGGCAGGAAGAATTTGAAGAAAGCAGTTACAGAGACACAAACTTATGTACAGATGATTGTTTCTTACTGGATGGTCCTCCAGAATCTTTCCTAACAACAAGGATGCTTCATGTCCTGTTTACATTATTGAAGGTATGCAATTACTTTTATGATTGCAACAGCCTGTATACATGCTTTCTAAAATTTTGTTCCTGAGTATTTCCTTTTTGCTTCAAGTCTGATTTGCAGTTTATGACAAACTTACATTGCTATAGGAAAACTGATTCTGAATTAAATTTGTAATGTGACAGGTCTCCTTTATATCATACTTTTGAAACAGAATTAGTTTTTAAAATATGATTACTGCACCTCAGAAGGTACTCTGTGGAATATGGGATTTCAATATCTATCTTGTTCTGTAAAGTATTTAGCTGGAAGAAATGAATGTACAAATTTTAGCATAATTTTAATATTTCTGGTAGGAAAAAAATGTGACTATACCAGTTTGAGTGGATGCCCAGTATTCAGAAATATTTTTTTAAATCATTCATCTACAGGAAAAGCCTGCTCTCAAAAGCAACCATTACCTCCATTTCCTCTATCTCAACCCCCACACCTGCCCAGCCTGTACAAAGGATTTTGGTTTTACCTTCATCATAACGCATTTTCTACATCCAATCAGGCTACAACTGAGTGGTTATCAGTGAAAATGCTCCTTTGGCACACAGCTTAAAAATAACTTTTCAAATATCCTTTTTAAACAGAGACAGATTTTCTTAATTAAGGGAGTCTGATACCTCTTTTGCTGCCTTCCATTGAATTTAGGAGTGATTAGTATCTGTAAATTTTGGCTGGTTTTTATTTTTTCTTGTTTGAACAGCCCAATCTGTTACTGAACTCATTTTGCTTTTAGTCTAAACCTTTGTTCTATCTGCATATCTAATGTGGGCTGCTATTTTGAGCCAAGGTTGGCTTAGACAATGGTGAGCAACCAAAATCCAAAATAATTTATTCCTCTTTTTCTAAATATTTTCAGAACAAAAAAAAAACCCAAAACAACTCACCCAAACAAAACAAACAAACAAACAAACAAACAACTTAAGATCTATTAAAGTGTTGGTAAGGATATTTGAAAGAAAGGTACTGGAGGGTTTTCATATAGAAGGTTACAGCGAAATTTTAGGAAAAGAAATATAGGAAGTTTTTTGCACTTGCAATATTCATTTACACACTGCTAAATTATACATAATTTGAACATTTTCAGCGCAGGAAAAGTACTTGAGGTAACAACAGACAACAGAGTCCTCATTTTACTTTAGTCATTAGACTGGCAAAACCCCCTGCAAATATTTGGACAAGCTTTGAAAGATATAACTAGAGAAGTTATTAAGGCTATTGTTAACTGGTCAGTGCAGTGAGCAGATTAATAATTAATCATCTTCTATCCAGGCTAAGCAAAATACTTCATCAGTTTGTGCTCAGAATGTAAGAAATAACAGAAATATTTAGACTTACAGTTAAACACAATAGTGCAGCTTGCAGGTCCTTACAAACAACATTGAAAATACAATATATCCTTCTATAAAGTATATCATCAAGACAAATATGGATGGATGTTTGTCAACATATATTTTGTCAATGATACTGTTGCCGAGATTGTAATAAAATTGTCTTCAAAATATTCTACAATGAGAAATATCTGAATGGAAAACTGAAATACTTTGGAGTTTATTAGAGAAAGGTTCCTCACGCAGAGGGCAGTAGAGAAGAGGGAAGTGGTCACAGCACCAAGTCTGACAGAGTTCAAGGATTGTTTTGACAATACTCTCAGACAGGGTGTGATTCTTGGGAATGTCCTGTGCAGGGCAAGGAATTGTACTCAATGACCCTTGAGGGTCCCTTCCAATTCAGAAGATTCTGTTATTCTGGGATACTGTGATTTAGTTGCTCTGGATTAAAAATATGCAAAGGAGTTTGTTGCTGCTTTTCAAAAATTTGTAGTGGAGTCTACATGTATCCACCCTCAGTATATATTAAAGAATATTAAAGATGATGTGCTGAGCTACCAAGAAGCCACCCTGCTTAAACTCACATAGACTCGGCATCAAGGAAGATGAATTTTTCAATGTTTCCAAACCAAACAATCAGAATTTGAGGAAGCATGCTTCTTTTCACTGATTTCTTATTTACAGCAGAGATTATTTACCTGAGGATATGAGGATATTTACCTCATAACCTGTGCCACAGGATACTCAGAGAATATGTCTCAATTTTCTTACATTTAAATTCAGAATAGCCCAGGCTGCTGAGGCAAAGAAAAAGGGTGAACCAAGCATGGCCTTAGACAGAAAAAGCCCACTGAAGCACAAGGAAAATGCATTTAAATACTCAGACAGTTTTGGTAACTATGCATAATTAGAGAGAGATAAAAATTAAACCTACAGGTAAAACACAGGAGAGCAACTGTAAAATACTACATGTCCAGTATTTTCTATTTATGTTTGTACAACCAACACAAGCATAAATTGTTGAACATGAAAAAAAATTAAAGTTCAGATAAGAACCTCTACAAATATTCAAATAAAAGAGTCCTCAGAATATGTTAGAAAAGACAAAGAAAGTTGTTGCAGACAGCAACATTGTCCATTTTGTATCTGAGATTCTCTTTTGACTCTTGGAGTTACACAAAACTGTTCTCACTTCAGGTGAGGTACCACTATGTAATCTTATTTAGTGTATTTATTATCCTGTTAAGACAACCAGCATAGTAGTGAGCCATCAAGAAATGTATTAATCATACAGCATTTTGAAAGATCGCTTTTTCCCAGAAAAACTTTTTTTCCCAGTGACCTGTGATTTATCCAGCTATCTAGATATACAAATACATGTATGTACTTACAGACATGCATAATTTAAAAAGGTATTTGAAGGTAATGAAATGCTAAAGGTACTTGGCAAAAAGACAGTTTTTCAGCAAGATACTGTGCTCACAAACCTGAAATATTTATCAAAGACCTGTCTGGAAATGAGGCAAAGCCAAGACTTGTCTTTTGTCTGCTTTGGCAGTATTTTTGATGAAATATCATTTTTATACAAAATGAAAAGAAATGTGAAGATGAGGTTATTCGTGTGCTGTCTGGCAGCACAGGAATGACTTAAAAAATAACCTTTGTTTGCACATGAGGTGCAAAAGTTCTTGGCAGAACAAGGAAATATGTAATGGTCATTTTCAGCATAGGCATGTGAAATTTCTCATTCTCTACTGATAGGTTAATTGAAAAATATCTCAACTTCCTTTATCAGAGGTAATGAATGTTTGTTTACAGCTAATGACAAAGCAATATTTTCTGTTTCAATTATAGATGTTAATGTTTTCTACTGTGCATACCCACTTCATTAACAAGAACAGAACAATAACTTATAAATTCAACCCTCACTTCAAAGGTTGTGCTTAAAACTGTGATTTAGTTTCTTCCCCTAATGTTTTCTTTAAACAGGGAATTGCATTTGTCGTATTTACATTTTTTTCTGTGTTTAGTTCAAGATGCAAAGAGTCAAAGGTCTTCTTGGAGGGTGGAAATTATGTATTTTGATTTGTAACTCTATTAGTAAAAATTATCCAAATATCAGCATCTGAGTCACTCATCCAGGAAGATGTCTATCTTTTGTGACATGCAGATCACTATTTTTCACAATTTAAAATGGTTTTTTCCAACATTTAAATTTTCCACTCATAATAGGTTTTCATAGGAGACCCAGTACTATAGGTTTGGAGAGCAAAGGAAGGGTCTGTATACTTTTTGTATACTGATACAAAATTATCAAAATCAGGGGATCCATTTAAGTTCCCACAACCATTAAATCCTCTTTAAAAGACAATTATATTTGGTCACAATTATTTTTTGCTTTAAACATACTCTATCTAATCCAGGACTGGGAACATATAAGACAACAAAAAAATACACTATAGACTTGCAAGTATTTGGAGATTCACTTTAACCTTTAATAATTTTTATTGTTTATACATTTTTATATCTTTCTAAAGGTTATAAACCTGATGGATGCACACTCATTATCACTGCATGATTCCAATACCTTTTTCACAGGAACAAGTTCGTTTATTTCACTACAATAAGAAGTTCAGAAGTCAATTTCTCATTTTTCATTTTCATTTTTGCATTTATGAGAAGGCAGAGAAACTACAGAATATGGAAAGAATATGAAGGCAATCTACACTGTCTTTTTGAAACTTAGTATATAATAAATTCTTTCAACATGTTCAAATATATATGTATGGTTTTTTTGCAGGAAGTCTTCTTGAGAGTTACACCAGGATTAAACAGTGGCTGAAGACTAGAAGACACAACTACTCCATTGCATTATTAATTACTCTACTGTGTCTTTACTTTGCAACTTGTTTATTGTAATATAATATTTAATAATTTGATTACTGAATAATGTAGATAGGTATAGACATCTCAGAATACATCAAACCTTGGAACTGCAGGTTGCCTCTAAGGTATGGTCAAATTTCCAGAAAGCTTTTTTCACTAGCAGGCTTCGATGAAGTACCATGAAAGTGATTTCTCCTAACTTCAGCTGCAAGAGAAAGAAAAAAATCTGGGAAACAAATAGTAGCAGGATTCATTTTTGCTATGGGAAAGTAATTTGGGTCAATAACAACAGGCAACAATCTATTCTATAGACATCCATTAGAAGATGCATGTTTTTGTTTAACCCAATAGATTTCCTTCATCTTATCTTAGGCTTTCTATGGGATTGTTTATTTGTTTGTTAATAAAACCACAACCTTCACAGCTACACTGCCTGAAAGGTCATGTAGTTGATCAGCTTCTGTGACAGAAGTATTCATTTGGATATTTGTGTCACTGCAGCTGTTGATTTTCCTATTCTAGTCCCCTAACAGTGTATTCAACACTCTCATAATCCCCCCAAGAGGCACTCTAAGGTCAGATACAGGAGCAGAGCTGGCCTGAGCAGTCCATTTCTGAAACTTGCTGTATATTCATGGAAAATGTTTAAAGTCAGATTATTAGCAATTTCTAACAGTCATGGCCTGCCATGGGGAGCCCGAGAAAAAAGTCACTTGAAAATTTAAATACTTACATGCTTGAAGGGCTATGCAATTAAGAAAACAGGTATCACTCTTCAGAGTTTCTAAAATAGTACAGGGGCCAATGTTGAGAAGATAAGACTGAAAACCTCTGCCATTAAGTTCAGAAGAATATTAAATTTCTTAGTGCCTAACAGAAGCTGGGAAAATTAATAATATTTAGATACTTGATATAAATATAACTAAACAAGAACTGTATATCTGCCTTTCCCCTGATGATTTGCATCAAAGTCATTCCTTTGAGAATGTCCTCCACTATCCTGCCGTAAATTCAGATATTTCACCACAACCAATAGAAGTATTCTAAATCTCTACCAGTATTTTACCATGTGTCATTATGAATTCCTCCAAATTCATAGTTCCATATATATTCATATCCTTTTATGCTTCTATAAGGCAAGAACCAGATATTTAGCATTTTTAACTGTCTACATTGTTATGCAGTTTTTGAACAGATAACACTGTTGAACTTTGGCACAAATAAACAAAAACAACAACCATGGATTCATTCACAAGCTCTGTTAGTAGGTCATGAATTTTTTAGCTTTGTCCAGGATTCCTGGATTATTAGCAGAATGGTTCAGAATGACAGCCATAGCCTTCATTGCCATATTGCTCCATTTTCTCACTAAAGCATCAGGTCTGATTTCTTTCAAACTCTTGCACAAATGCACATCAGATGAGCACAGCTCCAAGGTCTACCAGCAGATGGTTCATTTCTTTGCTTAGTTGTTCCTGACAGAATGCCAGACTTATCCAGAGGACAACGGGGAGGGCTACAACAGAAATTCTGTTCTCCTGAATCCAGTTCTCAACTCACATGGCCAGAAGCTAATTTGTATTCAGAGCCCAGAACTGACAAGTAATTTATCTAACCTTAGCCATCCATTATTCCATGAATTCTTCTTTGCTTATGAACCACTTTTACATGGTATAGATAAGAAAGACATTTGGAGGTCTTGCACATGAATCATTCTCTGCATAGAGCAACCATCACGCCCAGTTCTTGACCACACTGCAACAGTAACAGTGATGTCACATCTAACAATTGATCATGATGTAAATCAAGTGAACTTGAAGATGAACATTTAGGTTTTAAGACATTTGTTACCCAAAATATTGCAGAGAGCTAGTAATGAAATTGTTAAGTCTGTGCTTAGGTCATTAATATTATTTAGCTGCCAATGCCTTTTCACTTGACTGACAGAATAAAAGTCTGCTGGATATCCAGATGAGAAAATTACTTGTTGACATAGTTTGGGCTCTTGATGGTCTCTACCATGAGTAGAAAATTAAGGATTAACTATTTACTTTACTGGTTATGGTCTCTCTTATCATGCATCATATTGCTGGTCATAAATAGAGCAGGTGGGGATACAATTATTATAAAGAAGGAAGTACTGTTTGGGTTCTATACCAGAGTATCAACATTTTGCTTGTTAGCAGTCCTTGCACTTTAGTTCATTTCCTTTGTTGCTCTGATCTAGAAATATTATGTTCATCCTCTCAGTCAGATATGAGGAAGAACTTACTATTATTCTCAAGGCTTATTGATTTCTGAAGGGCTTCCTTCAGATCTTTCTTTTGTCCTC
The DNA here is from genome assembly GCA_013396995.1 of Dicaeum eximium. NCBI lineage: Eukaryota > Metazoa > Chordata > Aves > Passeriformes > Dicaeidae > Dicaeum > Dicaeum eximium. The sequence continues at coordinate 32,643 of VWZP01008638.1, read as the reverse complement.
CAAATATTTTCCTGACCCTTCAGTCTGTCCTTATTGCAGTTATTTGATAACTTCAAATTACTTGAGATCCATTTCAGATCAAACTCAGAGGTGTTAAAAAGAGAAAGAAGGCCATGGGTCTTGTATGTAATGCGTAAAGCTTCTCTTTGAAGTTTTTAACTCGTGAGCACCTTTCTCAGAGCATTGTGTCTTTTGGAAGGACAGGCACCTTCTCCTTTAATGCTTGAGGTTCTTTGTGCATTTTCAGATAGAATATAATAGGCTTTTCTTTCAGAGATGGTCACTGGAGGACCAAGCATTTTAAAAAATGCATAAGCCAGTTTCTACATCACCAAATGAAGAGAAAACAAAGACGTATCAGTATCAGAACATTAAGCTCTTGACAATATATATATTTTAGTAAGCTGAAATATACAGGTAAGTTTGTATGAAACAATGCAAACAATTCTTTGGTGCTACATAACATTTTTACAGAGAAAACATTTTAGAAAACAACTAGTCCCTCATGCTGAAGGGAAAAATGATGAAAAATCTTTTTCTAAGCAAAAAGAGGTTTGGGGACAATCTTAATGCTTTTCATTGAAAATCAGTAAGTTTTCAGAATTTGATTGCCTAAGTATGACATCTTTTAATTATCAGTAAGAAAGCAGTAGGTAATTCAACCTAAAGTATACAAAAGCATGCTGAAGCAGTTTACGTGACCATCATTTATAAAAACACTTGAGGTGGGTGGTTTCAAATCAAGCAATTTTAAAACTAGCACAGAATTGGATGTTACCTTATTTAGACATGATCATACTAAAGTCTAAGTCACTGCTTTTACTTCTGATCCTTTTTTGCTCTGCTCTGGCTGCACTAACCATAGTCTTCAAACAAGAGGTGTACTTAATATATGCTGCCTCAAACAAACCTGTAGTGCATGAATTGTGCCAGCAAGAATATTCACTCAGAGTAGCCACAGCAGACAATCAGGAGACTCTGGGACTGCACTGAGGGTAGCTTCTTGAAACAGGGAACAGACAGATCTGTAGAAGGGGATGTTGGTTTCCAGTGCATGTTGCCTACTCAGTCACATCAGGATTGGAGGCAACCTGGTTAGGCAACCTGGATCATGTATCTCTACCTGGAATATTGCGTCCAGTTCTGGAGTCCTCAGTACAAGGGATACATGGACCTGTGGGAGAAAGTCCAAAGGAGAGCCTCAAAAACAACCAGAGGTCTGGAGCACCTCTCCTGTAAAGATGGGCTGAGATAGTTGAGATTGTTCAGCGTGGAGAGAGTAGTCAGGCTCTGGGGAGACTTTATGGTGGCCTTCCAGTGCTAAAAGAGGGCTTGAAAGAAAAATGGGGACAGATATTTTATCAGGGCCTATTGTGATAGGATTAATGGGTTTAAAGGGTTTATGGTTTTAAAAGTGGGTTATTCAGACCAAATACAAGGTAGATGTTTTTTTCAGTGAAGATGGTTGTGGTGAAACTTTGCCCAGAGATATGGTGGATAAGGAAACATTCCAGACCAGATTGGACAGAACTCGATAAGGTTGAAGAAGTTCCTGCTCATTGTAGGATTGGAACTAAATAATCTTTAAAGGTCCTTCCAACACAAATGGTTTGATGTTTGATTCTGTGATGCATTCCTGCTTCAATACCAGCCACAATAGCAAGTTTCAAACATGGAATCAGGAAAACCAAATGGGGAAGATGTAATATTAAAATCACCCTCCCCACTATTGCAGAAAAACAGTAAGTAAAATAACTAAATTTTGAGTGGGGTAAACAGAGATGGAAGCCATGAAGGTAAAATGTAAAAATGTAAAAAATACTTAAACATAAGACATTTAAAACTCAGCACTATACTTCAGCTGTTAAACCTAATCAAAACATGCAAACATGCAAGAATTTGAAAGAAAATAAAGTGGTATGACCATTTTCTATTATGCATACAGTTTTCAGTCAGTCATATCTTAGGTGATGTTTTCTCTTGAGGAAAAAAAAGTTGCAACAGAAACTTACATTGGTTTTATTTTGGAGTTTTTTTAATAGTTCATCTACAGTTTTTATAATAGATGTGATGATTTTCCTCCAGAAACCTTGGGAAGTACCAAGGAAATTCCCAGGGGAATTTTGGAATCCACAAGAAGAAACAAGGGCCTAAAACTAAATTTTGAAACTTGAATAATCTGGGTGGAACTTCAGTACAGCCATGTATTTTTGGGATATCGCCAGGTATATGCTCAAGTATTTGAGTACATAATTTGAACTTCCAGTCAGCAGAAAACACCAGCTTGTAGGCAGGACTCACCTTGCAGCCAAGTACTGTACTGAAAGAAAACAAGCTAAACATCATCAGAAACATCCTCTCTGTTCCCATGAGGCTACCACTGCAGAACATGCCTTCTGCCAGTGCAGACCCAGTCACAGTGACAGATCCTTCCCTGGGCTGTTTAGTCTCAGTACAAAAACAGGAAGGCCCCTGTTTATCTAAATCATATTTATATCGATTAAATTTATTCTAGTAAATATAAAAATAATATTAATCATACATTATCATGTTGTAAATATTGTGTATACAGTAATACACAAGCCTAAAAATCTAGAAACCCATCAAGGTGAGAAAGAACAGAGTACGCATTGGCAGGATGTGGGTTGGATCTCTTTATCCATTCAGAACTGCAGAGTTACTATGGTGCCATCTTCAGGAAGATAGCATGGTTTATTTGATTGATTTTCATCAGTGAGAGATATGGCAGGATAGTGCTAGGTTTATTTTCCCCATGGAATTCTGCTTGCAATAAAACTGTCATCAGAATTTGCAAAGAAACCTAGAGCAGAAATTTAAACTTTATTCCCAGTTTTATCCTCAGATTATTTATACTGCAAAGCTGTCTGACTGCATTTAGAATGTATACAATAGCAAAAATTAATTAATAAAATATAATTGTCATAATTTGATTCCATGTTTTTATAAATACTTAAACCCAGACTTAGATGTTTGTACAGGAGGCAAAAGGCAGCAAACTTCCTCAATTTACATTACAAAAAAAAAAAACCAACAACTAAACCCTAAATAACAACAAAAACTATAACTTTTGAAATAAGATTCCTTGAGCTTAAGATACCCATGAAGCAATAAAATTAGTGGTTTAAACCAGGCTAAATATTTTCTAATATCTTCTGAATAAAAAAAAAAGTCACTGTAAAAAACTCCTGTGTTTCTCTCCCAACAGACGATTATTTTCCTTTCCTTTGGTATGTAATGAAGCATTCTAGAATATATAGAGAGACTATATAGTGTTTATGCCATCTATATGCTATGTAGACACTTCTGTTAACTTTGCTGTTAACTTTGTTTAATAAATATGGAAAGGAGATGGATTCTGTAGGAACAATGCACAAAATTCCAGCCTTGAAAAAGATCTCAGTATTAATTGAGTGTGCTGTCAAATTTATGGCACAAATTAATTTTTTCATATATTGCTACAGCCATGGGAATTTAAATGTTTTTAAGCCAATGTTTCTCATATAGATGCAAATACACACATACAATATACAGACAGTGAACAAATAGTCATATGCAGAATTTAATACTACTAGAGACATTTGGCTTTCAGATGTAAACTTACAAGTAAGAAAGAAGTGCTAGGTGCTGTAGTTCTTCTTCCATGGTGAAAGAAGTCTCTAAGCATAAGGAACTTCTACCATTTTTCAGGGGAGAATTCATCTGCAGGTGAGATTAGAAAGCTGAGCAAAATTGAAATGCAGCTTTTGCATTTACCCTGCAATGGACCCTGGAAGAAATAGCACTTACAGCATCCTCCAAGGGATCTATAAATAGATTTATTTAATCAAAAGTTATAGAAGGAGATATGTTTTCTGAACTCACATTTTCTCAAAATAATTGTATGTGCATATATATATAAATAAAAAGAGTGAATTCTCAGCCATTTTGTCAATATGAAAGTTCTAAATTTTGCAAAGGGTGAGCCAAGTGCCTGCTGAGCAGCACTCACTGACTGATTCTGTGCCCTGGCACTACCAGCAAACTGCCATCTGTCTCCAGTCAAACTGTCTCACCTCAGCCTACGCAAAATATTCCATTTAGCCCTCCTAGGCGCCGAGCTTTCCCAGGTGGAAATTACCCTGGGCAGAGTTAGGATAACAGTTCAGCTCCAAGGGGAAGATATTTGCCATTCTGTAATGCAATGCTTATCATTACTGGTATTAGAGAAAAGTTTTCCAGACAGCCAATTCCCTGCCAACCAGAAAGATGCACGAGTGTGCTTCTGTGGAAAAAGAGCAGGGAGAAGGCAGAGGCATATCCACAGGCTAGAAGGACGTGTGAACACCAGCCTGTCTTAATATTGTATAAGCTTCTCTGTTACAGCTATAGAACTGTTCTCAGTAGTTTAATGAGAAGATTTCTGCTTGTTAAAGTTAGCTATCACTATTGGTGATTTTGCAATTACTCAAGCATCATATATCTTGAAACAACAGAGGTCACTGAGTACATCATAATGGGAAATATACTTTCGGTCTATTAATTTTCATGTTACTGAAAGGGTATTTCAGTGCAGTCAAGTCAGACTTACTGAGTCCACTCTACACAACCACCTGCCAGCATTACTTTAGTTATATATTATACTTGGATTTCAATTCAAACCAGGCTTTCATTTAACCAATCTCTATTTCCATTCATGTCTCATAGCTGTCACATAATGCTGTGCTTTTGTACGTTTCAGCTTGATCAGCAGGATTCTTATTAAGAAAAGAAAAAAAAAGAGAGAGAGAAAAAGGAAAAAAGAGTAAATTAGATAATTTTAATTGAGTAAGATTTTACTACCATGCTTTCCTCTCCTGGATTAAAATACTTTGTATAACTAACAGACATAATTTCCCAATACACTCTTTTTTGGCACTCGGATTGTGCTTTCAATCAAGAAACTTTAAAGAATGGATGTGTTCAGCAGCCTATTCAGTGCCTATCATCTGCTTCCCAGCCTGGTTTTGATGTTTAACATAGACAACTTCTGCTAAGGTAAAGGAAAAAAGCCACAGCGTTTTCATCTGGGGAAAACCAATTAAATTCACTACTGTCATACAAACTTGGAAAAAAAAAAATCTAAAATATTCCTTACCTATATTTGATTTAACTTCAAAAAAACCCTCCTTTATTCTGTAGAGGTACTGTGTCAAGCTTCTTCCAGAAATATTTCACAGAGACCTTCAGAATTTGATTCTTTTCCTCTACATCAAGCCTCCCAGCAAGGTGATATGCTAAGAAATATCACATTTTACCACCAGGATTTCATCTGATTAACTCCTGGGTCTTACCATGTTGTTTTATCGAGTTACATGGCAAGATTTTGGTAGTGTAAGTGGGGCAGGGGCTGTGGGAGGGAGGGGGCATTGGCTGGCATGGTGGTTTCTGTTAAAAGATGCCAGAAGCTGCCTCCACATGTCTGATGGAACCAGTGAGGCTCCAAGATAAATTCATGGCTTAGCAAACCCTTACCCCATCAGTGACAGCAGAAGCACCTTTAGGATAACATATTTAAGAAAGGATAAATAACCTCTGTGGAGCAGCAGATGGGAAGAGGTGGGAGAGAATGTGATAAAACCACTCTGCAGACGCCAAGGTCATTGAAGGAGGAAGAGGAGGAGGTATCCCAGGTGCCAGAGCAGAGATTCTCCTACACCCTGTAGAGGTCCACAATGAAGCACATATCCACCCTGAAGCCCATGGAGGACCCTACACCAGAAAAGGTTCAATGAAAGAAGCTTCAGTCCATGAAGAGTACACACTGGAGCAGGCTTCTGGTGGAAATCATGACCCTATGGAAGGAAGCCTTTGCAGAAGGTTTTCTCTCAGGGCCTGTGGCCTGGTAGAGGACCACAATGGAGGAATTTGTGAAGATTTGCAGCCTGTGGAAGTACCTGTGTTGGAGAATTTCATACAGAACTGTTTCCTGTGGGTGGAACTCCACATTAGAGCAGGGAGAGACCATGAGAAACAAGAAAAAGACAGATACAATATGGAATGAACTGACAGCAATTCCTGGTCCCTGTTCCTCTGTGGTGCTGGTGAGGAGAAGGTAGAGAGATCACGAGTGAAGTTGTAATCAGGAAGAGAGGAGCTAGGGGAAAAGGTCTTAAGATTTGGGTTTATTTCTCATTACCTTAATTTCTACTATTATTTGATTGACAATAAATTAAATTAATTACCCAGGTCGAGTCTGTTTTGCCCATGATGGTAACTAGTGAGAGATCTCTCCCTGTCCTTATCTCAACACATGAGCCTTTTTTTTCCCACTTTCTATTTCTGATCCTGTTGCCCAAAGAGAATGATAAAGTGGCTTTGGTGGGCAATAAGTCAGGGTCACCCAACAGTTGGACCATGCAGTGTTAGGGTGAGCTCAGTCTTGTCTTAATTTCTATCTGTTGTCTGCTAGAACTTCCCCGCTGTAATGTGAAGGAGCCTCAGAATTCCTGGTCTGACTGGAGGTATTTTACTTAACACAAGCTGTCTCTAAACTATAAACATTTGGGTTTGGTTTGGGGTTTTGTATTTGGGTTTTTTTTGGGGGGTTTATGACATAATAGATAGCCACAGAAGTTTTAACTATACAAGAAACTCAGTGCAAAAGAGTTTTACATAATGTAATTTCAGAAACATCAATACATAGAAAATACAGAGAGGCATCCATTAAATCTGATGTACTGTCAAAGCAAATACCCTGGGCAATGGCATGATATTTGGATGTAGGCTTCCTGGAAGTGGGAAATTAGTGACAGCTATCGAATCAACTTGATATATGTTAAGCATATCTTGGACCTCAAGCATTATGAAGTGATTTGCTGAAGAAGACATTTATCACAGCTTCTCTTGTTTAGAAGGTGGCTTAGGCCTTTAATTAGTTTTACTCGCATCTGAACAGATCCTATTCCTTGCAGACAAAGCTCTCATGAATGTCAGTGTGAGGTGTAAAGTCTGACAATGCATTCAGCTCCTCTGATATCCTATCAGGATATCAAAAGAATATTTATGTTTTATAAATACATACATATATATATACATATGTATACATATATATACATATATATATATATATATATATATATGTATGTGTATATATATATATATATATATATATGCAAGTCCTGGAAGGATAAAAAATTATACATAGCAAAGTTTTCTGTTTAATTTCATTACCTGTGCAGACAAGAAACATAACAATCTATGGACTTTAATTACAAATTCTTTTAAAACAGATGTTCTAGGACAGAATTAAACCAATGAGGCAAATATTAGATCTGAGAACTGTTTATTGGTAACCAAAAGTGTGTTGCCCTAATAAAGAAGAATAGAAAAGGCAGCAAAGAAGGGAGGAAAAAGAAAAAGAATAGGTGGTCTCAGGTGGTCAGTCAGTGAAGGCAGCAAGCCAAGCCGAGGCAGAGCCAGGTGTCCAGCCAAGTGTCCCGCCAAGTGTCCAGCTCCACAGCGTCTGACACAGTTACTTTATGTCCTCTGGCTCTTCCCAAACCCTGCTCGCTGGCCGAAGACCATCAGCCACTAAAGAGTTTGACTGCAGTCCATTGGTGGAGACCTTTTGCCACCCAGTCAGAGAACTTTTCCAGAGCACAGAACTTCTAGAGACCGCCTTGGTGGTCTCCTCCTCCTCATGAATACTGGCTGCCAACAGGCCATGTGAGATATGAAATCGTTGTTAGTCAAAGTGTTCCCAGAGACAGAGCTTCTCTCCCTCTTCTCCTAGCTGCCTCTTGCACATGGCATCTGTGCAGCCCATTCCCCACGTACCTCTAGTCAAACAATGTTGAGACAAAAATCAAAATTAAATTGGTTCCTTGCACAAGGGGGAGGAGACCACACTTGTGTATGGACAAAAGTGGGAAAAGGTAAAATCACAGTCATCTGATCATACCCTTTGTAAGAGATATAAATAAGAAAATTATTAAGCCTTTTGATACTATTGTACTTGATTCTGGCAGGTGGGATTCTTCAAAATTCCATACTGATTTTTTCTGGGATAAAATTAATTTTTCTTGTAGCCCTCTTATGGGGCTGTCTTTTGGATTTGTGTTAAAAACAGTCTTGGTACCACAACAATGCTGTAACTACAGCTGAACAGGACTTACACTGAGCTAAGGCTTTTTCTGCTCCTCACCCCCATCCCACCAGTGAGCAGGCTGAGAAATATATTGGGAAGGGCAGCTGACTCCAATTGTCCAAAGGGATATCCCATACATTATGGTATGATATTCAGTCATAAAAACTTGGGGAAGAGCAAGTATGTCAGGACTGCTACTGACAGGCACTAGCTAGTGGGTAGTGAGAAATTAAAGGGCTTTTTTTTCTCATTCCCCCCATCCCCCCTCCCCTTGGCTTTGTTTTTTAATGTGGGGTTAATTTTTTATTTGGGTTTTTTAGTTTGGTTGGTTATATTGGTTTGGGGTTTTTATTGTTGCTGTTGTGGTGGTAGTGTTTTTTTACAATGAGACTGTCTTTATCTGAACCCTGGGGTTTTCTTGCTTTTAGTTTATAACTTCTCCACCACAGTTGAACCAATTTTTTGACACACAGGGGAATTTAGTGTCCATCCACTACTGAGAGAGATTGAGTTGAGGTAGGATTGAGGTCCAGCAAACAAACATCTCAGAAAAAGAGTTGGTGAAACAATGAATAAATAGTGAAGTTTCTTTTAAATTTACTAATAATTAGGAGTTGGAAATTTTATGATGAAACAGCTCATTGCTATTCTGTCGTATCTCACAAAAAAGATAGTGTAGTAATCCTTTTTCTCACAAGAAAGCAAATTGCTTTCTTCTCTACCTAATTAGATTAAAGGAAAAGAACAATTTATGAATCAAAACTGCCCAGTGTAAGAGATTATTGTCTTACCAGGGAGACTTGACCTATAGCTATATTTTTAATGGAATAAGAGCCAAAGCACTTTCTAGTCAGTGCTCAATTTAAATAACATTGCTTTCTTTTGGCCTTAGAACTAAGCAAAACATCCTTGCTTACAGGCACATCAAATCAGTTCTGAAGGTTCAGCTTCAACTGTTTTGTTCCTTTGTTTCAAGTTCTTTTGCCTGAAAATCTCCTTTATGAAAATCTTACAACTACGTGCAAATTATATGGAGTTTGGTATTTTATGGGAAGGACTGCTACTGCAGCTACAACACCTTTCATTTTGAACATCCCTTCCCTTGCAAGGTGGCTGTGTGCCTGCAGTGTAACAGATCAAGTGATTGTATTATTCTTTAGGCAAAAGAATGCAAGGCTTTCGATGTTGGTCCTCACTCACCTTTGAAAAACTTCCTCCCCTGGGTTCTCGTGCTAAGTTATTAATATCCAGTATAAAACTGTCCATTTTTTTTCTTTTAATGAAGAAATAAATGTCATTTATTGGCTATTTGAGCACCACATATATAGAAAGCTATGGATCCATCATGATCCTAAGAGTTTTGTTTCTAATAAATTCTTCTCCTCCTCATAAATGAGATCTTTTGAGACAAGGTCTAAGGATCATGCTGATAGATGGCCTTATTTCATCACGTTCGATCAATTCCCTTTGAAGATCTGAGATCACAAAAAGTTTAAGATCCTTTTTAAATGAAATGTTACAATGAAGTTGCTGACAAACGTAGGATCTGGTTAGCACATCCTAATCAATGCATTCAGACAAAAAACTCCCACTGTGGCAAACTGTGTGAAAGGAAACAACTGCTCAAACACTTGCTACTCCAAGTTATGGGAACATCTACCTCATGAGAGCATCCACCTCCATGATACTTGGAACTTGACCTGTATGAAGGTGGTACCCTCAGAAGAATGATGCCAGGACCCCCCCCAACGGAGATGCCCAGGGTGAAGAAGGATCAATGAGAAGTTGCTGGATCCACAGGTGCTGACTTGATATCTTTCTCTATTCCCCTCCCTACCTCCTCTTTTCTATTTCTTTATATCTCTCCACCTCACATTTACTGTTGAATAAAATCTGTATTATTGACTTAAGCATATGGTTTCATATCTATCTCATAGATATGAAACACTTTAACACACTTCGTTTAATTTATGCTAACACATCTCTCAGTAATCAGATCGTAACACAAGGTTCTATCTAAAAGATATTATTTGTATCCGAATGCTGTTAATTCAAAATAAAAGTGAACAGTGCCGTACTTTAGGCATTTGTGAAATCTGGTCTGAGAATAAATTATTTAGAACATGGGTATAAAGTACTCTTGGGATCTCTGGAAGGCAAGGGTTAGGCAGTACAATATATGCATTAGACAGATCTTCATTAGACATGGTTCTTTTCAAATAAATATTATGTAATTTAAATTTTCTCTCTCTCGTTTTATTTTAGGCTGAGGTGAAGAAGAGGGTCAATAAAGACGGAAAAATGCTGCCAAATCTAATTTAAGAGGTCAAAGAATCTAATTATTTGGATAACTGCCTTATGGCCATGGACAGAAAGAGGGTAAATCCAGCAATGAGCTAATTAGTTGTCTCCACTTGTAGAATTAAGATAATGCCAAGTAGCATGGAAGAGGTGCCAGGGACATGTGCAAAGTGCCAGGGTGGAACCTAAATGAATGTGAATAAGACTCAGCAAAATTTATTCTAATTTCTTAGCATTCTATTGCTAAGATTGATCTATTTCTCTGAGGGCATAACACTCATGCATTTTAACTGGATTCATGCATAAACCGCATCACACGGAGAATGATTTTCAGCTTTGATTTCATATCTGCTTAATTTGAACACAATTAAACTCATAATTTTAAAAATAACATTGTTCAAAACCCTTGTCATTTGTGTAGAACTATGATTTTTCTCCAAGAGAAAAAATTGTTGACTGCTTAAATTTTCCCTTAACATTACTCATGAATATGGATAAATACAACTTTGTAGTAGATAAGGCATCTTTCTTTGTCACAAAATTTTCCACTGATTTAACATTTTAATAAAAAAATAAAGAAAATATTTACTTTTTATCTAGGTAAATTTTTTTGAAAACAGTATCCATAAAAAAATTATTAAACTAGCTTTAAAAACTCTTTAAGTAATGTAAACACCACTGCACTTGACATGTCATTCTAAAACATAGACTATTGCATCTAAAGGATACAAGAGAAAAGTGAAAGGACAGATCAGAGTCCACCAAAAAAGGAACACTGAACTAATAAGGAGGTAGTAAAAGGACTCATCACCTGAAGGATTTTTCTAACTTATTTTTTAAAGCTGGGGGAAAGAGAAGGATGGCACTTTTCAGCACGTGATAAATTTTGCTTACAAAGAGATCTGTGCTAGGAAGAGGGGTGTGGATAAAAGGAAGTAAAGGGAAGGAGAAGGGGAAGGGGAAGTGGAAGGGGAAGGGGATATGTTTCTTAATATGAGAGTAAATGGGCAACTATTTGTATTTCTGCAATGTGTGATCCATGGTTTAATGAGATACCAGCAGGACCATCCCAATGGGGAAAGTATTAGCACTTTGACTGATAAGAAAGAGAGAAATATTAACAGGACAAGAACTGACAGGGAATATTAAAAGAAAAGGATGTATATGGAAGTTATCCTGATGAATGAACCATGCAAAAATACTCTCAGGAAAACAATGAACCAAATAACCTTGAATGCATGAAGCTAAAATTATCATTATAAAAGGTGAAGGAAAAAATATTATAAAGGAAAAGATAAAGCAAAACTTCTAGTAAAACAAATCCAAAGGAACAAAAAATAGTTACAAATAAAAAAATAGATTGCACTTTTAATAACGAAACAAAATTTTAACAAAACAGGAGAAAACTAACAAGATATTTCCTGAAATCTAATGTAAGCTAAATAAAATCTGTTAAGAAATAATGATTGCAGTGGTACTAACATGATATCACCAAGACCAAGATAATGGATTTAAAATGAAAAGAAATTAAATTACTAAGGCTGAACAGAAATTTCCAAGTATAGTATCGACATGGTCACCTCCTCTCTTTACACCACGAACACCTTGTTCAGCCTCATCTTCACAGGTATAAATGGATAAAGGGGAGAAACAGGGAGGCAGAAAGTACCATTTCAAAATCCACACCATAATTTTCAACGGTTTCATAGGCAGGAGTGAGATCAGCCAAATAGTTTTGGTAGCTTTTGGCAAAAGTAGTGTTCTTGTTGGTTTTATAAGTGTCTAAAGTCAGAGTGAATGCCTCATTTGCTGTAATAGTCAAGTCCTGTTCTTGCAATCTGGCAGTAAGTGTTGGGAAGGTAGCATAAAACCTGTGCACACATACTGTGGTGTGACTTTTCCCCTCCAAATCCTTTTGCTGTTCAGAAGACAAAATCATTACTGCTACAGGGCAATAGCAAAAGTTTCATAGAAAAAAAGTTCATGATTTTAGTATAGATGGACTTGGGTTCAAAAGCTGGTGCAAGATCAGGTGAAGCCCAAGTATTTTCTTAATTTGCAATTATTTTGAATACAGGATCATTTCTACCCAGTGGACTGGATACCTTACCATTTTTGCTGGACTTGTACTGACTTCAAAACTAGAAAGTGTAGTTCTTTAAGAGCTGTTTTACAAATAACCTTTTGACAGCAAGTATGGTGTCTCCTTGCTTCTCCCTTCTAATTTATTTGGCCACTGCACTAATTCATGTTCTGTTCTCACACAAGAGTTTCGGCAGTGGCATGATAAGTTTATTCAATACTCAATTCAATATGTACTGACTCTGGGGAAGTAGCAGAGAGGAATGATCTGTGACTTCTTAAACCTATTTACATTATGCACATAAACCAACTGCAGACTCAAGGAGCAACACATAGACAGTAGAAAGCCTGATTTCTCTGTTTGCTTCCAATTCTTTCCCTGTTGGAGCAACCCCTTCCCCTTTTTTTTTTTTTTTTTTTTTTTTTTTTTTTTTTTTTCTTGTTTGGCACACCCCCCCCCCTTTTTTTTTTTTTTTTTTTTTTTTTTTTTTTTTTTTTTTAATATGATATGCAACTTATTGGTACAGCTGAATGATTAACCGCCTTAACTGAATGATGTGGTAATAGTGTTAAAGGAAAGGTGACAGTGAGGAAGAGGTCAGTGGAAGAAGGGAGATGGTGTGATCTTAACCACTAATGATACTGTCAGTTATATTGTAAATCTACAACCTAATTTAAAATATAGCAGATGATGTTTATTTTAGGAACAGGAGGTTGAGTAAATACAGGTAATGACAGGTTGTGAGTGCAGATAGCCAAAATGAAATCAATACCTGTGAAAGCTCTGCAGGAAACACCATGGTAATAATAACGAGAAAAAGAAACACAGAGTACAAGAGGAAGAGATAGACAAACAAAGGGAAAGGTTTTTCTCCTACTGCCTTTGAACTACAAACTGATTTGTATTTTTCAGCTGCTCATTTGAGCAGCTAAACAGCATTTGTAAAATTACTTATTCTTGTTTTATCTTGTACATTATAAATTCTGTTAGAATACAAAGATTCTGATACAAGCAGTGACTTTAATATTAGAGTGACATCCTTTGTTTAACACAGCATACAGGCATCATCACATCACTCTTATTAAGTCCTCTTTCCTGGTGTTTGCTACAGCAGATAATGTATTCTGGAAAAGAGCTTGGATTGACTGTAATAAATTGGGAGACCAAACCATGAATTGTACATGTTTCTGTCTTTCAAAAAAGTGGAAGACATTTTTAAAGGCTTTTTTTTCCTGTTAGCTTTTCTAAATAGATAATTTTGGAGCTACATTATATGCTCTAAGATATGTATCGCACATCTATATTCACACAATTTGCAGTTATAACTGTGTATCAGACAGATACATTCATTTTGATAGTGAGGAATACAAACTAGGTTCTGTACGAACGCACACATGTAGAACAGAGAACAGCTTTTCTGTAAGAATCATAAAATCATGAACTAGCAAGATTGGTAAAGACCTTTGAGATCATCCAGTCCAACTTTACACATAGCACTGCCACTGTAACACCTAAACCACCCAACCACCTCACTTAGTGCCAGATCCAGATGCCTCTTAAACACCTCCAGGAATGGAGATTTCACCACCTCCCTAGGCAACCTTCTCCAATGCCTGCCTACCTTGACATAAAAAAAAGTTTTTTCTGATATCTAATCTGGATGTCCCGTCTTAGCTTAAGGCAATTTACTGCATTTACTGCAAGGACAGTGAATGACCACTCCCAACCTCACTACAACCTCCTTTCAGCTAAGTCACATAATATTCTCAGTTGGAAAAGGTCCTGCTGGCCTTCTTGGCTACCTGGGCACACTCTCAGCCAGCTGTTAACCAGCACCCTTAGGTCCTTTTCCACTGGGCAGCTTTCCAGTCACTTTGCCCCCAGCCTGTATTACTGCATGGGCTTGGTGTGACCCAGGTGCAGGACCTGGTCCTTGGTCTTGTTGAACATCTTGCTGATCAGCCTCAGCATATCTGTCTTGCCTCTCCACCTCCCTCTGCAAAATCTTCCTGCCCTCCACCCAGCTTGATCAACACTCCACCCAGCTTGGTGCCATCCATGAATTTGCTAATGGTAGACTCAATCCCCTCATCCAGACCATCAAAAAAGATATTAAACAGGACAGGACCCAACAGTGATCCCTGGGGGACAGCACTAGTCACCATCCACCAGCTGAGTGCAGCACTGTTCACCTCCATTCTCCATTCCCAGCCATGCAGACAGTTCTTAACCCAGCAAAGAGTGCACCTGTCCAAGCCATGGGCTGCCAGCTTTTCCCTGGGAGATGGCACCAAAGCCTTTACTGGAGCCCAGGTAGACAACATCCACAGCCTCTCCCTCATCCACCAGGCAAGACACCTGCTCATAAAAGTAGGTCGTGTTGGTCAGGCAGGACCTCACTTTCTTATACCCAAAGAGAAAAGAAGAAAAAATAGCAGCTGAGATGATTAATAAATATTTATATCAGGTAGAAAAGGGGGGAACACCCAGCAAAATACTACCATGATAGCAAATGTTCTTATGTCACCAGGATACCTTTGCTTGTAAGCAAGAACACCATAAAGGCCTCAGCATACCTAGTAAGCACTCAAGTCCCTGTCTTCGGTATTTGGTACTTGCATTGCTCCCATCCTACCTGACTTGAAGATACCTGTCCAATGCGAGTTTGTATATTCTCTGGTCTCCTGGGTCAAATGCCCTGCCTGAAAAATCACAGCCCAGCTTTTGAAGAGTGAAGAGTTCAAGTGAACATTGAACTCCTTCCACTTCATATATAACTTGCATGTGTCAGCTGTGCATAATGTGATTGCAAGATGGAGTGCACTCAGGCATATGCATAAAAAGCCAGCATGAGAGACAGATTACTGTGACCTTAAACCTTTTACAGAAACACTGAGGCTGATGAGCAGATCTTGCCTCTAGCCATCTCTCATCTGGCACCTCAGTAAATAGCAGAGAGCAAGGATCTGAGATGGAATAACCATCAAGAATATCACCTGCACCTTCTGAGCTAAAATACAAACCCCAGAATGATCACAAGTGCAATATCTAAGTCACACTGGTAGTTTCATCCTCCTTTACTCAATAAACCAAACCCTCCATAAAAAGAGCTTCTCATCAATCCACTACACAAACCACTAATTGAAAGAGATTTTACAAACCCTGATTACTACTGGATTCTACTGAAAACATTGGAGCCAATATTTCCTTTCTTTAAACCAGAAAATTTCTGGTGGAGGTTTGTCTGCAGAAAAGGTGTTCTTGCTTTTCAGAGATGTCCCTTACTCTGCAGTTCCATCATGGTTTAACCCCAGCTGGCAACTAAGCCCCACAAAGACACTTTCTCACTCTGCTCAGCATAATGGGTGAGAGAATCATAAAGGTAAAATACCATGGGTTGAGATACAGACAGTTTAATATGAAAAGCAAAAGATTTGCATACAAGCAAAGAAAAACAAGGATTAAATTCCCCACTTCCCATGGGCATCCTTAGGAAAGCAACATTCCACCATACCTAGTGTTAACTTGGGCAGAAAAGCACCATCACTCTGAACATCCATCCCTTCCTTCTTCTTTCCCCAGCTTTATACTGTTGAGAAGCTGGTGAAGGTCTAGAGCTGGGGCGGGTGACCCCAGCTGATGCAAATATCCCACACCTTATGATGACACCAATGTAGTCAAGCTCAGCATATAAAGTTGGGGAAGACAGAGAGAGCAGGGAACAAGTGATGGTGTTTGTCATCCTAAGTAATCATTAAATGCAATGGATCCTGGATTTCCTTGCGATGGCTGAATATCTGCCTACCCATGGAAAGTAGTGACTGAATTCTTATTTTTCTTTCCTTGTGCATGCAGGGTTTTTTCCTCTATAAAACTGTCTTTATTTCAGCCCATGATTTATCTTTTCCCTGATCCTACTGGAGTGAACAACAGGCTGTGTGGTTAAAGCAATCACTCTTCTGTTTCTGTTTCGTTTTCCTGTTCATATTCTCTGAATGTTTGTTCAAATGGTTCTCCTGTGGGACCTGTCATCTGTTCTGTACAGTCTGTACATTCATCCCCTAAGTGGCATGTTAAATTTATTTAAGTAGAAGGATTTTTATTTGTGGGAAATTATAGCAGGAATGTAAATAGATTGGTTTTGTAAAGAGATGAAGATTCATCAAGAATTAATCACTGGCTCTTTAAAAAAAAAAAAAAAAAAAAACACAACAAACCAACAAGCAAAAAAATCTTAACTTTTCTCAGCTAGAGAGTGCATTTCTTTTTCTGCAGGCCTCCGCACCCTTGAATTCTGTAAGACTGAAGGAGCCAGGCACTGTAGAAGGACCAAAAATCTTCTCTGAAAGGTAAAATTACTTCTGAGTGTAATAAAGGATAGGATTTGCTGTTCTCCAAAACCTTCCTCTTCTCTTCTCTTTTCCCTTTTCCCATCCTTCCATTAATTTTGCTACCTGTCCGCACTTTTATGTTCTTTTTCCTGCTCTATAGGGAGATGAAGCATAAGTACTTGTTTTCCCATGGACAAATACAGATGCACCAAATATAAAGAGCATGTGAGTTGCGTGGGCATTGTATAAACTGTGAGTTCATGAATAAGTAGACTTTCTTTTTTAACTGAGGAGGGGAGAGAAAGAGAAGTCTTGAAACACTGTGTCGCAAATGGGCAAATATCTGACTTCTTTCACGAGGAGATGACATGGAGTGCTCAGCCACTATAGTTTTAGGAATAGGACTGTTGCTAAGCAACAAGTCTCACATAATCTTGCTCAGCTTTTGTATCTGACGAAAATTGAGGCAAGAAAGTTTGGAAAGCTAATGAGGAAAAAATAGTTTCAGTGCAGAACAATCAATAGTGCACCTGACCAGAAAATAAACTATTAATGGGGGCAGAGAAACCAAAGCAACTTATTGATATTCAAAGGCAAATTTATTATTATCAGGTATGTTTAATTGGTTGCATTGTAGTTTTCCTTTATCTTTGTGTCCTTTAGAAAATGGTGAGAATTACTTCCTTAGATGTGACTGCAATAACATGCAAAAACCTTACTGCTCAGTAAGTTTTAACAGTAGAGCAAATAATGAAGGGTTTCTTTTACTTTATAACATGTAAGGATTCAGTAAGCTGTACGTAGCCTACAAAAGCATTGAGAAAATGAGTGGCATGAATTTTAAATTTTACAAGGATGCCTAAAAAATAGCTTAAAGCAGGGAGCAATCCACAACTATCTTTTTAGGTCAATACTAGATAGTAACTCAAATGCATACTATTGGTATCGGAAAACAGTGTGCCTGCCAAAGAACATGAAGTCACCAGTGTAATTTTAGTCTTCTTGCATTCAGCTATACTAGTATTGAGCCTGATAATTTATCAATATATTATTCTTACTCAAGTGAAATGATCTGAAGAATCCAGCCTAAAGCATGCAATGCAAAAGCATTGCTTTTTTATTGGTAACCTGCAAAAGATCACAGGTCAGATGCAGTGCCTAGAACTATCAAATTGTAATTAAATGTTGTTGGTTTTTATTTTTATTATGCTAAGAGTATTGTTGAAGATGCAAGACAGTGGATTATGTTCTTTCCATTGAATTATATCAGTTCACTTATTACTAAAACAAAGTAAATGTAACATCATGATCTATGAAACATGGCAGTCTGACAAGAAAGCATTTTTATCTTAAAAGACCAAACATAATTCATAACATAAAGAAGGAAAACATTTTAAGCTGCATTTTAGGGAGTGACTTGTGCAAAAAGACCTCCATCACTCTTTAGCAGGCTGTGGATAAAAGAAAAGGAGTAGAAAAATAAACAAAGGTGGTCCTTAATCTTCATAATGACTTTATGCTTACTGAAGAAGAAACTAAAAGAAAAATAAAAATAAAATAGATGATCCTGGGCACAGAATAATTTAGTTATAATGTTTCTAATGTCTTCCTGTGTGGAAGCCTTCAGTAGATCCTGCATAATTTTAATGCACAGGCTTTTGGAAAAATTCAAGAACCTTATTCCCAGAATCAATAGAGGCTCAGAACTAGTGGCATAATTTTTAAGTCTTTAAGGTTGAGGGATATGATCCATCTTACTTCCTCAGAAGGAATATTTAAAGGGAAAACCTTGAGACAGAAATGAACATCAAGAATACTGAATTGAAATTAGTCTTGTAATTTTTTTGTTTGCCAAGTTTAGCATAAGCCTCTCTGTTCACAAATCAAAGACAGTTTACTAACAGGATAAGCCATCAATACACCATAAACAATTCAGTATCAAATAAAGTGATGATAATGAAAACATTAATCTCATTTGCTATCACCAATATTGCAAAATTCATGTCTGTGTCACTGAAGTAGAAGGCTGCTTTTTCTTGATGCCCCTCTCAGCCTCTGTTTGTTCAGTCTGATTGCTGTTGTTAGTGGCTTGCTGGCAAAGATGAACAGGAAAAAGCTGTACTGTAGGCTGAGTGATGGGATCAAAGCATGCTGCTGCTTGTTCATTGCTGAACATTTCATTTTCTTTTCTTCTGAAAGAGGAAAACATATTTTTGTCATGGGTTGCCCAATTTAAAGTATCTACGGCTGTCATCCGTTCATTTTCTCATCGCCTTCATGAGATTGCTTGGCTTGTTTTAGCTTAAGAAAGGGTGCTATGCTTCCATCTTTATAAGTATTTTTCCACAACTTGAAGGTTTTCTACTTTTGACATTGTGACAAGATATTCCAGAATACATTTACTAGGATTTGAAATCTCAAATGTATCTTTTATTTTTTTCTTGTAGTTTTTGCAAAGCTCTTCCAATCTCATAAGTCTTTTGTGGTGTAATTCTTAAATAGAATCTTTAACTTGGTTAATCTTAAAAGAAAGATTAATCTCTTTTTAAATGCCTTTGTAGAGAAGGTTATCATCTACTTTTGACAGAGGAATAGTTAGACTACTGCTAGATATAGAATTAATTTTCTTGTTTAATTCTACATTTTTATCATTAAACTGGTTATTTAACGAAGGAGCTATTTAGTTCACACTGTTATATTTGTGTGTCTCATAATGACAAAAAGAAATAATGAGATCCACAAATTATTTTACTGGATTTTCTGATGTAGGTTGATCCTTGCTTGTGCAGAGCTCCACTTGCACAATGCCAATGCAGTTTCGTCAACCAGTAAGCACTGTCTGACAGACTATGCAAGAAAATATGCCATCAGAGAAAGTAGGAAATACTCCTGTCAGAGCAAGAAAATAGGATTCCAAATTGTGCTTATGTTGAACGATTCATTCTGAAATGCAAACTATTAATTGCAACAATTAGCAGTGTTTTAAGTGACAGGTGAGGAGTCGCAAAACCTATTTTTTTGGTTAGAAAATGGTTCATAGTGTGTGTACACCACTGACAGAAAGATTCATTTCCCCACAAAAAACACAAAACAGGGCACTATCGTATAGCAATATGATAAGACAAATCTGACAAAAAATATTTACAGTAAATCTAATAAATCTACATCATCATGCCTACATCATAGCTGTATCAAACCTCATAAAATAAAAGCTATGTGCCTCTTGTCTTACACAGGTTTCACTCTTGGTTTAATGACTAGCTTTTCTTTTTTTTATGTATAAGATTTAGAATTATTCCAGTTTTGTCTTTTGATTTAATTGAATTAGCATGATTGCTGTAGCAGTACATTTTGGTATTTCCTGTATAGTTAATTGCCTGTAAGTGCCTCTTGAAAAATTTTTCTTGTGGTCACTGTGCCTTAGAAATATATGGAAAATTATAGTTCTTGACTAATGTTAGCTGGAAATTATTTCTTTACGTGTTTCTGAGGTGAGCCAATTCAGAAGCCTTTACAGTCTGATTTTTCTACCCACGTTTTTTCCATCTCAAATCTTGTGGCAAGAGGATGAAAATGAGTGAGACAGCTGGAAGAGAAGGAGATTGTGTCAGAGAAGAAACACCCACTGTGGAATTCCTAGCGGAATTCCTAGTGGGTCCATAAGTGGAAGACAGCTTGGAAGAGGCAGTGTGTCAAAGAAACACTTATTTGTGGAATTCCTAGTGGATCCAGATGCAATGCCTCGAGGAGAGCATCAAACCATTTGAAGACGTATATCCTGTAAAAATGAAAATATNCACCCCTCCCCCACACACACACCATGACCAAAAATCCTGCCACTTATTGGTTATGTGACACACTGGACAGCTATAGGGAAACTGAATTGTTTTCAATCTTTAGATCAGCTGTTTGCCTACTTATACTGTACATGCACTGCATTCACCTGAAACAATACATCTTATTCCAATTATAATTTCTAGCTTCTCTGCGGGATGAGTATTTTCTTGAACTAGTTATTGCTATAAAGTTCCAGGCCAGAGAGGTTCTTCACATGTCACTTTGAAGATGCCCCACTATACCCCACTATACAGTTTTCAGATTATAATACACATCTGACCCTTGTGTTATATATGGTTAGAAACTTTTTTTTATGATTATGTACACTTCTGTCTTAAAAAAAAATTGTATTTCAGTCTATTTCTCTAATTATAGTGCACCAAATCCTGCTTGTTATCAGCTGACCCCCTCAGACCCTGAATCATTATAGATACTGCCTTCTGACAAACAAGTAGGTGTTTAGCAATTCCTTTTCAACTCTCCAAAGTTAATTACTACTCGAGTACTTTCCCCTGACCTGCAGTTTGCCATAGCAATAGATGCATTCACACCCCAACCTTTTGCTTGAAAGCAAGAAAATTTAATCAGATGCTAGCTCTCCTTTGGGCCAAGTGACAATGGTCATATGGTGAAAATATAACAAAAGCTTTCCTTGACATTCAGGGTCACTTCTAATGCTAGAATGTAAAAACAAAATGCTGTCCAGTATGGGGTTTCTGTAATGAAATTTTATGATGAGGCAGATTGCTACAGTATCTTTAAAAATAATTATAGTTCTGGTCTGAAGAATCTAATGTAAAAGAATTTTGATCTATTCTCTTTGCACAGCAGTGGAAATTGATACTGCCATCCACTGGCTAAGGTTGTAGGGGTCAGGAAAAGCCATCCAGGAGCCATCATCAGAAAGTCCCTGTCTTTCTAACTTCAAGGTGGTGCCATGGCAATTTCACCCATAGTGAACAGCTGCAGTAACCCAACATTGCAGCTTTTGTTTCACAGGCAATCAGCCAGATCTCTGCCCACTGTCCCTGCTGGCCACAGGCCATTCACAGCAGGGGCCATCACAATTCCTCTCCCATTCCTGCTCTGCAGCTTTACAGGTTTTGTAGTACACTATTGTGCACTGGATGTCTGACTCCTTAAATCCAAGAAACTAATAGCACTAATTAGAGCTCAACACACTGCAGACAGGTGCCAATATACTTCAATTTTGCTATGCCATATTCCTCCTATTCTGCTACCCTGCTATTGATAACTCTCTTCTTCCTGACAGTCATGTTAATTAATTGTCTTATTTTGTTGTTGCTGTTTCTTTTTGTTTTGTTTTGCACGTAAGAGTGCAAGTGTTAGCTAAATGGGGAAGCCATAGAACACAGTTTTTTTTTACTTATTATGCATTTTTAAACCAGGTCTCCAGAGGCAGAAGGTTATTGTTGATACATGTCTTCCCGAGATAGATGATGATACACTTTTTTCCCTTCAGTTTTAAATCCTAATCTCTAGTTTTTATACATTCAGATACAGTGGTGTAAATTTTCAAAAACAAATAAGGTGTTTGCTTGGCTTTTTCCTAGATTTAAAATTACTTCATGGATGACTAAGGAGCTTTCTATTAACTGTGCATTTTCAATAATTTAATGCAAAATATAAACAAACTTTACTGTTGATTAACACAATTTGGTAGGGGTGTGCTGATCTCTGGGGTCAGTGATAGGACATGAAGAAATGGCTTAAAGCAATTATCAAGTTCTTCCCTAAGATGATGATCCAGCAGTGGAACAAGCTCCCCCAAAGAAATTGTTATCACCCCAATCCTGTGGGTATTCAAGATGCAAATAAGCATTGCTCTTAGATATATAATTTAATTTTAGATCATCCAGCATGGAATCAGGGATTCAATTCAATGATCTTCATGGGTACCTTCCAACATCCATAAGGATATTGTATGATTATAAATCAACATGCAGGTGATGGGAGTTCAGTAGAGAGACTACTGGAATTGCACCCTTGCTTCCCTGGGAGAGGAACTGGCTTAAGGGATAGGAGTCAATGGCAAAAGGTTTCCACCTGTTGGAGCAGGTGCATCTCCTCTGTGACTATTCTGCCTTCCCAGGGGCCCTGTGAGGATCTACATGGCAGCTCAAAAATTAATGAGATGATGTTTCATCTAGCTTGGGAGTGTTGCTGAGGCTGCCAGCTTATGCTCTGCTATCAAAAACACAAGGGGACTATTTAACAACCTGCTACACCACTTAGGCAGGCCCAGGTCTATGGGGCTGTGTGGGACTCACCCAAGGGCACCGTGGGACCTGTCAGAAGAGCTCATCGAACACTTTGCAGCATTTATCAGCTGTCCTCGATAGCTGGGAAGGGCCCAGATAACTGTAGGTTGGCCAGTGTGTTGCCCATCCACAAAAGGTGTTGGAAGGAGTATCCAGGGAGTTACAGACCTGTCAGCCCAACCTCAGTGTTGGCAAAGGTTAAGGCACAGATCATCTTGAGTGTGATCACACAGCACGTGCTGGACAGCCAGGGAATCGGGCCCAGCCAACACAGGTTTAGAAAAGGCAGGTCCTGCCTGTCCAACCTAATCTCTTTTTATTACAAGATGGCCTACTCAATGGATGTGGGAAAGGCTGAGCATGTTGTCTTTAGTAAAGCCTTTGGTACCATTTCTCACAGCATTCTGCTGGAGAAACAGGTTTCTCACCGCTTAGAAGCATGTTTCCGTGGGTAGAAGAGTGGCTGGATGGCTAGGCCCCACTGGTGGCTGCTCACAAGTGATGTTCCCCCGTCCTCTTTAATGTTTTCATCAATGCTCTGCACAAGTTGATTGCTGAGGTTTCAGATTATACCAATTTGGGTTGATCTGTTGGGGGTTAGGAAGGTTCTTTAAAGGGATCTAGACAGGCCGCAGGGTCTGGAGACTAAGGCCTATGAGGGCTGGCTGAGGAAACTGGAGTTGTTTCGTCTGGAGTAAAAGGAGTCTCAGGGAAGACCTCATGTCTCTACAACTCCCCTAAAGAAGGTTGTAGTGAAAGAGGTGTCAAAAAAAAAAAAAAAGTCAATTTTGAAAACCCAGAGAAGCACAAGGTCAGCACCAAATATTTCATTAGCAGTTTGCAGCTTTTTACTTCCTGTAAGTAACTTTATGGGAAACAAATTAACACATACTCATCATGTTTACGTACATAAATTCAGTGTTTAAAAAGTCACTGTTTTGAAAGCACAAAAAATCACACTAATATCAAGTGCAATACACTGTACTAGTAATTTAACTAAAATCTTAGTGTAGCAGAAGATTGCGTTTAGAAGGACAAAGTACACTAGGTTTGTGGACTGGTTTGTTTTGGTTGTTGGTGGGTTTTTTGGTTTTTTTTTTTTCTGTAAACAATTACTTTAGGTATATAAATTAAATTAATGCACAGAACTTTCAAAAATGTCAATTCTGCCTTCAGGGGAATATGTATAATAAAGCTGGCTAAATTACATGTAAACATGGGACTCATTGAAGTCAATAGCAAAATCCCTGTCAAGTATAAAAGGACCAGCATTTTGCCTTAGGGGCATAGTCTGAGCAAGAAGAGATACTAACTGCATTTGTTAACATTATTTCTTTTTCAGCGCTACACACTCTTTGCATGGAGAATGAGTCTCCAGAGGTAATGTGTGGAGCTGGATTAGATTATTCAGCTAAATATTCAGTTTATTTTCATTCATATAATACAATAATGGAAGATCAACCTGCTTTGCTTAAGAAGTTATAGGTATGCAAATAAGCAAACATCTAGCTGCCATAACTCTGTGATTTGGTTTGATCTCTACAATTCTCTTTTGCCTTAAAGGTTCACTTAAAAGAACCTGCATCAGCTTTTTCCACTAATCATACAAAAGCCTCATTCAGAGAACTAGAGACCATTTTGGGCAAATGTGAAGGGAAAAGCTGGTTTCTAACAAAAAAAAACTTTTGTTGTTGTAGCCTGAATCTGAATACTTCACTAATGGAGAAATTATAGTGTATTGAATTTGCATTGCAAGATTTTGGCAATGGGGAGGCTGGTGGTTTCTGTGAGAAGCTGCTGGAAGCTTCCTCCATGTCCAAAAGATTCAATGTCATATGGCTCCAAGCCAGACTTATCCCTGGTCAAGACTGAGTCCATCAGACTTGGTGGTAGCACTTCTGGGATAACAAGTTTAAGGGAAAAAATTACTATCAAATGCTCATTTTAACCAAGAAAAAGAGGAGTGAGAACACGTGTGAGCAGCAGTCCTGCAGCCACAAAGACCAGCAGAGAAAGAGGAGGAAGACGTGCTTCGGGCACTGAAACAGAGATTTCCCTGCAGCCTGTGGTGCAGATCATGATGAGACAGGCTGTGGTGTGCAGCCCATGGAGGTCTGTGGTGGAGTAGAGACACACCTGCAGCCTATAGATGTCCCCATGCTGCAGCAGGTGGATGCACCTGGCAGGAGACTGTGACTATGTAGGAATCACATGCTGGAGGAGGCTCCTAGCAGGACCTGTGGCAATGTGGAGAGAGGAGTTTGTGCTGGAGTGGGTTTGGTGGCAGGATTTGTGAGCCCATGAGATACCATGATGGAGAAGTTCATGAAGATTTGCATCCTTTGGGAAGGACCCCATGCTGGAAGAGAAGTGTGTGAGGAATCCTGCCTGGTGGAGGAAGGAGTGGTAGAGACAGTGTGGTGAACTGATGCAGCCCCCATTTCTCATCTCCCTGCACTACTGCAGGGAAGGAGGAAGAGGTAATTGTGAAGTTGAGTCTGAGAAGAATGGAGGTGTGGGGAGAAGGGACTTTTAACATTTGGATTAAATTCTCTTTATCCTGTTCTGATTTGATTGATAAAACACCGAAGAAATTCCCCCTTGGAATTTTTTCCTTAAATTTGAATGGCTTTATAGTTTGCTATGTTAAATGGGCCAAGTTAATGCCTTGAGAAGTGTTTTTCATTGATTGAATGTGGCACCAAACTTTTGCAAGAATTCTCTGATTTTCTGAAGTTGCCAATAAAGTTGTTTTTGTTGCTTTGATCTCTTTAGAATATATTGTTGTTATTTCTGCTGTGCATCTATCTCAGTTTACATGAACACCTATAAGCCCTTTTAAAAGTCTTGTTGAATGAGTTGTTTGGTCCCTACAGGAGGAAAGGTGATAGAGTGGCTTTGTTGGGCACCTGGCATTCAGTCAAGGTCAATCCAACACCACAAATGTGTTCTCTTCTGCAAAGACATGTGCAGAGTTAAATGCTGAGATTCCTAATTTAGGTTGCTTTTGATGTGACCTAATAAAATATCTATGCTTGCATGTGTAGCCTGTACCAAATATATCTTTTAAAATTTATACTGAATAAACAGGTAAAAGCTCCTTCTCTTAATAGTCAGAGGAATGTAATTTGGTATTCTGAATATAAGTTATGGGCAGAATCTCCAGCTGAGATTAATAGGTATAGTGTCAACTATATAAGACAAAGGCATGTTAACTATCATGAGCTAACTATCCTTACATATATTTTTATCTAAAAGTTTATGAGTTCATTTAGACTTATACCATCTATTATTTCACTTTTTTTTTTCTTATCTCTTCTCTTACTCTTAGACTGTAAATCCTATCTTTAATTCGGAGGATATGAGTAGTAAGACAAATTTTTACATGTGAAAAATTAAAAACTAGAGAAGCTGCCACTGCTCCTCTGCCTCCACTCTTTGCAAGGGGTGAAGCCCATTGGTAGAGGCCATCTGGTACTAATATAAATCTGCATGTGAACATACTTGAGACTTATAATTGGCCATATTGCCCAAATATTTGCTCCTTATAAGGAATTTTTCTAAAGAATAACCCTATTCTATTTTTTTTATTACATCCGTATTATTCCACTTAATTTAGACTAGTATATAATTATGATTTTTCACTCATCATGTGAGAGAATTCTGGAAACAGAGATAATATTTGAATTGACTTGGAAAACAATTCAGACACCCATGAACAACACGCCTAAACTCATTTAGAAAACCCTGAAAACTCACTGAATTTTTTCCTGATAAAAGACAAGAATGAATCTTTCAGAGCTAGTTCGTTTTATGCAGTTTTTTGACCTGGAAATGAAAGCAGCTACAAAATAAGTAATTTTACTTTTTTAACCAAAACAAAAAAGCATATATTGGCTCATTTTCTTTTTGTTCTTGGAAATTATACTGTCATTCCTCTCTTCCTAGCCTAAATACTTCAGAAAGCTTTTGAATAATTTGCAGAGAAGTTGTCATATTTCTCTAGCTCTTGAAGTGTTTGTTGGCCTCACCAAATATTGAAGCATAGAGTGCTGTCATGCTGAACCTTACCTGTAGGTAAGATTCTCAGACAGGTGCAGAAAGTGGGACACAGTGACTATGTGGATGATTATTATTAGATTTATTGCTAATACAATATCTAAATATTGTCAATTCAGTATCTAACTACTATGTCTATTGTTACAATGTGTTATAGTACCATCAGGTCATGGTCTCTTCTGTTGGGCCATAAACTTCAGTGAGACCCCCTTGTTCTCTAAACTCCTGAGAAGTCTAGCCGTGCCTGGGTTCACTTAATCTAAGATTTTGTCAACAGTCTCTGTCTAAAGGATTATAATATAACAGGTTCATCTGGAAACATACAAGTTTACATTATTTGGCCCTGAAGGCTTCATAATTACAAAGAAAAAGAAAAAGTACCCATGGAGCTACTTTAGCATTTTATCTACATATTTGACTGGATCTTAACACTTTTTACTCACCTATGCAAACATGACCAAAGTTCTGTAACTGCTCGACAAACACTGCAGGTCCTCATCAGGGTAGAGATTCACTCAGAAACTATCTGCATCATCTGAGAGACGGATTTTCACAGCTGGCTCACTCTCCACCAGCATTTCATACCCCTTTGCAGGTTGGTGTGCACTAAAGTCAATTGAAAACTCTTCAGCTTCTCTATCTGTGGAACACAGTAATTGTGTAGGGATCTGGACAGCTCCTCCTGCAATGTCAGCCTGGTGTTCCTGTCCTAGCACAAACCACGTTGCCCATCAGAGACTGTGGAAGTGGGGAGAGGGACCAGACACACACACAAAGACCCAACCGTCTTTCCTCACCCTCATGAGCGCATAAGGAGTGAGAGTGGCACATCAGGTGAAGTGTAATGCCAAAATGATACGGAAGAAATAATATACAGTGATGCTTAAAACTCTATTAATATATTAGAGAGGAAAGCTCATATGGAAGTGTTTGTAAAACACCTAGCTCTATGAAGATTGCTGGATAGAGGTTTACAAAAGTTTGAAGAAAAAATTAGCAGGTGTTTTTTGAGTCTTTTTCACAGTATTTATCTGATACTTTTTATGATAAAATCTGTTCAACACAAGCTGTCAGTTTTGAAATTAGACCTACAACTTTCTGGTGGCAAATTTCTTTTCATGTGTGTGGTGCTATGGCAGTCTTTTATGAATCTTCTCATACAGACAGCTGATTGTATTTTCTGCCAATATCTCAGTTCTGGTGAAAAAACTAATTACTTAATATTTTTAGTAGAAAAAATCCTGTTGCTAGTGGTATTGGAGTGTAATTAGTTTTTATTAAGCTAAACAAGAGTTTTTGACAGATTTCAAATGTACAAATAACTGAAGCTGCTTCACAGTCAATCCAAGAGTATTCTTGTCAATTAGAAATATATGAGAAATCTTTGAGCAGCTTTTCCATAAATAAGTACTTTAAACAGTTTGTACCTACATCCAAGGTAACTGAGGTCCCTTCAAACTAATATGACATTTTGCCAGCAAGTCAAGATTGTCAGTTTAAGGTATGGAAGTGTAATCAAAAAATTCCTGAGACCTTTAAAAATATGAGATCTGAAATTTCAGCCAGCTTTTCAGCCAGATTTTTAAAACAAAAAACATGTGAAATTTTAATTTTTTTTCCAAACTTACCTTCAAATTCATGAAAGGGATGTAGTATTATCTTTCCTAATGAGCAAATGAATTTTTATCTACTCACCACTGAGCTGCAGTACTTTTCTCTGAAAGATCTGCTATTTATTAATATTGGAAAAATGGCATGCGAATTAAAAAATCTGCTATAATAATCCCTGTGTTTCCTCATGTGTATTGACTGACAGAGCACAGTTAGGGCTTCAATATATGTTAAAATGTCCTTGATAGTTGTTCACTTTTATCCTCTCTAGAATCTTCACATCCTTTGTACTCTTTTTGAGGGCGGCTTAGAGGTAGGCAAATTGGGCCTCAGCCATGAATATTCACACAAAGATGTGTCTCCTGTAACAGCTACAGAAAGAAATAAAAAGAGGATAAAAATATTTTCCCCAGTGTAAATCAAAGTATCTTTTTCATGATAGTTTCACAGCTATGTGTTTAGAAATTAACTACTTATAAAGTAACCATATGAATAGTTATACAGTGCAAACCCTGATGCAGTGAGATAATTTCCAAGACTACTAGGGGAAAAGACTTGGCTATTGTGTCTCTCAGTCTGTGCTATACAGTAAAGACTCTTATGCTCTGTGTTTTATGATTTGGGGTCTGAACACAACATGAAGCTATGTGATAACTTATTTAATTCCAGGACTAATGCTTTTCAGAAGAAAACCCTTGTCTTTATAATATAAAATACATCAGGAAG
Organism: Dicaeum eximium; assembly: GCA_013396995.1. Taxonomy (NCBI): domain Eukaryota; kingdom Metazoa; phylum Chordata; class Aves; order Passeriformes; family Dicaeidae; genus Dicaeum; species Dicaeum eximium. Next base: position 3,288 of record VWZP01008638.1, on the reverse strand, counting down.
CACAGAAACAATATACCTAACCGAAAGATGCATTTGACTAAACTTTTATGGAAATATTTCTTTCAAAAAAACCAAAGTGTCTTCTTCTGAATATATTTTTGTGACAAAATTAAATTTGATGGGATACCAAGTTTAGTGTATTGACAGATACCCAGAAATATATTTTTCACTGTCTTCCCTTTTTTCAGTTGAAAGTTAAACTCTCAATTACTCTGGGCACTTATGGATGTATGAGTGGTAACTACAATCAGAATCAGCTGAAACTTACCCTTGATTGCTAATTTTTTTTCATTTTTTTATGATCAATCTTTCTCCACCATTATGCCTAAGTATACAATACAGAGCATAAGGAAGTCAACACTCTATAGGGTTTAACATTCTTTAACAAAGAGGTAGAATACAACTGATTAGTTTTCTGGTGGAAAATTTCATTCTTTAACACAGAGCAAACAGATGAATACATTTTAATATGGAGGATCCTTAATGGAGGATTAATCAAAGCTCACCAGCAGACCAATACAGTCAATTACACTTATATGACTCTTTCATGCTCCAACTCTTCCTTCTCTGCTATTTTCTTGGCATTTGCCATGGGGAGAAAACTAAACTGCAGCCTTTCTTTTAATGCCTTACTTTGAAAACTATAAGGTACTTCAGCCCACAAACTCCACGGTACTACTTCTATTGCCAGGAGGATCTACACTTGAAGCTGACAATTCCATGTACCTGAAAGAGCACAGCTTGGTACCTCAAACAGATGCATCAAAACACTGAGGTGAATTCCAACCAAGAAGCAAGAAAGCAGCCAGGAGTAAATACATTCTCAGTAAGGTTTCCACACTGTGGGAAACATTTATGAGTTGCAAGTGCAAAAATCTATTTGAACTCATACAAAATTAGACTTTGTGATGAAACAGGTAAAACAAAAACACTAGATAACAGTGATTTTGAAATAAACTTCTTTCCTTGGGCACTTCTGCCTTACCAGTTGAAAAACTGAAGGTTCTCAACGACAGTACTTGAGGCAATTAATGGTTTAGCTTGTATATGCAAAATCTGTATATAAAATCCATCATTCTTTATCCAGAGCCAGATTTGTGTTCATTCCTGCTGTCCTTAAGGATCTAGAGAACATTTGAAAAATTAATAAAATGTGAAATTCTTATTAAGGCTTTAATTTATTGCTTTAATTTTCTCTACAGTTTCAGGGCTGTCACATAGACAACTATTTCCTAATTTGTCTTTTTGTTGTTGGTGCTTATTTTTTGCATACAGGAAACCACTAATGCATTTAGAGGGGGTTTTTTTGCATCTAATTATTTTTATAAAAAGTAAAAATCAGAAGTAACCAAGACCTCTTATCTGCAAAGCCAATACTGTGTGACATAACACAATCAGAGCCCGCATATATGTCTCTACCTTCTGACTGCATCTGTTGTTTTGTGTACAGTGTCTTTTGACAGCATGATATAATACTTTTCCTGCATCTCTTCTACCCACTCTTTGTACTGTAGTGAAGCTGAACCTTCAGGGCTTAAGCACAGCACCTAAATCCACTGTGACACTACACCAGGGGTTACAGAGAGCAAGGCTTACAGTTTCCATATCCTAAAATATTCATTAAACAAACTCCTAATGGACTAGTCATGAGGCACAAGATCTATTTGATTCCAGTGTCACCACAGAGTCAGAACTCCCTTTTTTGAAATATTTTAAAAACATTCTAAAAAGAAATTTTAAAAGCACTCACATACACTGTGGCATCCCATGGGGATCTTGAGCTGGCTCGCCCCTGGGATGTCAACCCCTGAATCTCCACCCTCGTCACCTGTGAGATGGCCTGCCTATCATCTTGCACACTCCCCTTTCTCCTCCCCCATTCTAGACAGTTCTGTTAACTTCGGTTGTTCATTGGTTGATGTTCATGTCAGCTTTGTTCTCCCTAGCCCTCACTGGTTACCCTATCCTGGACCCTCCTTTCTCCACCCCGATGCTCTCCTGTTATTGGCTATCCATCCCTTTAAAAACCCTGTTCACCCCCCGCTCGAGCGACAGTC
>VWZP01008637.1:0-34172 GCA_013396995.1 Dicaeum eximium | reverse complement strand
ACTGAATTGGTTTGTCAAGACATCAGCACGCATCTCCCATATCAGGGACACCCCTTCAAGCAAAGGTGTTCCAGTTGTTTTCCCGACTGTTGAAATAACTCCAGGATCTGAGTGAAGAAGTCTAGAACTGTATCCTTCTTAGCTCAAGCTTTCTCACCTCTCTACCTGTACTTTTCCCTGTATGTGAAAAGCATGTTAAATACTTGATTTCTGCATTTTTCAGTATTCTGACTCCCCCACAGTATTTCTTTGCGATAGGAGCTCAAAACAACTGTAGCTGGATAACTACTGCTCCGTTATACAAAGGAATTTTTCGTAGCGCTGTATCCTGCTGGCAGTAAAGTCGGGGCTTCACGAGCCCCGGCAGCAGGAAAAGGGGAAGGGGCACAGCCAGGGTCCGGTAGCTGCACCGGGCTGTATCACACCCGAGATGTGCTGGGGTGTGCTCAGAACGCGGCAGGCAAATCACCTCCATTCCAGAGCGCCAGAAGGAGCTGATGTGGAGTGCATTCACAACAGAGGACCTTCCACTGACCCTCGGCTTGGGCACTGCTTCCTCTGTGTGCCGAAGAGCTTGCTGTTCTTACACACAGAACCAATGCCACCATCAGGCACTCACTGGTGCTTTATAAAGGAAACATTTTTTCGAACAGCTTTGCCCCTTCTCCAAAGCTCTTCCTAAGCACACTCGACGAAGGGCTGTGTGACCCTTCTGGACAGCAGGATGGAGAAAACACTCGCCTGCAGGTTGGCACATGCTCCAAATGTTCTCTCCCCAGTATAAACCAAACTCCACTAAACCCACTGGATCTTGCACAGGGCAAGACTCTACACCATTAAGTAACAAATAGGTTTCTGGGATCCAAGCAGCTGTTAAAAGCTCTTCTGAGGCTGTATCCCACGCAATAGATTAATAATGCTTCTTCCACTGACAAAGGAGATGGGACAGAGAATTCACATCTCCTCTGCTTTGCAGCAGGTACACTGCCTGTAGCTGCAAGACTCGGCACACTGGTGTGTAGAGCTTTCCACTTGCCTTGTGGATAGATTGCAGCTAACCTTGCCACATTGCTGGTAGGGTTTATTCAGCAGATACACATCCTTGAGCTTCAGACCCGCCCCAGCCAGTCAAAGCTGTTCAGAGAGCTGTTACAATAAGAAGGAACAGTTACTTACTATAAACGGTCAAGATCCAGGGAAAGCAACGCATAATTAATGTAACATTACTCTTAAAACGCCAACTCCATTCCAAATATTTTTACTGCTGCTAAACAAACTTGCTGATACAGAATATTAGTTCCCTTAAACAGGGAGAGGGGCTTGCCATCATACTACAAGCTGCAGATAACTGGGGTCCTTGTATCTCCACAGCATTTTCAAAAATGGCAGAACCATCCATCAGCAAATTGCATTCAAAACATTTCCCTATCCTTCCCTCTCGGGAGCTTTTTGTAGGGCCTTGTCCAATAGATCTCCTGTCTGCAGCAGAATTTGTGCTCTGAATTCTCTGGAACAGAATTTATCTTGTCTGCTAAATGGACTACAGACAGCAAGCTGCTTTTCAGAGGACAGTGTACATGGATGCTCAGGTACATGTTACCAGCAGCAGACACCCTGCAGTGGGGGCTCAATGACACCTCCTGGTCTCTGGAATGGGAGGAGGAAATCACACTTGGCTTTTCCAGTTTCATTAGAAGCTGAAGGTAAGTTACCAGAATTCAATCAGGAATGGTTCATTTAAAATAACCCCACATTTAATTCACAGATAACCTTGGAAAAGACATTCACTGCCCACCCATGCAACAGAATTACCAGTGTTCTCAGTGACAAATTCAGTCTTTGTGTCTTTACAAAAGGAAGAGTTTTGGAAAGGAGTCCTTGAAAGGAGGTAGCCAAAAGGAAGCTCTGAACCCTACCTTCAAATGAGACTTTTATTTACAGAAATTATCTGTAAGCATTTCTTTATGAGATACTTGTACTTTCATCTAGGAGAAAAAAATCAGGACTGACTTTGTCTGACTTAGAAATTCTCTCTTGCGCCTGTGTTGGTCTGTGATGATTTCACAGGAGGGAAAAAATGAAACCCTTCAAAAAAAATTAAAACATCTTTATAGCATACTGTCTGAAAATCCACTACCCACACAATGGACTAGAGTTCAATTTAAGCCAGCCAGTGCACAGAAAGATCAAGTAACACCGGGAGAAAAAGCACACAGTGAAAAGTTCAGTTTAATAAAATCTTGTATGACAAATTATAGCAATTATCATAATTAGAATTCCTAAAACTAGAGAAGATTATGGGAAACATGGTAAATTTTGAAATATGTAACTTCTTTCTAGAAAGTAAATGAACCATTTTCTACACTCACTGGGAGAGCAAGAGACCAGTTGAACTGCAGAATGGGACGTATTAGAGGTCAGACAGATTAGACAGTCATTTAATGGCAGTAATACCCAAGCAATGGCATCAATTGATACTTCAGGGAACAGAAAGGAGCCATTATTAAATTGAAGGGTTTTTATTCCTGCTGGCTTCTAACAATCTGGTCACCTCCCACTCTAGTTCTAGTGCAGGATGGCTGAGGACTCATTTATTTAGATAATTTCCTGTCCTGTCTTCTCTAAAGCAATGCATCATGCACTGGCAACTGGACTACAGAAAGATGTTGTAATGACAACTTACCTTAATGTTTTGTATTTCCTGTGGGTGTAATATTTTTTTCATTTTATGGATAAGAGGCTTATTTTTGGTTTCAGCGACATCACCATTCTAACAACATTTTCATGGAATCATAGAGCACGAAGAGTTGGAAGGGACCCATCAGGATCATCAAGTCCAGCTCCTGGCCCTGCGCAGGGCACAACAATCCCATCCTATGACTGAGAGCACTGTCTAAATGCTTCTTGAACTCAGGCTTGGTGCTGTGACCACTGCCCTGAGGAGCCTGTTCCAGTTCTAAAATCACCCTCTGGATGAAAAATTTCCTGATATCTAAGGACTCCTGACTCCTCCCCTGACTCAGTTTCATGCTGTTTCCTCAAGCTCTGTCATTGGTCATGGGAGTGTAGAGACTGGTACCTGCCCCTCAGCCTCCCCTCACGAGGAGGTTGAAGACTGCATTGAGGTCTCCCCTCAGTCTCTTCAGGCTGAACAAACCAAGCGCCTTCAGCAGCTCCTTATACAGCTTCCCCTTTAGACCCTTCCCCATTCTTGTGGCCCTTCTTTGGACACTCTCTATTAGCTTAAGTCTTTTTTTATACTGTGCTGCCCAAAACTGCCCCTAAACTCAAGGTGAGGCTGCTCCAGTGCAGAGCAGAGAGACACAATCCCCTCCCTTGCCCAGCTAGCCTGATATCTCCCAGGACATGGTTGGCCCTCCTGGTTGCCAGAGTACACTGTTGAGTCATCAGCAAGCATGTTCAACTTTACTACACTCTTCAGTATTTTTTTCAACTTGGAAACCTGAAAGGCTGTGCCTGTGTGGTTCAGCAGCCACATAGGCTATACAGGAATTATCAACACCACACAGAAGTTAACAAGAGGCCTGAGGGGGAAGATGGAGCAGGAGCATGATCAAGGGGAAAATTGCTATAAAGCAGCAGAGCTGGTCACCATTACCCTCCCCTCAAACAGCCGCTGCTCGGTACAGGAAACACAACGCAGGGCTCAGGGTGTTTTGTTCGCCTGCTTGCTGACACAGGTTTTAATGCAATTCCGATGCACATTTTGATATTACAGTCTTACACAGATTTTTGAGACACATGGGTGTTATCTGGTTTTGCCTGTCACTGGTTTACTAAGGCTTAAAGCAGAGAGCTAAGTCAGGGTTTTGATTTGGCCTAACTGTATCTTGCTGGGCAGGGCCTACACTCAACCCATTGCCAATTCTGTCAGGATGCACAGCAACATTTCTGCCTTCACTATAAACATTTATGCAAAGCTTCTAGCTGAAAATAAAATATGCATCAGTAAATAGTTGCCAAATTTTTTAGAAAGCTGTAGATGATTTTGTACCACCAAACCCCAAAGCAAGCATACTTATTCCATTTTTCTGAATCTTCCTACACCATCAATTGCATTTTAGGTAAAACACTTCAAAGTGAGACTCAGCATGGATGCCATGGATGCCTGGGATCAGGAAGTAATGCCTGTTTTCCCAGAAATAGGCTGTGCTGGCCAAGACACCTTATTAATTTTCCTGATGAACAAGCTGTTGACAAGAAACAGCTTTACGATGCAAGGGTGTTTGAAAAAAGTAGTTTAAATTTGAGTATCTCAACAATGTAAAAAGATCCCAGATCCAAAATGCAGATCACTTAGTTTAAAGTCCCCAGACCTTGTGATGCAGAAACAATTGTGTGGTGGGTACTAAGGAATCTGCCATGTTCCTGTTGAAGCATGGCATGACTAGGGGGTGCAGCAACAGGTCTGTTCATTGGTAAAAACCCCTGTAACCCTAAGGACGGAAAAATAGAACCAAAATGCCAGAAGGCATGAGCAGACAATCCAGAGACATCAAGATGCAGTGGCACAGCTTATCATTATCCCTTTTCAACTGCCAGAAAAGTAATTACAGATATTCCTTCAACTGGCTATCATGGAAAGTGAAAGCACCCTCTGCCCCAACATCAGTCTTCAGTGATGGTTAACAACAGAAAACAGGGGAAGACATGTTCTTGACTGCCAGTGAAAAGTGTGTTTCATTAAAATAGAGGCAATATGGACTGTTTTGCTATTTGAATAGTAAATTTCCAAGTTGATTTTGTGCTATAACCTGGGTTTCTGTTTTCAATTCATGCTACACCAAATGCATCTTCCCCCTTGCATTTTCTTTTAGGTGATGCATTTTAGATACTTAACCTAAAAAAAAATCAAGCATGCAAGTCAGAAATTATCTATCAGCAAACTATTTATAAAGGAAACAGAACAATCTGGGGAATTTATAGTGAAAGTGACCTGGTGACTACCAAATTCCAACCTTGCTAGACAAGAACATACCATATGTTTCAATAAGAAAATAAAACTCAACTTTCACACAGAAGGCTCGAATGATTAAAAAACACCCAAAGGAAAAAAAAAGCAAAAAAAAAAAAAAAGTAATGGTTACAGTACGAGTACTTCAGAATTACACACTGAAAAACACATTTTTCTTTTATTTGTGGTGGAACAGAATACAATAACCTTCAGCCCAAACTACTCAAGGTTGGCAGTATTACCTTTTTCTTCATGCTGCAAGACTTCAGGAAACAGAATGGGGACAGGAAGGGTTAGAAGTTAAATTTTCTATTTAAGGCCATTAATTCAGCAAGATTTTAAAAAATGTCCTCAACTTTAAGCATGAAGAGTTGCATTGACTTCAGTGAGGTTATTCACATACAGTAAAGTCAGGCAAGTGCTTAAATGGCTTGTTGAATCAAGCCATTAAATGAGAGCTGCTTTAATATACAGATTTATTTTAATGGCTGGCAGAGCTCATTACATGAGCCTATTTTATTCTTCCAAGGGCTAACAGCTGTTTTGTCATTAACTTTTCTGAAGGTGTAACCTGTATGCCTCCTGCACTTTACTGTAGCCACAGAAACATAAAATTTTCTAAGAAAAATTGTATGCAACATCTATTATATATAGTGGCTTAGCTCTCCCTTAAATAGTAAGAGAAAAGAACAGTACAAAACAATAGTTTCACTTTTTCAACACACAAGAGCATCTTACTGAAAAACTAAAATAAAAAAGTCTCACCACAATATAAATCCCCCCAAAATAATAATGAAATGGGAAGAAAAAAGGAGTTAGCAAAACGTCCTGTAGACTTTAAAGTCTCTTATCGCATTAAAAAAGCTTTTCTGGTGAACCACAATGTTTTGTTTCTTTCTGTTTACAAACCCACCAGACAGCAAACAATGGCGTCCACATCCACAACCTATGTTGGGATTAAAAGGTAAAAACATAACCTGCCCCATCTGCAGTCCAAAAAAAAAAGGAACCCAAAAGGGCAGCCAGTGAGCATAGGAGCTGGTGAGGACCGGGTTTCCCTGTGTAAAGGGGAGTACAGGTTATAAAAGCAGAATTCGAGTAGGAACCACGTTGAAAAGTTCTATCTTGGAGACCTGCAAGACATGAACTACTGAAGAAACAGCCAAAAGGTCCCAATGAAAAGCTGTGACAAGCTGTCATGTGCCATTTTAATTACAAGGAAGAGAAGAAATGGTTGGGGGTAGTTGCATTTTGTGTTTTTGTTGTTTTGGGGTTGGATTTTTTTTTTTTTTTTGCTCATCAATATGATGAGCTTTCAACGTCCCAAACCACATTCAGGTAGTTTCCAAGTCTGCTTTTCTTTGTGTGGAATCTACTGATCCAGACCAAAAACCCAAACAAACAGAACAGAGATGTACAGTTCTTAAGTCCTGGAGCTTTCAACACCGCCTGAAATAATCGCTGGCATGGGGTATCCAGAGATGCCTGCAAGATGGTGTTCATAGCAGCCTTGCAAGCAGATCAGCTCACATCTGCTATGTGCTGCCAACGTTCTGCCCATCACCTTCATCTTTAGGACCTGTAACAATAAAAGTAGCTCTTGGTCATAAGATATATCTCCTGTTTCTTGCCTTGCAGTAAGAGATCCATCCCAAGTAGCCTTCAGAAGTCTCAGATTCAGATGTTCAATAAGAGATAAAAACTGTAGAATTCTTCCTCCCCCACCTTGCGTATGGCCTTCTCCAGACTAAGTTCAGTCTACCATAGAATTTTATGTTCTTGACTAATCTGGTTCAGGAATCCCAGCAGCATCCCAAAACCTAAAAGCTCAGTTTCCAATCTCTTCAATCTTACCACTGCTTTTGTTCACATTCATTCCCCTTTTTTTCCCCTTCTATGAATCAGGATGGAGTACTGTCAAAGGCTGGATGTTCTCAGTCACAAGAAAGTACAGCACAGATGACTTCCAAGTTGAGAGTACAAAAGGAAGCCTTCCTCAAACTGAAGACTAGTATTTTTCTTAAATTACAGTCTCCTCATGCCCAATAAAAAACATTCCACTCCTTCCATGCCCCTTTGTAAACCTTCTGCTTTCCAAACAGCTCTCTACTGAAAGGTCAGTCTGGATGCTGTCTACTGATCCTGAGTCATCTCAGGTTATATGCGCAACTCTTGGCCATGATGAAGGCGAAAACGAAACTCAGAACCACCCTTAGAAATCCTGTAAATGATAAAAAGCACAGAAAACCTGTGCTAAACTGTGGCATGTAACTCAGAGGCAGCACAGGGGCCTTTTACCAGTCTGGAGAAGAAGCAAGAAGTAATTGCATTCAAAAAGGAAAGCCATACAATAGTCCTACTCCATAGACATAGACGAAGACCAGGGTCTGGCTTAAGAAATGACACAGAAAAATGCATGGAAAACAGGAAACACCATTTTCTTTCTTGCTTACCACTTCCAACTGATCCTGAAGGTGCAATTACATCATCATCATCACTGTCTTCCTCATTTGACTGCGTTACCTCTGGCTCAGGTGCTACATTTTTGACTTCTTGCTCTTGTTCCACTCTACTGCGCAAGGCCAAGATCCGATGGTGCAATGCAGCATACAACTGTCCTGTATCTTTAGAGCTTGCCTGCATTTTTTAAAAGTCAGAAATAAGAAAAAGATGCATGGAATTATAACACAATAAAACACTGATGACATAATACACCCCAGTCATGCTAAATTTCACAATATACTTTTTAGTTTTCTCATAAAGTGTTTTTCAAAACAGTCAGAATGGGCTATGGTACATACAGCAGGACATTAGATATACAGAACTCTGGTGATGAGAGTATATTGCTCTGCTTAATTCCAAATTTCTCTGGCTAAAATACCCAGTACTTGCTGATCTCATATAACCTTCTTCAAACAGAAATCACACAGCTTTCCTGACACCTCCCAAAAGCTAATATTAAAAAGACCTTCAATTAAAATCTTGCAAATTTTTGCTGGCCTGTTAGTAATTCAACTTCACACATTAGTTAATCATAATCAAGCCAATTGTTTCATGAGGCACTGGCATAAAATTTCAATATGAGATATAATGAGAAAACTCAATGGACAGTCAGGCAGACAATTATTCCCATTTTTTTTGAACAGTCTCTGTTTCAGAGGGAAGCATTTTTGACAACCTGTCAAATTATTTCATAAAAAATAGTATCCATGTGCCCCATCTGACACTTGAATCTGTCACCTCTGTATCTGCAAAATTCCCCCGCAATGAGCTGTAATGAAAAAACAATTTCAAACAAGATACTTTTTATTAATACTAAAATCAAGAGTGAATAACCTGATGACAAATTAACTCAAAACTTTCAAATCTAGAAAAATATGGAGAAAAACTTATCCAATAATTTCACTTATTTTTCTTCATAAATGTATATTTGGTATCATTAAGTTCCATTCCAGGACTCCAGATCCCAACCCTATTAACTTAATCTCACAGGGAAAGCTGACCATTTGTTGATGCTCTAAATTTCTGATCCCTAGAAACACTGATTCTTTTGCAACATCTTGTGTAGAATCAGTGTAAATCAAAAGAATGTTTCAGACCTCTCCAAATCTGTTAGTGCTTTAGCACGCATTAGGGAATGACCCTTCTTCCTTGCTGACTATGTGATCAGACCTTGAGTGTTTTAGTAATTCTGATTGGGATTGCTGTTCCTCATTTACCAAGCACAGAAATCACTTTCACTATCCTGCTACTGCTTTAACACTCTGCATAAAAAAAACCTGAAGTTAAAATGTGTAAAACTTAGGTACTAATAGTATGTTCTTGACAGTTTTAGTGTTTAGTTTTCAGTGGGCAACTATCCATCCTCCCGCACTGCAGACAATGACAGTTTTCCTGTGCTGAAAGTTCCAGTAGATCTAATTTTGGTTAAACTACTGCATAAAATCTATGAAATAATGCCAATTTTTCTAAAATCAGAAAACAATCTGCATGAAACGCTATATTTAGAGTCTCAGTATGCGTGGAACAGATCCCATGACTCCATGGGCAATGCTTGGAAAAATCTGGCTTCCTAGGGCAGCCTTTGATGTGCCATTTGTTCACAACTAGCAAGACTTTTTAGATGAGCAAATCTGCCAAGTGCCTTGTCTTTGGGGCAGGGATGATGTTAAGACAGTGTAGGGTGCAAAGAAAATTTGAATTTTACCTCAACTACAGTATAAGTAAGCACCAACTTTAGTAAGATGGTTAAGACATAAACAAAAAACTACTCACTGATATAAGAAAAACTTTAACTCCTTGGTCCTCTGTATCCATGGCAGTGATCCGGATACTCTTCTCACTGGCTTTATCGATCTGCATCTGAGCCCAGAGCTTGGTATTTAAGATTAACCTGAGACTCCCCTGAGTCCTCATCACTAAAGCCAAGTTACAAGATCAGTTAGGTGGAAAAAGACACATCAGGAAGCTCAAAACAGTCAAGACACTTTTTATTGTATAAAGGTTTCAGTCTTTCTAAAAATAAGCTTTCTTAGGCTTTTGTCACAACTGTAAATGAGAAGAATGTAGGCTTGTGCTGGTTTTGGCTGGGGTAGAGTTAACTTTCTTCCCAGTCACTAGTATGGAGCTGTATTTTGGGTTTGTGCTGAACATACAGTTGATAATATAGAGATGTTTTTTGTTTTTGCTGAGCAGTGCTTGCAGAGAGCCAAGGCCTTTCTGCTTTTCATACTACTACACTGATGAGGAGGATGTAATACATAATGGTCGCGAGTATGTAATACATAATGGTCGCAGGTTTGAGACGGGTACGACAGAAATCACCAATGATCATGTGACAAATAGCTTGGTTTATTGTTCGGTGTCCCCTTTTATAGGGGGTTAAAAAATTCCAGCGCTTGGACAACTGATTGGTCAGCATCTCTGCACTGCCTAGCTCCCTGACCAATGATATGTCTGCATTCAGGATTTAATGGAATTGGCTGGGGTTCTTTCTTTGAGTTCAAATCTATCCTACCATTGCACACCTAGGGACTTGTTTACTTCTTTTCTACAACAAACTAGGTCAGCCAAACTGGATCTCTTTTTCTGGCCAGATTTATCTGTCCAGCTACAGATCAGCTGTGCTGTGACAAGTATGTGGGAGGTTAGATGTTGTATGAGGGGTCACCATTTATCACTGTCGAGCCAGAAACGGAATTGAGAGACTCCACGGTTCAGAAGGCGAGAGAACAAGCTTTAATATAAGAGCCTCCTAAGTACAAATCCAGCAAGTCTTTTATCGCCCGACTCGCTAGCTAGAGAAAGAACCCCACACCTTATTGGTGAACCAAGAATAACACATTCTTGGAAGGACAACTATTGTAAATAATAGGTGCAAAAGGAGATAATGATATAGTTTATAATTCTTATACTCTGAGTTTCCCAGGCCAAGCCTGGGAAATTAATCTCTGTTCTTTCTACAGAAGAACTGAGAGTCGCAACAGTTAGGGGCAGACACAGCTGGGACAGGTGACCCAAACTGACCAAAGGGATATTCCAGACCACGTAACACCATGCTCAGGATATAAAGCAGGGGGAAGAAGAGGAAGGGAGGGTGTTTGGAGTGATGGCGTTTGTCCTCCCAAGTTACCATTTCATGTGATGGGGTCCTGCTGTCCTGGAGATGGATGAACACCTGCTTGCCCACAAGAAGCAGCGAATTAATTTATTGTTTTGCTCTGTTTGCATGCACCACTTCTGCTTTCTTTATTGAACTGTCTTTATCTCAACCCAGGAGTTTTCTAACCTTTATACACTTCCAAGTCTCTCCCTGATCCTGCTGGAGGGGGAGTGAGCAAGCGGCTGCAAGGGGCTTGACTGCTGGCTGGGCTTAAAACTGCAACAAGGCTAGTAAAGACTATGAGTCATATCTACATCTATTTAGTCTGAAGCCTTACATGTAAATTCATTGAAGTTCAGCAGTTGTATCTGAGCAGATAATTTCAGGCTAATGCACATTCCTGTCAGCCTGAACAATCTATTCAAACACACTTCCCTCACCACACGCAACCCATCGAAAACAGCCAGATCTGCATGATGTTACCATAAATTTCGAGGCAAATATTCTAGTTACTAAACATGGCTTGCTTTTATTGGGGGAAAAAATAACTGGAACATCTGCTGCAATAGAAGGGTATGAAGATACTCTCTTTGGAGGCAGTATTCACTAACCAAAGCAAAAGAAAAGGTCCAAAATGCTTCTGAGTCGCTGGAGCTAATACAAAATAAAGTGACTGTTGCTGTGTGTCAAGGAAGAACCTTATGAAAATAGCACAACTGTCATCCAGTATCTCACTTCCCCTGGTTCCTCTTACCCAGTCGAGACTGTAATGTTCCATCATCTGTTGAGGCCATATCATTGAGTCTCAGGAGCCCTCGACCTCTTTCCACCCAAGACTGAGAGCTTTTATCAAATACAAACAGCTTGCATTGAATCTGTAACACAAAATATCTCTATGTCACACTGGTTGATTGAAGTAATCATATATTTCTTAGTCACGTGCAGTTGATTTAAAAAATATTCAGATTTCATACTGGAATTTTTAATTGTTTATAGCTGTGGAAACCAAAACAAGCCATCCTCTCTTTTCCAATAAATTTCTCAAAATATGCTGTCTGTTTTCATCAGGTTTTAGTCAAAGAAGCTGTATATTCTTAAAGAATAAGAGGGTTCAAGATCAAAACAACAAGTAATTTTCAGGTTAGATATAAATTTTCACAGAGGAAACTTAATGTCAGAAGAGACTGCCTTATATCAGTCAATTCTGTTAAAAGCCTTAGGTACACATTGCATCACTGAAGATGTTATTTGTTGCTTGGAAGACCCAGCAAATATAATGAAAGCAAAGCAAAATTCCTCCTGTAAGGAAGCAAAGGATGAACAAACATGCTAGCTCATTATCAATTCATTATCAAAGCCTGAACCACACAAAGTCATTAATAAGTGAGGTATTTTTACTGCCTCAGGGTTCAGAGGTTATAAAATTCAAAAGGTGTATGTATTTTTTCCAACAGTAGGAATACTGAAGGATCATAACCTACAAGCTCCCTTTTTCTTCCATGCCAAACATCTCTACTCTGTATTGCCCTCTCTAATCCAACTTCACTGTTACTGCTGAGGTATTATACCTCAAACCATCACCCCTCAAATTCCCCACAGATGACCATGGACTAAGTAGAAAAGAAACTTCCATTTTCATTCCCTCCATTTCTCATCTTCTTCATGCCAAAACATCTAGCTCTGTATGTTTCTGCAACATTAACATAGTTCTGTCTGTACAAGTCCCATTTGGAATTTTAATGCATTACATTTCACAAGAAAAAAATAATTAAATTTAGGCAAGAGGTCTGTTAAATTACAAGATATTCATGCAAGTCAGTCCTCTATTAAGTATACAACTGCCAAAAGTTCTGGTTTTCCTAAGTGAAACAGGATTCTTATCTCTTCAGTGTCTTGTTCAATTATGTGATGCATCCAGACATTTCTGAACTACATAGAAACAGAGGTGTACCAGAAGAACCATTTAAAGATCATTTATGTCTAGTAAAAAGAAGGCCAAGAAGACAAACATTACAGAGTATCATTTTGTAAGGTAATACAAGTGTAACTGACAGCCGTTAGATACTGATAGTGCAACTGTTTGGTGTCAGAATAGCGCATCATGTCTATAAGAATAAAAAAAGCTATCCTTGAAAATAACACAGTTCAAACTCTGAGAAACAAAACATCTCAAGGAAAAAACCAAACTATAATTGCAGGATAAAGAGAGATGGGAAAAAATACATATACCACTTCATTTTATATGAAAGCCTTGCATGTTTTTCTTAAGGATATACTGGAGTTAGTAAGTATATTTAAGTTAATGAATAACTTCAATGTTAAATATATCATGATTACAATCAGCAGTCTAAGTCATGACCAAATAGCCTTCTACAACATCACTAATTCAATTAAGTACCTCAAGCCAAATTCCTGAGTGTTTGTAATATAGTTTCTGTTTGGCAAGAAACTAGACTGCTGGCATAAATAGTCCGTTCCAAGTTTATAAAATCTTCAGTAGTACAACAATTAAAGAACTTAAAAATATTTAGTTCATTTAAATGTTCTTCAAATAATTGTGTCACAGAAAATAGAAGCTTCTATGTGAAGGATTCAGGAAAGTATGCTTAAGATACACCTCGATGGCTTATACACTGAAATTTATTCAGAAAGAGGAAATAAAAAACCAATGGATAACAAGTTAATAAATAAGGATCTGATATAAATATCTAAATTTTGCATTTTAATGCAAGAAAATACATTAGATATGGAGGAAGGCTGAGTTGTAGGGAATCAGATGGTGTGCATTCACTGGACATCTGTTACGTGGGGTCATTGGTCAGAGACAGGGACGACACAAACTCTCAGAGATCCAGGTGGTAACAGCAATGGTTTATTATGGAGGCCTGCTTATATAGGGGGTTTGAAACTTCCTGGTTTAAACAGCTGATTGGGATCTCTCTCCGCCCAGATCTCTGGCCAGTGGTGTGCTTGCATCTAAGCTTGAACAGGGTTGGCAGAGGGTCCCCTGTATAGGTTAAAATCCAACCTGTCTGGAGATTTGTTACTGTGACAGACATCCATATGAATCCCCACAAACTCAAAGCTCCTCTATCTGTTTCTTACCTGTAACACGTTACTTTCAGCTTCCTCCCCAGTAATCACTTCTACCTTCGCTAATAAACACTTCCTTGCTGTTGCTTTAGTATAGGCTGCTGCAGACTCTGCCAGTGATTCTGAAATATTATTAGCTGAACAACATTTTGAGAGGCTGAGAATGATTAGCATAAAATTTAATAATATGTACAAAGGTCTCACACAAGTACACCAGAATTTTGAGACCTTTTGAAATGTATAGAAGACAGACTTTAATAGAACACATAAAAAAGGATTGAAATTTAAAGCAGAAGTTAAAGCTTGTCTTTTAATACTTTTTTTTACAAGCATAAGAGACAAAAGAGATAAGTTTGCAAGAAGTTTTCTCCCTACACACGATAGCTGAAAACCTTTGCATGGACACTTGCTTATCTGGAGATAAGTACTGATACTCTTGCCAGCTATACAGCTGTGCCTACACATGGACAGTGCAATTAATTTTCCATTTCCACTTGGGCTTGCAAGCAGTTTACTGAAGAAAACCCATGGTTCCCAGAATTTCCATAGTATCTTGACAATTTGAAGTCATAGAATCCAGCAAACAGTTCTGAGTTCAAGTAACATGTGGGGCACTCATTCAATGCAATACACATTTGACTCAGAAATTCAGTCACTTGAAAAACAGAACTGTTAAAAAAAAAATTTGCCACATTTCTCCTACATTCTCTACCAAGTCCTACTACCAGTTCTGTTAATTCCCTGTAATTTTATTTTGTTGAAGATACTCCCACTACCACAGACTGACAATGAAAAAGACAGTGCAGTCTGCACATGTTTAATATTAAAGGATCTACAGCATCCAGCAACTTCCACACCCAACCTGTATCTTTGGCTACAGGAGACAGTAATGGCAACATAATCCTATCTTTTTGAAAAGTAACAGCATATTGAAAAGTACAGTAATTTTAAAAAGGATTAACTGTGGTAATTATGATTCTGGGTTTTCTGAATTTCCTAGCAGCACGCCTGCTAAGGTATTCTCGCAAGGGAAAAGATCATTGTCTCACCAGCAGTTCTATAAACATTTTCTGTATTCTCGAAATAACATCTACTGTTTTCTACCCTGTTCCCATAGCATGGGAGATATGGGCTTTCTCTAACCAGTGGTAAGGGGAGCATGAATTTAGTATGATAAGAGGCCTTCTTGTACTAGGCACAGAGAAGAAAGCATTGTATGAAGATTGCACCAAAGCTTTGTAGAGAAGCGTTGTACCAGGCTGCACTGTAGGAGGCTTAAGCCTTGAGCCTGGAACATGGAGCCAAATATAATAAAACTATCTTAAGCCTTCTGATACATGGAGTCAAAGTCTTTATGCATGGGGGGAAAACACCAACACAACTGGTAACCCCTTGTGCCAGAGCCCAACAAGAAATGGTGCCCAAAACATGGAAGAACCAGCAATAATTAACTACCATTCCTAGTATACTATTTTGTTTTTCACCTTTTTCTGGCGTGGCCTCCTGAGAAGACGATTCAGACCCAGACTCTGTAGCAGCACTCTCCTTATTACTCTCTGTGCTACCTTCATTTGATTTTGGTGGACTCTATCACAGAAATAAGAGGAGGTAAACAGAAGAGAGAAAACATACACTAATTCTGCTGAACAGGACTAGTGACCAAGTACTGAGGGCAGCTCCAGTATTTATAAAACAAATGGCAAAAAAAGAATCTCAGAGACAAAAAGACAACATACTTTCACAGTTAAAGCTATCCTACTACCTCAGCCAAGGAGCTGAATGGAGTGTGACCTAGAAACCTAAAGTTCAAATTATCTTCCCTTGAACTGATACCAAATTTCAATCCTTATTTTGAGGCTTTTTGACTTGCTTTGTTCAACACAGCAAGTCCATTTCAGCTACAGCTACTCATGGCATTATTGACTGAACTCCTGCTTGGGGGTTAGTAGGTCTGAACATTCAGCATTAAATATTTCCATTTTGTTCCAGCACAGGAATAAAAACAACAGCAGGAAACAGTGAGGTACTAGAAGTTAGCCCTTGGGTTGGTAAATCATAAACAGCATTTCCAGAATCATAGCTCAGTCCTGAGGTAGCTGCTTTACTGCTGGGCTTAACATACCATATTGGGGGGAGTCACATGACTGAACTGCTCCCCATTTTGAGGACAAACATAAAATACCCTCTAATACTTATATACCAATAGTCATTTAAAGCAACAAGCTATGCCATAAAATACTTGGGCACAAGAACCACATGCACTACAGAGAGGGCACTGAATCTCCTTACATTGAGAGTTTGGCAGGGAAATCCCGGAGAGTATTGCTGGGCAGACAATAGCTTATAATGAATTTCCTGCACTGCACTCAAAGTAAGTTACCTTAAAGGGAAACCACTGAAAAAACACCCATACTCAAGCGAGAAGTATAATTAAAAGCTCTCAAAATTCCTGAGTGGGAATCCGTAACAAACTGCTGGCAAAATTACAATATATACATAGTAGATACTCACTAGGACTCGCTCACTCATGTTCTGTCCAAAAACAAACTTGCTGCTAGACGCATCTGCGCTGTTCATAGAGTTCTCTACACTGAAAAAAACCCAAGAAATAAGCCAGGTTTTACCAGAAACATAATAATATCTCTTTTATTTTCTACTAATAAAATTCCTCAGAAAGTGAGTGATTGTCACTGGCTTTAAAAAAGTAGGCACTGGTTGACACAAACTTAGGTAAAAATTAATTCAACTTAACATGAGAGCACATTCTAGTTTTACAGAACAAGAATTCTCTCACAATGACAACAAATTATTTTATCTCTGTAAAAATGTTCCCCTTCAGGTAACTATTAACATACAAAGCAATGCTAAATGCTAAGTGAGGGCTTATTGTCTAATCATATAACATACTTTTTTTTAAACAGTATTCTACATGCACAGACTTGAACTACTACACATCTTTAGGTCAATTCTCTCAGAAACAGAAAGAACAGAAACAAAAGCATTTGCAAGATCATAACTGAAGCAAAGGTAGCAGGGATAAGTAATGCCTTTTATCAGACTAGCTGCAACACCACACACTCTCCAAGAAGTTTCACAATCAAATCTCAGCCTTTACTTCTTCCTTACAGAACAAACATCCTCCTCCCATTAGTATTTTTATTAACAGATTTTAAATCCTATTTAGGAAGGACGAGAGTTTTATTCTTTTACAGACTCAAAAGACTTAACAAGACATCGTTCCTGTCCCTTCCCATCAGGAATACCCTCCTAAAACACCAGCTTGCTCACAAAGTGAACATACAAAGGCAGACCATTCTGAATCAAGCCTACGTGCATTTCACCAAGTTTGGAAAATGGGGACTCACATCTACATGATTCAAGTGAAACCAAAAAAACCTTTCAACTGTACATGTAGAGTTGCTACTTCTGATTAAGCAGTTTCCTAGAACAAAGGAGATCCTCAGTGGAAGACAGCTTTACGTCCTAAGGGAATTAAATACCACAGTTCTGAGCTTCAAATGTTGACAGGGAACTCAATGCAGCCTACCAATGTCTGCCATGCCACCTAGCACATTTACAGTTTTTAAAGAATTGACAGTGTTACACAAAGGGAGGAGTTTCCTTTTACAAGTTGATTACTATAATGCTTTGCCATCTCAGCTGAAAACCAGAGCCAATTCACCTTAGAGACACTATTTTTTTTAAGACAAGTCCAAAACTAGGTTTCTGGCAACCGACTCACCAAGAATAAATCCTCCCAAAGTAAAGACTCAAATGAAATGACAGCAGATGTCATATAAATTGAAAAATATGAACAATATATGCCAGTATTTGAAGGCCACGTATTAGTAGTTATTGTCTGCCAAATCCGACTGAACATGACTGACGGTGTCTATTGGAGAGACACTGATCAGGCATCAAGAGGGCAAAGATGTTCTCTACCTCTCCAGTGCAACATCTGAAAAATTCAGTATCAGAAGTTCATTTACTGCAAAATTGCCTACTGCCTCCTTCATGGTGAACAAGAGGATCTTAAAAATGTCAAATATAAGGACAAAGAAAGTATGTATCGGTACTTTTCCTACAATTATTTCATTGCCTCAATCTGAATTTTAGCTTACTCCGGGAGCAGAGATATTGCTCTGCTTCATCACCCTTGGTGGGATTTCCCCTCATATTTTTCCAATTGTTACCTCAATTCACAGCTCTGTATCTTCTGTTTTCTCATTCTGTACACTACTTCATTTTTTTGACCACTACTAAGCTAACACTTTCACCGAGATACAGATTTCATGTATCATTACCTTAGCCTCAAGTGAAGGCTGTCAGCTCAGAGCTCATCACTACGTAAGACAGGATTAGCAGTTTTCTCCTGGCTACTTCACTTTACCTATACATCCCATTTCTTCTGATGTTATTGTCTCATCAGCAGTTCTCTCAAAAACTTCCCACAGTTAGGCTCCTACTTATTCATACAGGCCACTCTGAAAAACTTACTATAATAGAAAAAAAATTTAACTATTCTTCCTTTTATCTGTATCATATATGAAACCCACTGAACAACAAAAATACAGTGCAGATCTCCACAAGATTCTACTGGTAGCTCAAATTTAGTCCATCACTGTTTCTAATCATTCATGAGAAGACTTCTCATGTCATGCTTGTTGGTTTTCTGTAGAGGCTTTAGCGAGGATGTGGTCAAGTAAATACTGTCAAATGCATCTCCCTTGACAAGATTATTGAGGATTCCCCCAGATCTGATGATTGCCATCTCATTCTTCAGATGTCTGACCCCACTGACCCAGTCTAAGCCCTGCATCCAATAAAGAGCAGAATCATAAAGAATTTTCAATAAAGAATAAGGAGAACTGTTCTATTGGGTTCCCTGCAGTCTCACCTGGAACTGATGTACTGTAGAAAATAGTTTGTTGCAGAAGGTATATCTGATATCAGAAGGCCAGCATTCTGCACATCAGCAGTTTCATTGCTTTCATCTCGTAGCTAGAAAAAGAACAAGTATGTATCAATAATTTTAATTACTGACCACAAATTTTTCAACTCATGCTTCCTAAAGACACAGCTACATCCACAAATGCTTTCTACAATAAAACAAGATAAGCCTATGTCCCAGTATTACACTTTCTTTCATTATGCTAGGAAACCTGAGCAAACCTGTCTTCAACAGGAGGTACTAACAATGTAACTCAGTTATTCTATGCACAAGCTTGAGCCCATGTTCAGCCTATTTTTCCATCTTTTCTGTGAAGTCTTGGTTGCACGGGAGCATCTTAGGGCCACATTTCAACTTCGTTCTAAATAAAAAAGTAAGAGAAAACACTACGTTCTACCGAGCTTTAGCCGTTACTCATGATTGCAGAAGATGCATTTTTTTTAAAGCTTCTTATGTTACTTAACAGAATTCATTTATTGAATGTCCAGAAGATAAGTTTTATTAAACAGACAACTATACTGTTTTCATAGCTTTTAATTTTACTTATATACATGGAGATTTTAACCTTTTCATATAGTAGCCTCACAGTACTTTATAAACTCTTAGTTAAGAGAACAAACGTGTGTTTACCTTAACTCTATCTCTTAAATTTTGCCCAAAAACAAATGCTTGCTGTGCATTTAGTTCAGCCTTCTCACAGCTGTCATCATCTGAAGTATTGCTGGACTCCTTTTTCTGACATTCTGCTGCCTAAAGAAATGGAGAAATGTAGCTGAAGAAGTTGAGTTTCTTTAAATAAAAACACCTTATGACAAGGTGAGTCACACATTCATTTAAAATGACAAGCCAATAACACTTCCAGATCTACAAGGCATCTTTTGCATTTAAATAATGTCTCTGTTGCTAAGTGTTTTTCTTAGCAAATCACAGAATAAGTAAGGTTCAAAGGTATTTCTAACAATCACTTGGTCCAAACTGTTTTTATTGCCCAAGATCTCATATCAAGTTTCAAAAAAAACCCACATGACAGTTTTACATTTCTGTAGTCTGGCTCAATGTTGAACTACATTAAGTATGACAGCTATGTCCTAAAACCCATCTGGAATCCCCTTCACACCACACCTGCAGCTTCTCATCTGTTTCATAGACACTTCCTAATTTAATTCTAATCTTGCCACTGCCTACCACTTGAGAGCTGAGAGGAACAATCCAATTCCCCTGCCCTAGTCCAAGCAAAACATACACAGCTTTTTCATTCTCTCATCACACATCCTGTGCTCCAGCCACTAGTTGCCTTGGTGATTTTTAAGTTTCTTCATGTACTGTCAAGCCCTAAACTATATATGGTATTCCTGATGCCATCCACCGGTGGCACAAAAGGAGAGAGATCACTTTCCTGAACTTAATGCCTACAGTTTTAGTAAAGCAGCCCCTAAGTCCTCTTAATCAATAAAAGGATACACTACTTATTAATGTTCAATCTATTGTTCATCACTGCTGCACAGCCCCTGAAGGTTCCTAAACCTTTTGTTCTCCTAAGGACTTTCTATTCTGCACCTCTACCATCTGCTTTCCACAAGTGGCTTTGTGACTTCTCCCTGCACACACCATGGTGGCAGTTCTCCTGATTATTCCCATACTACAGTTCTTGTTCAACTATACTCAGAGCCTTGTACTTATAAACCTCTAAAGTAGTGTTGGAAAGCAATTGCAACCTCCATGGGAATCACTCCCTCCTGCTTCTGTTGTAACTTCCTACTCCATAGCTTTTGACACTGATGGAAAGACCCAACACTATGCACACACAAAGCCTCAGAAGTGACCTATGTACAGCAGTTGCCCCTCAGCAAAGCACACTTCCATCAGCATCAACAGCACCATAAGCAGAAAAAAAACCCAAAATTACAGGAAGTCTGAGCATATTATGAAGAAAACTATATAGTTACTATGGAAACTTAGTCATTATGGGGTACCACCTGCTCCACTGGAGAGGACATTCAGGGGGAAGATGCCTGTCTAGAGAACCCATTACTAGTCCTTATGGCTAGACAATGTGAAGTTTACCGTTTTCTTTCCCTTTTTGACCTCCCTTCCTCCAAAATAAAATAACTGTCACCCTTAGAAGCAATACTATTAGATATAGATCTGCTAATGAATTCTGTATGTGAGAACTTGTCTCACATATATGAGTATGTGAGACATACATACTCATGCAGTATCAAATCTCCAAGACTTGTCTGCACAGCTGCTTTCTAGCCAGTCCCTCTTCAGTCCTTGTGATACATGGGTTCTCTCACCCCAGGTACAGAATTTTGCATTTGCTGACCATCAGCTAGTTTTTCTCAGCTTGTTTTTCCAACCCGCTGAGATCCTGATGAACTGCCCCTACCTTCCAACATATTGACCATTTCCCCTTCCCACTAGTATCCACAAATTAAACAAGATTTATTCCACCTTGCCAGGTTGTTTGTGTATATGTTGAACAGTCCTAAGGAACACCTCTAGTGACTGACACTTGTCAGACTTCCAACCACTGCTACCTTCAAAGCTCACTGCTTCAGCCAATTTATCACCCACTTTAAATTCCACTCAACCAGTACACCTCTCTCCATTTTGGCTATGACAATGATACTTCAGACCATACAAAGATCTTGCCTAAAGTCAAAATCAACAGGTAGGGCTCTATGCAAAGCAAATAATCTCAGAGGATAAAAAACCCATCAGGCTGGTCTCTGTTTTATCTATGCTGGCTGTTCTCAATCCCTTTAAGGTGCCTCATAGTCTAGGACTCCTTCACCACAAAGAGAGAGGAAGGAGCTGAGCCATTTTACTTTCCCGGAACCTCTTTCTTGCCATTCGTGGAAATATGTGCCATGCTTTCTTTTTCCTCAGTAACTGGGACCCACCACAGCAGAACAACTCTCTGAGGACAAGGTAGTGGTCTCACACTAGCAGCCCCCCCGGCCCCAGCTCCCTGCCTTGAGTTAATTTTCTTCCCAGTACAACACTGGGACAACACTGTCTTTTTGGATCCAGGATTAGAATAATCTTGATTACACACTGATATTTTGGTTGTGGCTCAGTTCTGCTCACCCCAAATCAAAGACTTTTCAGTGTCTCATGCTCAGCCAGCGAGGAGCTGCACAAGAAGCTAGGGGGGAGTACAGCCAGGACAGCCAACCCAAACTGGCCAGAGGGCTATTGCACACCACAGAATGTCCTGCCCAGTGTGTAAACTGGTGGAACTGCTGGTGAGGGGCTGCTGGCTGCTGGGAGACAGGCTGGGCACAGATCAGTGGGTGCTGAACACCTACACTGGGCATCACTTCTTTTCTTTGCATCACTCTTCTGTCTCTCTCCTCTTTTCATTACAATTATTATTATTATTATTATTATACTTTACTCTGTTTCAACACTTAAATATCTGTTCTTATCTCAATCCACTAGCTTTACTCTTTTCCCCGATTCTTCTCCCCATCCCACATGAGTGGAGGAAGTGAACAAGTGGCTCCATGGTACTTAGCTGCCAGCTGGGGTTAAACCATGACTCTCCCTCCCATGGATACATCCTGTCTGGTCCATAGAACCAGACAGGATGTGTATGTCAAACTGTCTAAAACAGTTCTTAAGCAGATTTATTGTAATAATTCACTCCCTCAAACTTCCCCTAAAGACAGGGACTTTGTAGACCTGACAGCAGACCTCTTCCGTAGAAAACAAGACAAAGGCATTGATACCTCAGATTTTTTCACCACTAGGTTCCCTTCAACATTTTGCAGAAGGCCTACAATTACACTTCATTTTTACCTTTGCTGCCAATACCAGTGGAACCCTTGCTTGCAGCTTTTCATTCCCTGTCATTTCCAACTCCACCCAAATTTAGGCTTTCCTAGTTCTCCCACATATCCAGGCAATTGATGCGTATACTTGTTACGTGTCTTGACTGCTTTCCTGAGTTATACACACATTCTCTTTCTGGATTTAAGGAGCTCCCAGCCCATATGCATTGGCCTCCTGCCAACTCTGCCTTGCAGAGTTTCATGCGCTTTGGGATAAATTATTCATTCTCCAAGGTGGTTGTCCATGGAGGTAATGAGCTCTCATAAGCCCTGCTGTCCTTCAGAATCCTACCAACCTGCTCAGTGAACAACCTGAAGTCTTCTCTCCTGAAGTCTGTATCTTTATTCTGCTACTTATTAGCTCCCTCAGGATCTCAAACTCAATCTCACTGATGCTGCAATGACAGCTACTCTCAACCTTTGTATTTCTAGCCAGTTCTTTGCTGTGAATACCAGGTACAGCTAAATATCTTCCATGTCAACTTATCCAGCATATGCAAATACTCTTATCAACTTATTTATAAAATCTCCAGGACTATTCTAAAGGATTTCTACCAGGACATGCTGCCATTTTATTGGGTGCCCAAGTACTAAAGCTCTCCTTTAGAAGCAAGGCCTGTAACTGTGAAGCTTCTATTTCTTCAAGGGCGTTAGTTACTTTCCCTACTTTATCAGTCCAAGTCTGGTGAAGGTTCACTTTAATCTCCCTCTTGTTGGCTTCCCCTCTGATCTTAATCTATAAAGCCTTGACCAATTCAGTGCCTTCCCAAAACAAAGCCTCTGCATTCAAACAGCTTCTTTTAGCATAGCGGAACCCATCCCTGTCTGTCTTTTCTGCTTTATTTCCTAAAATATTTATGTCTGTCACCTTGAGTCTCCTTCTCAAACTCACCTTGTCTTCAGAGTCTGAACTTTTCAATGTTGCATCACTTGGTGATTCTGATGTGACTGCAGAATCTGGAGGGATATTTATACCATTGGTGCCACTGCTGAGAACTGCAACACAGAAATAAAAAAAGACACTAACTCTCTAGATACTTAGACTGTCATAGAAGTTTTCTTATGCAAATTGCATGCAATTGTCTTGTTTAAGTCCATTAAATGCTGCAATGTAAACGAAAAATTTCACATAGTATTTTGCAAGATACATAAGGACCACAATTCAGCAATTCTTAGCAGAATCAAAATTCCAAATGCAGAAAACCAAGTCAGCAAATTAACATATACAAATATTGTAAGGACTTCAACATGCATAAGTTCAAGCAACCATCCTTCTCCAATCTAATACTGTTCCATCCAGTAGGGCTTGTCTTCAGGCTGCTCTACCTGCTCACATACTGAACTCCCAGTGAAAATTTTACCCCAATACTAAGTCCTCTGTAGAGTCCAGTCTGTGTCAGGAGGTACATCAAGAAATAAACCTAGAAAAGTTTGGTTCTATGCCAGATTCTGCATTAACTGAAGTCACTCCTGTTTTTGTTCAACTAAACTTCCACATAACAAATTGCATTGGGCGGGGGAAACATGGGGTTTAGGAGACAGGGACTTTAAATAGTTTTTTGCATTAACTTCCACACTTCAGTAATGTCTATTTCCATAAGCTAAATCAAATTCCATAATTCCGTAATACAATAAGCATTATATGAATGACCAAACTTAAAAATTAAAATTCTATGTTCAGAATTTAAATTGTACTTCAAAGCCCCAACTCCAAAATGGTCCCCAAGCCCAGAGGCACCTCTCACTGATTTAGGTACTTTACTGTTGATCAATTACCAGTAATAGCTTATTACACCATGGTCAATGCTGTCATTTGAGATTGATTGCTATATCACACTCTTAAAAGTCTTTTTATTTCAAAATTTAAGCATGGACTACACCACAGTTAAAGGCCTGGCAATATCAGACAGTCACCCTACACAAGACCTGAAGGTTCCACTATCTTATCCTTCCTGTAATACAGATGCACTTACCATTTAAGATGTTCTTTTCTGAAAGTAGAAAACTAGAAAAACCAAGGTGGGTATTGAGTAAAACCAAACCAGCACACTAAACAAATTCAACTTTTTTTTTCTCTCTCCACTGTATTTAGAATGCAAAAGCATTATTTACCCATCTGTGAGAAAGCTTTTGGCTGCGGTGCCTGTAGTACTGCTGGACGGAGCACACTTCGCTGCTGTTCCTTCGGTTTCTGGCTAGGGAGACCTGAAAGTGCAAAGTTTTTTCAAGAAGTATTAAGCTTTAAAGTTGGAAAATTCAGCTTCATCTAATCTTCTCTAACTGCTTCCACCAGAACATACAATGAAAAAACAGACACTATAAAAGCTTCTACTCACTTCTTTTCCATCCCTCCTTACTCAGCCTCAAAAGAGAGTTAGTCCCAAATAGGGAAGACTACTTCCTAGCCTAAAGACACTTTAAATATACTACCTTATCCAAGAAAGCAGAGAACAAAAGTTTACTACTGATCCAGAAATAAAAGCCAATATGTGAGAGAAATGAACAGTACACCAGTAATCCTATTTATGCTCTGACATTTTATTCAACTACACATTCCAAGTCTTCTTTTCTCCTTCCAGTAAAGTAAGTTCCAGATAGTAGTAAAAGATTTTTTTTATCCATACAATCAAACATATTGGTACTGTAACAGTTGTGTCATTTAACAACCTTTTGGCTTTTTTAATTAACCTGGCCTCTTTGGTCATTATAGTAAGATGCACAGAACTACAATTCTAATTCTGCTATGATTCAAAAAGCTAATTGACCTTAAACAACCTAATTAAAAAACCCCCAAACATTGTATCATCAACTTAGAAGGTTATGGCAAGCCCAAAAGGTTCCGTTTTCTTCACTGAAAAAAGTAAAGATGAACTCTTGATCCAATAAAATACTGCAGCAGAACTCACTCATAGCAATTAGTTCCATTTCCGGTCACCCATATTAAAAGGGCATGACATCAGATTATAAAGCTATCCTAAGTTCAAATGTTCATAAGCTCTAAACAGCTTGCTCCTTTCTTAAATTTACCACTCTTCCTTCAAGTGAAATGAAGTTTCCATATAGTTATGCAATAATAGCTTTCATTACCTAAATAGTTTTGGGCTTGGTTTTTTCCCCCTGAAATTCCTAAGGAGCTGTAATACTAATATCTTTCTGATAGTGGCTGGGTCTACATCAGTAAACGGGAAACTCAGTCATAGCCAACCTGTATCGCAGAACAGGCATGATCAAGGATCTGCCACTCACATTGCTGCCAAAAACCAGGGAGAGCAGAAGTGGACACTCTCTTGACACTTCCAACTGCCCTGGCCTGGTGGCAGACTAAACACTCAGTAATGCTAGAAAACTTGCTCAAGGCACCCCTGGAACACCCTTTTTCTTACGGTTTGCTACCAAAGGAATTGAATTAACTGTCTGTAGGATTACCCCAAGCACAAAGAGAAGCTTGCTAAGCAGCAACAGCTGGGAGATGTACTTCAGACACGCACAGCTGATCCAATGCAAAACGTGGGTACGTCCATACATGTTACACAGTGGATATTGGCACAACCACTCTAGAGAAGACAAGATGTTTTTCTGCAGACACATAGGTATTACGACCTTCTATTTACAATAGCTGATTGATGAAACTACTAACTAAATAAAATGCTTGAGCTGGTTTCTTTGTACTGTTGCAGTAAACAGTGAACACACCTGCACTAGGTGCCTGACCATGGATAAGTATTGGTGGCTTCAGCCGGAATCCACTGCTCTTTTCCTCTGGAAGTGAAATACAAAATTACAAGGACAAAGCTGTAACATATTAGAAATATCCATTCAGGCATAAAATTTCTCATGTTTTCCCCACTGTAACAACCCACAAGTTCTATAAATATGCAAAGTTATTAGATTTCCAAAGAACAAATTTTCTACTGAAAGAAAGAAACCTGAATTTCCAGTAATCATCACAGCAAATATACGTCACAAACACATGGTATCACAAGCAAAAAGTTCAAAACTTTTTTCAGAAGAAACAGGAAAAAGACTGTGTGCACCAGAGAAATGAGGCTCCTTCTGTAAAGGACTTAATATAGATAATAAAGGTTTTAAGTGAGAATCAAACTAAAGAAAGAACAATCAAAATTGTGACTGAACATGACAGCTGCTAACAAGTATCTAACTGCTAACTATCATAAATGAAGTTAAATGTAATTGCTTAATGTTAGTTTCTTGTAATAATAACCTTTTACTCATGCTGTTGTGGTATGAAGATAAAAAATTCCTTTGCTCACACTCACTACAGTTATGGTTCTTAAATACCAAAATCTCAAAAGAAAAAAAATTATAAACATACAGCTATTAAAAATCGAGTTCCTTAGAACTTACGAAGAATGACACTTTTTTCCTTTTAGGGGCTTAATATCTGTACTCAGAATAAGACAACTCAGCATCTTACAGTCTCACTGTGCTTGGTTATAAGCATACAATACTGATGCGCACTACAGTGATACCAACACAACTGAACCAGAACTATGGAGACTAACAAAATCAGCAGTCCTGTCAACACAGGGCTCACAGGTCATAGCTGAACACAATCATGACCATACCTTATGGTTGTTTTGCTTTCCAATATAAAAACAGTTTCCCAAAGTAGATAAATGAGAATTTCCCAAAGGTTTTATTGTGAGGCTAGCAGGAAAGGATCATACTGCAGTATTCTACCATCACTCCAAACACATTTAACAATTTTGGTATTATTT
This sequence comes from Dicaeum eximium, assembly GCA_013396995.1. Taxonomy (NCBI): domain Eukaryota; kingdom Metazoa; phylum Chordata; class Aves; order Passeriformes; family Dicaeidae; genus Dicaeum; species Dicaeum eximium. Next base: position 6,973 of record VWZP01008637.1, on the reverse strand, counting down.
TAATTTTCTCCAGCAATGGTGAAGTTGAACAACAAAGTGAGCAAGAGAACAGCTCTAAGATCAGAATCATCATCACTTCCATTCTCACAGATAGGGTCTTACTTCTGAAGTATCAGAGTACTTTGTATCACAGCAAATTAACAGTTCAAGAAAAAGCAGAAAAATGAGGAAGTTCACCTGGTTCTGAGTCCGAATTGCCCGTAGAGGGTTCACAGAAGCTTGATGGCATAAAGACATTGTTCTTTGTTACTGCAATCAAGGAAAAAGAAAAAATAAAGGGAAGTTGTGTACCTTGTTCTTTATTATAAACCCATTCCCAGACTTCAAACTGAAAATTATTTTTCTAATAAGTTATTTTATTTTAGTTTTATTTCTTCTAAGCTAAAACAGTATTAGAGCCGAAGTAGCAAACAAGCCATTGTCCATAAAATCCTCTCAGTGTCTCCTGAAACAGAGAAAGAACAAATGTCATTTTTTCTGAATCCTGCATAAATACAGGATTCCCAATCTGAATTGTATCTGAATTAGGAATTAGGAGTGGTGTTAGAATATATAATAGCATTGCCAAATGTATAATACCATTTCAAAAGGCCCCTGCAGAGAGAGAGAGCAAAAAGGTATGTAATGCCTGCTAGAGAGTAGGAGTGAACATCCGGGCTCTGTTGGACCACACTGCTTTCACCAAGAGGCAACTTAGGTTTGAACTACCCTGCAAAGACAAAACTTTTACGGAAACAGAAAAAAGCACATCAGAGTACTGTCAGATGTCACTTCAACCACATAATAGTCAACCAAAGGGAAAAAATGTTTGAAAAAACAGGCAAAGGACAGCGTTTCTTTTCCACCCTTTGCTGGGACCTAAAGAAGCAAACAATAGGGAATTTGGTTGACACCCTGTCCAGCAGTTCTAGCACTTTTGGTGTTACACAAAAATCACAATCCAGTTTATGAAATAGGACAATCAGAAGGAGACAGTTTTCTCCAACAGATCATCTGGCATGAAGAAAAGCATAACAGTATATACTGGCTCCTTTAGCTTTTATAAGGCTGTAGAAAAAGCTTAAGTATGTTGAAAAGAGAAATGAAGCTCATCTCTGAACACCATTGTACTAAAAGATGTGGCATTTGCCTTTTATAATTAACTCTTAAATATTTTTTTCATATTTCCTTTAATTCCACCTTCCCTCTTTTTATTATTGTCTGCCTTAAGCTTAAACATGACACAGTTTTCATATAAGTAAAATTTCCCTATTCTTGAGAGAAACATAACCCCACAAAAAAAAAAAAAGAAGGTGGGAAAGTAAAATATTTTCTGGAAACCAAAGCCATTGAATAACACCAAAAATATTCAAAGAGGTCTTTATGGAAGTTGTAATTCAAATCAAAGTTGTCACTGCTTGACAACAACACACATCAGAAGAGAAGAAAGGCATCAGTGAATAAATTACCACATATCAAAATTCATTAGCTAAGCAGAGGCTTGAGAAAGGATACTGGACTCTTGGAAGATCCAGTATTTAACGAAGGAAGAGTTGAGTAAATTGTTTTCCTCCACTTCTTAACAGATGTTAGCATAAAGATTCTAATCTCATAAAACAGAGACATTGCGGAATGCAAACGTTAAGAGATAATGGGGAACCTGGGTATTCACATACTGTTATTCTAACAGAAAAGCTACAAAACCCTGTATTCATTATTTTTGTGCATTCCTTTACTAAGAGTGGTTGGCAAGCAGACAGCAGCAACGTTGGTCACTCAATTCACAGGATGGCATCTGGAGACCCACTGAGCTGCACACCACAAAACTGGGATCTGAAAGAGAAGAGCTTCTTCCCCTGAGTAGCACTGGTGCATGGATTTAGAATGCCATGCCCATAAAGTATCAGCAAATACATTTTGGATTTCACAGTCATTTATTTCTTTAAAATTAAAAACAAAACAACTAGGCTTTCACCTTTTAGTCACATCTCCAGAATGTGCTGCATATGAGAGGAATATTTTTTTTACTGTTCTCTCCTTCAAGGCTTTTCATCTCCTTTGTTTCAACTTAAGATGGTAGAAATAAAGTAGCAGTCTCGAAATCTGCCTCAAACACTGACATACCTTAACTAAAATAACTGTTAACCAAAGCTAAAACCTTCATATGATCTGTGAGGAGAGATGGCACAAATCAAGACTGTTCCTGTGAGTGAACAAATACCAAATATGACCATTCCCATGCAAGTGAACTGCATGAATTTACCCCATTGAATTCACTGCTCTGACTGTGCATGCACACAGGCTATTTTCATTCTCTCTTGAGTATGGTCAGGTGTTTAAGAAATGCACTGAATCCTCCCCATTTTAATAGGAATGGGAGAAGAGAAAAGAAAAGGATTAAAACACGAGCTGAGACTTGAAAAACTTCCCTGGCAGCAGAGTAACTAAGAAAAAGGTAGCACTTATATAAATTTGGAAAGAAGCAACCCAATCACAACAAATCAAGAAGATTTCTGGTTAATTCTGCAATTTAACAGCACAAGAGTAAAAGAAACTACAAATACACATAAACTTACAGATAGATAGAAAACATTTTTAAAACCTATCAACTCCTTAGGGCTTCACTGAATTTGCTAACATGAGTACATGGCTCCTGTGGTCTTAACCCAGAGCACAGCAGACACAGTCTTGTAATAAGACTGCTTACATGACTGGAAAAAGAATGCCCAGGAAGGAAAACCATCCCTCATATATAATACTGTAGCAACATTTACCTGACTGAGAAGGAGGGAACTGAGTCAAAGATGAAGTTCTCTCACGTTTTACAGGTGGACAGTAACTTCCATCTTCTCGATCAGATTCTGTAGAAAAAAAATGATTAAAGAAAATGCAAAACATCCCAGCAAGACACACACTCATGGCTTTTAATTTTACAATAAAATCTCTTACCGTCTCCATCTTCTGGACTTGATCCATCTGCAGATCTCTGAAATCAGATTACACTGATCAAACAAAGATCACATACTGAACATTTCAGTCTCTTCAGTTTGATCCAAATGTTTTAAGCATCAGTTCGGAGATTTTTTCTTTACTGTCAATGATAAACACTCAATGCAATAATCTTCTGTGACTTATACGTGGGCATAGAGTTTCACACATTAAATGCAATTAATTCAAAATATTTCATTTACAAGTAAGATTCCTGAAAATTCCCAAGCACTAATATCTTTAGGGACTATGTAACAATTACTAGTTACATTTCCTGTATACTGAAAATTTGAAAATGACAGTTTTCAAAATTGGTTTCATCTTTAAAATACAAAATTTCAAGCTCAACATAAACATACCCATTATTTGGGAGTTCATTCCAAAGCACTTTATCTAATTACTCTGAATAATTAGTTCCTGTAACAAAATTATAGCATTGGAGGAATGTCTTCCAAAGCAAGCTCTATAAACCAGTATGACAGTATTTTTATTGGAATTAGCAATGGATAGTCTAGTCCTCTAACATCTTCCACAGTACCAGGAACAAAAAAAGGAAGCATCACAGGCTACCAATTATCATAGATATTCAGCAAGTCTTTGAACAAAGGTTTTACATATTTTCTGAGGATTTCTATGGCTCCTTCCTCCTATTTCTCTGCCAGTTCCTCAACTAATATAATCCTCTTTGCTTCTCTAAAAAATAAACCCATAGCAGATTCCTTTCACTATGGAAGGTGATCAGGGCTGCATCAGCATCTTCATCTCACTACAACACATCTTAGAACAATCAAATTGCTTAGGTTAGCAAGAACCTTTAAGATCACCAAGTCTAAAAGATCCCTCAGAACTGCCATGCCCAATGCTAAAACATGTCTGCAAGTGCCATATCCACACATCTCACAAATCCCTGCAGGGAAGATGGCTCCACCACTGCCATGGGCAGCCTGTTCCAGGGCTGCACAAACCTTTTGTGGAATATGCTTTTCTTAATATCCAATCTAAAATGTTCAACTTGAGGTGCAACTTGAGGCCATTTCCTCTTGTCTGTACCTTGTTACATGGAAGAACAGACCAACCCCTACCTTGGCTACACCATCCTTTTAGATAGCTCTGACATACTGGACCATCTGCCTACTCTAACACTACCCTTTCATCCCACTCCTGCCCCAGGACATGCAGATGGACACCTCCCCTTCACTCAGTCTCACTTCAGAGATTGGCTGATAAATTAAAGAATGGCAGCTCATAGGCAGAGCCAAAACTCGCTGATGCTCCAAAACTCGTTCCCCACCATGATTCAGCCCACTTGGGCACTGAGAGCAGGCAGACACACAGAAGGACTGCACAAGTCTGCACAGGACTGACATCTGAGGCATACTTTGAGTGTAAGAATACCAGAAAGTACAAAACTTTCTATTTAGCACTGCATACATTTAGAACCCAGATAATACTGTACTATTAGTACTCCACTAAATGCTAATAGAAAAACCACTTACACGGTATTTTGCCTATTTAACTGCCTCTAAGGGCTTTTCTGGGGTTTTTTACGTTTATAGAAAAATATAGCTACCTCACTAGCACCCTAGTTGAATACTTTCAAAACCCCTAGCATTGGGAATAAGAAGCTACTGACAGTTCTGGAATGCAACTTGCTGCATTCATACACACCTATCAGCCCAGCCGTGTTAATACTGCATTTGATGATCCATGGCTCTTTCCACATAATTAGTCAAGTAGTCCATGGTACTACCAGAAGGTGGTCTTATTAGCCACTGACCTTGCCAACCCACAGTACTTTCCCAAAAGATGAGGCTAAAATGGATAAAACCATGATATCATGTGTTTCAGCAACCAGCATCTGAATTCAAAATGATTCCATTTTCCACACAAAGTGTTATCACTTAGACAAGTACTTAGTTTCCACTTTTATCAAAAATTCTGAAAGCGAAAACATTCAATAAAAAAATTTGTATTAGTGGAACTGTAGATCCCTATACGCAAAAATTCTTACAAATAAACAAGTGATTTCCACCAGAATGTCAAAAACTTAAGATGTTACTAACATATGCTTCATTCTCAATGCTCAAGTAACACATCCAAAAAAGTCAAACCTATATAGCACAAGCCTCAAATCATCTTTATCACTGTAATTTTGTGACTGACAAGCACAACTAATGTACCATCACCATGTTTAGTTGTCAACAGGCATCAATACCCAAAACCAACTCTGTACCCTACTGAGGGGAAAGCAGAACAGAGAATCTGCTCTGAGTTATCTGTTTCCTAGCCCAAGAGTTTTGGGAGATTAAAGCTATGTACCTTTGGACAAACAGATGCCAGGTAGATTCCATGGGGGTGGGGGTACACAGATCTACTGTATTAGCATAAGCTTCACTTTTCTATGAAGCCACAGATAAAGTAAGTCACCACTGAAGCCAGAATTGCATACCAGTGCTGCTTCAGAGGAAGCTGGGTAGACTAGACAAAAAGCAGGGGTATATATGCATGACAAGCCTGACAGACTGGAAAAACAGCAAATTACATTTAGTGACAATGAACAGCAGTCCAGCCCTTCCATTTTATGCTCCTCTCCTCAATCTACTCCTGCTGTAATTTACAGCAACATGTGCTTTACACAAGTACCTCACACAACGGAAACAAAAGGCTTGACCATCTCATCCTGTAAGAAACCACTAAGGTGATTAAATTTATCTCCATTCAGTTCTTTGGACTTAGATGCTGATGAGACACAAACTGGTAACAGCAAAATCCAACCTAGAATTTTCTCATTTAAGAGTAGAAGCCACTTTTCACTTAATCCCTCTGCCCCTGGCTTTCAAAAATCCAGCTAAAGAAAAGTTACATTTATGCCTCTATTTATAGCGGCTCCTACAACTATGACCCATTTCTAGTTAAAGAAGTTAGCTTCATAAAGGCTACCAACTGCTTCTTAAAAGTGTAAGTCACAGCAGTTAATTAAATACAAACATTAATTCCTCACACAACTGTTACATCAAGCTAAGAGAAGAACTTCAAAACTTAAACACATTTGCCAGTTTCTGCTTATTTATACTAGTGAGCAGAAACAGGGACAGGAAGGGAGAATTTGGGTAAAGCAGAAAAGGTCAGTGTAATTTAGGGAAAGCTTTAAGAGTACACTTCTATTGTTCATCTTTCAAAATGCATTTTAAGATGCAAAAGGTCATATATAAAGGACTTCAGAGCACAGTAATGCAAGTCTTCAGTCCAGACACTCCGCACATACATAGGCATTATTGAACTGCCATGATTTGCTTAAAAGCTGTTCCAGAACCTCTTAATCAGCAGAGTCTTGCTGTCCGTGGGAGGCTGGTGGGGTCTAGCAAAGAGTTAGAACATAACCATCAGCTCTGCAAGGGGCTGTACCTGTGGCCACATGAAATTCATGTTGTGCCAAAAATATCTGCCAGTGTGTGTACAAACAAGTAAACAAGAAATATGCAGTGTCTCTTTTTCTGTCTTAACTCATCCATCTTCCCAGGCCCTGAGAAGACCGCATGAAAACTGCTGCTCCAATGAACCAGTACAAGCACTCTTAAGATGCATCAACCTTCTCTAGATTTCAAGGTAAGGGATGGTTTTACTGTAAGATACTGGGATAATTTGAAGAGTACTTGCCAGTGCATGCCAGTTACATGCCCATACTGAGCACCATACAATTTGGTACATATAACTGAATGGAATCAAGAGGAATGCTGAAACAGCTGTTTTGTACAGCCACTAATTTCTGCATATGATCCCCAACAGCATTTGTGGATTTTAAATTTCTTTCAGAACTGGGTTAACTGGGGTAAGATTTTCTGCTCTCTAAGAACAAGAAGAAGATAACCACTTCCTGCTGTGTTCCTGAAACTCTGGTTAATACCATTCTCCTGGACAGTTCTAGTAACACTGCAATTTCAAATTACAGAAAACTGAGATAGAAGTCTGTGATTATGTTTGATAGGAAAGATGCGTGCTAATGTCT
>VWZP01008634.1:8126-28449 GCA_013396995.1 Dicaeum eximium | reverse complement strand
ATGTAGATGGCATTCTTGAATCTTGCAACTGCAAATATTCAGTGGAGAATTATGGAGTAATTATTTGAAATAATTCAATATTTCTTCGTAGCATTTTTAATATTGGTAATTTTACTGTCTTACTTTAAGCAAGTGATACAGGATCTAATGCAATCAAAATTCTATATACCACATCAATATCCATGACCATAATCCAAAAATTATTTAATACACTGACTAAGGCTATTGCAGAATGAGAAAAGGAGTTCAGCACTTAAAGGAATCCTCAAAATCTATATATTGGCATATTTAAACCCTCTAATTGCTACACATTTGAAGTTCAGACAAGTCATTTATTGATGTTAGTACCTTATTGTTAGTACCTCTTCATTAAAGAACTCTTTACTGCATGTATGTATAATCTGGCTTTTTTCTTAATAAAAGAGTGAAATAATTTTGATCTCCAATAAGACCACAAATACCTTACCTGGAACACCTCCTTTTACAGCAGGGGAATGGGAAAAAATTGCTACTCTCATCTCTTTATGGATAATTTCTAGAAGGCACAGGGTGTTTTCTACTTTCAAAATAAAGAAAGAAGCATCACATTTCTTTCTGTGATGAGTGTGACTGTCTTTATGCATACTATGCAATGGCTTATTTTTGTTCTCACAAACTTCTGGTTTTGAGAAAATTCAAGGTTTCCTACCAAGCTAAGTTCTTTTCTGCTTCTACTGTTAGACTGTATTAAAACATGTACTTTTTTAAATTTAAAAAATAATTTTAGAACTTAATAAGGCTGTCTATTTTGAATGATCAATAAGGAAAACAAAGGGTACTATTTTCACCTTCTTATGCAGATGGGTCATGATGATGATTTGCTCATGGTTAGACAAGGCAAATGATAGATGTAACACATTTGATGTTCAGCTGCTGCACATCACACTACCTCACAGAGTAGTCTGGCAGAATATGTGCTACAGAAGCACTCCAATGTGGCAGTGTTGCCTGTGTGATGGAAATGTTAAATTTAGCTTTTTTATTTTAGAAAGCTTCTTATGTCACTCTGCAGATATACAGAGATGTGAACAAAGTAGAAAAAATGCTCAGAAAGTAATGTCTGTTTAGGAAGCCTCCCTAACTACAAAGTACTGTTGTGTAATTTATTAATGATTTCAGAAAGCAAGATTTCCAGAGGATTCATAACGTTGCTCAAAAATTCTCTGCTTTCTGAGTGTCCATCTGGTCTTTTTATATAAAGGTCTTATTTTGGTCTTCCTTCTCTTTTTTCAAGTGCACTGATAAAGTAGCTGAGACAAGGTTATAATGTCTGAAGCAAATGGACATTTATTATTTTTAAAAAATTAATTTGGAGGACAAAAACATTTTCCTGTAAAATTTCAGGAGTAATATAAGCATAGTCGCAATATGATTTGGAAATTTACCCTAAGCATTAGGATTAATGCTAAAGAATTCAATATGTCAAGTCTACATCTTACCTCAAATATAGTATTTCAGTAGGTGATTAAGCACCATGGCAAAGCATCTGTTCATGCAGCAGTTCAGAGGAAAGCCTGCCACCTCATGAGTTACCTGAATAAGAACAGATTTCAGTCTTAGTTAAGAACACATTTACCTTAATCTGACTGTTTCAGTTCACTAAGTCTTTGGCTAACTGGGACTTGAGGCACAGTGAATGAAGATGAGTTACATGTACTGAGAATTACTGATTCCAGGTGCCATATTTCTTGCCATTGTATACTTAAAATTAAATGCAGCTTCATAGTCTTAAATAAATTTGTATATTTCAGAGTATTCAAAAAAAAGCTATATTTCTTAGTTGGAGGAGCACACTTGGACTTCTAGCATTCTTAAGGATTTCCTGAGCCAATAGGGTAAGCTAGTAGGTGAATGTTGCTATTATGCTTTCAATGTGAAAGTTAAAAATTGGTTAAATATTTACCATAGAATAGCAGTGTTTCCCAAAGTCTACAATTAACTTCATCCTGCAACATTGTTTATGCCATTTCCTCTCCTAAGTTTCTATACTTTTCTGATCAATACTATCTATGTTATGTGAATTTTCAGTATTTTCACCTTTGAAGAAGTTAGTGCTCTATGCATGCAGAAAATATTGGGCATGGCCAGTCTTGGAAGTGAAAGGAAAAACATGGGGTACTGTACTTTGCAGCAAGAGACCCTTGTGTCTCTTTCATTGCACAGCACTTATATCCACCCACCTTGCATCAGTTAACAATAGAATTTTTACAAGTCACTCCCACATTCCTGCAATCAACAAAATATTTTGAAATTTATCTTATATTTTTCCTGTTGTATTGCTGAAAAAATTTTGATTGCCTGACAGATTAAATTTGTCAGCAGCTTTGCATGTATGATTTTCTCATAAAGTTTTCACAGTGATGGTTGATGATTAGGGGCTCTCTTGAGCCCCTAAAAATTTCTGTTGCAATTTTCAAAATAAATCAGCAGTTGCTTAAGAACCCTGTAGTAAAGCATGTAAGAACAAAACACAGTAGCACAATATACCATTATCACAATATCATTTGTATTTTAAACATATATTCTTTGCATTACTGAAGAGTTAAACAAGGTTTGCTAGTTTTTTCATCTTCAGCTCTGAGCTCCTCATACTCATTGGCTTGAAATTTAAATCTGAGTTTGAGCTTCCTGTTAATCTCAGCATTCTGATTGCATACAGCTCCAGCAGCTGCAATTTTATGATGATGTTTAACTAACCTTTGATTGGAGTTTTCTGTCAGTTTAAAAATCATGCATATACAGATTTGGTAGAATTAACAGGATTGATTAGATGTTGTTAGTATTTTAGAATGATAATTCCTGCATTTCCTAACAGGGGGAAAATTGTCTGGATGGGCTTAATGGTGGTACACATCTGGAAACAGGGAAATAGTCAAAGTAACAGCTCGCTGGTTACTATATTTGGGTTCAGTCAAATTAATTCACTGTGGTTTTTCTGAGTTTTCCACGGAAGAGGAAATCTTGCATGGGTGTGCAGCAGCTGAAAGTTTTGCACCTTCTGTAGGTTCTGATGAACTCAAAGATTAGTGCAAACTGCCTTATGTCTCCTGGCTGATACTGAATCAAAACCTGCTGATTAACTTTCTGATAATATTTGATGCAAAAAGCAGAGCTTGGGAGTCAGCTTGTGTTTCAACAATCAGTCCCTGACCCTGAGCATGCTGGGAATGGTGTTGTTAATTCTCAAAGAATTACCCCTGAAATAACAGCAAAATGTGTATATCTTCATGCATAAATTTCTGCTTAAGCACAGCCTGTTCTCTCTTTCCCTTTCTTCATACATCTAGGCCTTGTAACCAGGAGTGCATAAATAAATTAGCGAAGTGAATTGTGCAGTTGTAGCATGCACATCTTATTTAGCTTCTGTCCTGAAATTGTGCATTCCCTCCACCATCCCAAACCTTCCAAAGTTTTCAGGAAAAAAGCTAAATTTGAGCCCAGTACATGAACTTGCTTACTGACACAGACCTCAGAAAATGAGTCTCTAGGCACCTGGTAAAGAACATTGAATGTTGGGTTATGTTTCAAATCCAGTTGTCTTTCTTGGCATCCCTATCAGCTTAGGATCAACTGCCTGAAATTGTTACTTGAAAATAGGTGCCTAAAGACATTGTTTTCAGGACTCAGCAAAAATTCTTCAATAAAAGACAGTCATAAATGATAGTTTAAATCTTTAATATTTTTTTAATCTTCTTTGCTCCTTATGTTTCCAGGGAGTGCCACTTCCACCAGTCATATACCAATTTTGAAGGGACGTGCCTGATTCTCTAGTCATGCTGTGATGCAGAAGAAATATTTTCTGCAAGTAGACTATGATAAGGAAATATTAAGGATATTTTATTCAGGTTAGGGATTAGACTATGAAAAGTTTTAGAGACTATGAAAACTTTATGAGCCTAAAATTTTCATAACCATGTTACAAATTTGGAGATTTTCAGTGTCATAGAGTAAATTCTAGTTCCTAAAATATAATTGTTAATATGACTAAATGGTTTTGTTTGTATAGACACATATGACTGGGATATGAACCACATCTCTACAGATCCTGTTTAATGCCCTACTCAAGCATTTAAGCTAAATTTCTTCAAAGCATTGAATGTAGGACACCTATCTCTGTTATTATGTTGTTACGGTTATGTTCTGTTTTATCCAAACTAGAAGACTTGTTGTTCAGGAGGATCAGACAATAACATTGTCTGTGTAAGTCTTCCATTTTCCAGTTGCACAGCAGTGGCTTCAAAATGGGCACATGGAAAGCCTCAGAGCCTTATGTGATGGTTTAACTGACCAGAGCTCAGGATAAGTCCAACAGAGGAGTGAGGTATGTGTGGCTTGGGGGAAAATTAGTAGTAAACAATTATGACTGCCCCATAACATTTAAAATTTTAAGAAATGCTGAAGCAGTTATCAGCCCTGTTTGAGATCTTGTTGTGGTAGAAGTCAAAAGATAAGATTAAACTTTTCAAATAAGTGTCAGCTGATAGCGTGCACAGTCAGGTGAAACTTTGTGCCCTTGTAAGGAAAATTGAGTCTCTTAAAATATTTCTGTTACAACAGAAACAGTATTAATATGCCTCCAGTCAAATTAGCCAACAAGAAATAATTAACATTGGAATGCGTCCACTCTCTGACAACAATTCTTGAAACAGTTTTTTCAATAATAGGGGAAGAGAATAATTCAAAGTTTCACAGCAAGCAGCATTAAATTACACGAATGAGACGGCGTTTCTCAATTCAAACATCTATGAGTTTTTCTTCAAATAGGCAACTCCCAAGGGATTGCCTCTTCTACCTAAGTGTGTTAACACTTAGTGATAATAACCAGAATACAATTTAAGATGCTCAAGTATCTGAAACACAACTTTAACTTGTATTCTAAGGCCTCGTAACCTCAAATGCTGGGGGGAGTATAAATATATGTGTACATGTATATTATAGATATCTGTATCTGTATCTATATATATTAAAATTAGGAAGATCAGATTCCTGTGGAGAAATCACAGCTGTATCTGATGAAGTTGCTCTCATACATGTCTCCAAGGGACATGTACTAAGTACTCAAGAACTGAAATTGCTCTTCTACAAATCTCATCCAGAGAGATCTCTAAGTGTGATAAACCACCCTTCTAACTGTCCTGTAAACTTATCACTTATTGAATTTTGGTGGTATCCTTATTTCATCTCAGTAAAAATAAGATTAACTCATAGAAAGTGGCCATGAGGGTTTCTGTTATTTTCAGATTATAATTTATGATTCTATTGCAAATGTCAAAACAGATTTTAGACATATGTAATTTAGACGTATGTAATTTAGACATATGTAATTTAAAGCTTGCAACCCCTGTGCAGAAGAGTTTCTGCTGTTGTAAACCATCTCTAGGCAAGTTCCTAATAGCACAATCTACAACAACAGGTTCTAATTTTGAGTTATTCACTTTGTTATACCAATAATGCCACTCCTTTATTCTGCCTGAATCTCTGCAATTAAAAAATCATTTGAGAGGTTTTTTTCTGAAAATGACACCTTACTTCATGACTGGCTCAGGTGCACTTTCTTTAACCTGATTTTATGATTACGGGTTGATTTTCAGTTTAGCAGTGAGTTTCCTTTTTGTCTATAACTGGTTTACAGTTGTGTCAGTAGACTTGGAGCTTAAAAACATTTTATGGACTCTTTTTTTGAAAACAACACATCCAGAATGAAAGAGTACTCCAAGAGACATACCTGTCTGATGGGTGGATGTTTCTGAACATCCTCTATGGTGTAATTCAAAGGTAGGAGTGGAGTAGGAAGGTACAATTATGCACCTGCTGGGTGCTGCTGGGTTTTGCAACTCAGACTGAAACGGCTCATTTGAGTTATGAGATGCGTACAGATACTAAAGACATAAAAGAAGAAGAAAAACAAAAAATAGAACCATCCTAGTTAGGGGATGATTCCTCATATGATATAAATGTCAGAGTCTCTGTTTTGGTCCATTCAGAATGTTTATTCAAGGAATGGCATAGTCCAAGCTTCTGCAAGAATCCATTCTATGGTGAGCTTGGTCTTTTATTGATGAGGAAAGGAGGGGAGAAAAAAAGAAATCTACCATTACACTTCTTCATCTGTACCTTGACAAATAACCTTCTAAAGAGAAGACAACTCTAAAGTAGGTTGATGGAGGAGGATTCCTGTCCCTGAATCTGAAGTATGCAGCCCTGAGTGTAGTGCATGTTTACTGGGTTTCTGGAGCTGATTTCAGCAGTTGATTTGGATATTTTTTATCTATCCACATTTTGTCAGTGTAGCTTTGACTCTAACCAAGTCTGCAAGTTTGTTTTTCAGGTACGATTACATTCATTCCTAGGGGATTATTAAAATTTTACTTTAGTACCTACTTGAGTCAGCTAAATTAGCTGCCTGTTCTAGTGTTAATTGAGAGTAGCGCTTAAGGTGATTTTCAAAATATCTGTCTAACTTAGACTCTGCGAATAGCCTCCTGAGGTGCTTTATCATATGTCCATTGATAGAGACTGAACTTGAAACACTGGTGTAAAAGCCCCCTCGTCCTTCATTCCTACAGTAGCATTCTCAATATTTTCTTAAGAAAATACATGAAGATTCCAACATACTTCTGTTTCTATATGCACATATTAAAATGCTTGTGACTGTCGTTGGCACAAAATTCAGCAGTTTATTCTAACACCCACTTCACTGTTCATACTTTTAATAATCTTGAAATTGTTACTTCATTAAATTAATTCTTTGATGCAATTAAATACTGTCATTAGTGGGACCCAGGCTTCTGCTAAGGACCTGTTTTTGTAGGTCTAAAAGGGACACACAGGTATGGAAAACTTTGACCCTTGATGAGTCAACCTAAACTTAAATGTTGTATTAGCTTACAATGTACTTTATGCAAATGTATTTTTTTGAAAACTGATTCATTATAAATTTGGCCAACCTACTTTCTAATCTTGATGGATATATTCTAATTAGAAAAACTGACTTGTACCCCAAGTGACATAAATTAAAAACTTACGGATAAATACCCACGTAATTGACTGGTGGCATGCTGAGGATTTTGATTTGCAGATGAAAGGGTTCATAGATACTATCTGGCAAAAAAGTTAGGTAAAAATACCTTATTTTCTGTGGATTGTATTTTGCCCTGCAAAGATATAATTTCTTAAAATATTATTAGTAGCAGGGTCAATTAAAGCAATAGGGTGTAGTTGCTGTTTTCTTATATGTTGTTTGTTATGAAATTACCTCTGACATATACCACATAATATATCCTGATGATTTATGTAATTTCATAATATAGTTCCATCACAGCTTTGTGAGCCTGGAGGTACCAATGTTTGCTTAATATTTGACAAGCACAATTCTAAACCCTTTAGGTTCACCAGGCCTGTTTCCATAATCCTTAATTAGGAAGTAAGTCTTGAGAGTTTTGAAATATCATGCTGAAATTGAGCTGTAGGGTTAGCAGTACTAACCACCAAAACTCTCTGTGTAAGCCCACAAACAATAACACATACACCCCTCATGCACCACCCCTTCCCAATATTTGGCAATAGTCTAGAAAGTGTGCAGCTACAGCACAATTAGACTTTTAAAGTTAATTTAAAATAGTAAAAGTATAAAACTCTGGGTTATTTTTATTTTCAAAAACATAAGAATAAACTCTTAATTTTTTATAGTATTTATGAAGAAAAGTAACAGTTTGCTATTTCCTCTTAAATAATAGTTTATGTTATTTTTTCCTTAACTACCTGATGGGAATTGATTAATATACAAAGGCACTTGTGGTTTTTCGGATTACTCAAGGGTTACGACCAGTAATTCATCATTTTCCTCTTCATCCATTTCAGCTGCCTTTCTGAATTCTGCACATTACTGCGGGTCATACAAGTGGCTTCAAGTCATAGTAATAAGTTACATTAAGAAAGTTACATAGAAGTAATAACTTACATTATAAGTTACATAATTTCCATACAGCTTCGTACTTTTTTATTTTTCTGTTCTTTTCTAAATTTTTGTAAGGTCGTTCTGCTCATTGTGCCACTAATTTTCCGGGCAACTTTCTTAGTAGCCATGGACTTAATAATAATTTAAAAGACAAAAACTGAGACCAGTTGAATGGAACACAGGCAGAGCATGAAACAGTTTACAGTGGTTTTGTGCTATTTTGCATTTTCTGTTGATTTAGATTAATCTCAGAACAGTGATGGCATATGTTGAATAAGTGGGAGAGCAGGTTGGGAAGATATATGTTTATTAAAAAGTGCTTTCTTCAAGGCATAGATAATTCAATTTGTTTTGAGAAAGGAAAGAAATATTGTTTGTCTTCTGAACCTCAGCTGGGCAAATATGTACTAGGCAGTGTATGCTAAAACAGTGTCAAAGCAGATATTTGAACAGTGAGATCCAAGGTGGGAAAGCTGCTGGCAGAGTTTAATTTTGGAGGATTCGAGGTTGTTTTTTGAAGCACTCCCCAGAAGATTTTTATTTAATGTACTGCAGTAAATGTTATGTAAAATTATAAAGCTGCTGTCCTAAGCACCCCACAAAACATAGACCCAAACTACTAAGGCAAGAATTCAATGAGCTCTTATTACATTTAGGCGCATTAGGGTGACAACTTGTTAGTAGCATTTTGAAAATATTTTAAAATTAACTTTTGCTGAGTCTTCCTTTAAATATTTTGTAATATTCTGCTTGCCATGTTATTTTATACCCTGTTTTCTTTTATTTCCACACATAGACTGAAACACATATGCTAGCTACAGTATCTTTGATTTTTGATACTTAATTTTTAAGTGTGTTTTGAAGTTGCACTGAAATTTCTTCAGCAGCTGGAACATTTTTAAAGGTAGAAATGTGTCTTTACATCTATGAAGAAAAATGATGATAAAGTAGGTAAGACTCAAAACTCTGCTGTTATGATGGAAGAAATGCAGATGAGAAAGATAGTATAAATTTTTTTTCTAGTAGATCTGAGTTAACAATATTACCTATAACGCCACATAATTAAATTAGTATCTTGAAATCTTGGTATTAATTCCAAAGTATGAGTGAAAGGCATATTGTAAAAAGGCTGCTAAAACTTAATTTCTCCTAAGTGGGATTTGAAAGAAAGAACCATTAGTTTATACCTATGGAGAAATGAAATATTTGTTCGAAGTATGAGAATAAAAGATGAAGTCAGGTACACAGAGGGTATTTACCAGGTGCTTTTTGTTTGTTTGTTTTCTTCATTTTTGCTGTTCTGTTGATTTGGGTTTTTTACTTTATTTGTAACTGCCTTTGGGGAAGCCTGTAGCCACTTCTCCATAAACATCTGTGATTTTTACCAGAGTGATTTACCAAATCTGAGGCTTCACAGAATTCACAGAATGACTAGGTTGGAGGAGACCTTTAAGATCATTGAGTCCAACGCGTGCTCTAACATCTCAACTAAACCATGGCACTGAGTGCCACATCCAGTCTTTTTTTAAACACATCCAGGTATGATAACTCCACCACCCTCCCCCCCAGGCAGGCCATTCCAGTACTTGACCACTCTTTCTGTGAAAAACTTTTTCTTAATGTCCAGCCTGTATTTCCCTTGATGCAGCTTCAGACTGTGTCCTATGATTCTGTCAGTTACTGGAGAAAGAGACAAACCCCCACCTGACTACAACCACCTTTCAGTTGCTTACCACTTGTAAGCAACTGAGAAATTGGATGACATATAAAAGAAATATTAAGGTGGAATGCCAACCATCTCTCCACTCTGGTTCTCTAATATTTGGTTTTGATGTGCTTCCTCTCTGACTTATTGAGTGTAAATCGCTCTACCAAGAAATTGTAACTTTATCAGTGCAAATAAATGTGATTTTCTTTTCTGTGGGATTTGGATTTTTGATTAATATGTCTTACTTCTGTGATTCCAAAAACTTTTCCAAACACTAAAGAGATATCTCCCTTCAGACAGGTTTGATGTTCACTATAAGAAGTAACAAATCAATGCTTAAAGAAATTAAAAATCACATCTCTTCTGCATCTATGACATACTATACTTTTGTGTGCTGGCTGTTTAATGCAAACCAAATAAAATATATAAATATTCCCAAGTGGTTAATAGGTGAGCCTTCTGTCACTGGTCTCTCTTATTAACACTGCTTAGCTTAGCTAAACAAATGGTAGCATATGTATAGTTAGTGAGCTTGCTTTCTTACATCTATAAAACAAATTTATAATGGAAGCAATATCATATAGTCTTTAAATCCGACATTAAGTGTTTGCCCTACTAGATGGTCTTTCTTTTATTTAAGTGCCATTACTTTTATGTAGTCCATTTTCATTGCATTTAGTCTCATTTTAGTAATAATGTTTGCATGATTTACCAGGAAAATGCAATCTTTGCCCTGAATGGCACAGTGCAAGAAAAAATAGAAGCTGTTAAGAGCCTGAATGGCAAAAAAGTATTATTGACCTATGCTGGCAGCCATGTGTTTCAATTATTTTCAAGAATCCATTTGTCAACTAAGTGAAGCAATGTGGGACGTCAAGTTCAAGCTGGGGTTAGTGCCTTTCTACAGCTGATATGATGTATCTTCTGTAGCCATTTAATTGAATTACCCAATTTATTTTTCAAGCAACAATGCTCTACCAAGAGCCATGATATTAAACAATTAAATACTAGTTTAAAAGTCGGCATTTTGTGTAGTTCATCATTTCTCTGCAGCAGACAGCTGGCCTAGTGCTGTGCTGCATTCTGGTACAGCAAAAGCTTAGTCTCGGAGAGCACACATCCTGTCCCAAATAGCCAAATTTTGAGACCAGTATGCATGGAGAATGGGCATGTCCTTTGCCTGGCCAGTACTGTAAAAGCTGTATTCTTAATTTTGGATGAAATGAGAAAAGTTATTATTAATTTGTATGCTTTAAGAACTTCTGGATTTCTGGTTTGAGACTATAAATTCAGAAGAGGGATAGAACGAAAAGAAATTATGAGAAAAATACTAAGGGAAAGGCTGGGCTGGATTGCAAAGCTTCTTTAAATTTTTGCAGCAGTAAGAATTATACCATCTTTGTCACCTTGAACAAATAGTGTGGGATTTGTGCTTTCCTTTTTTATTTTTTTATTGGAAATTTTTTGCCTGTAGTGTCATAAAAGAGGTAGTTGTTTAGTTGGGTACTCATATAGTGCACTAGTCTGCAACCATATTCTTCCACAAATATTTAAAATACTTTCACCAATTTTACTAAAAAATAAGTTGTAGAGCCAAGAAGTCTCTTTATTTCTTTGTGTTTTCCAGGTGTTAGTGGAAATTAATGAAAATAAAAATTTTAAAAAAGCTTAGATATTTTCTTTTGTTGTATACAGATAGATATATATTTTTATATGAGAAGAATAATTACTGAAACAGAGGGAACAGTAACGACTCATTTTTTTTTCAATTAACATTCAACAATTAAATTTTAATATGGTAAGGGAATTGTTCAGAGACTTTTGTATGGGATACTGCACCTTTAATTATCTGCCCTCTGGTGCCAAGCCTTTTCTTTGAGTGCTTCCATAAAAGCTTATTGCAGCTAGTTATTGAGCAAATTAGTACTTGAGTTTTGGTGAAAAATGTCTTTATTAGTCCTAAAACCAGAGTCCCTGTGCATTCCCAGAAGGCATGATTTTGTTTGATGAATAAATCTAGTAATTATCCTGCTGTTAGGGCTGTACTGCAAATGTCACAAGCAGATAAACAGAAGGAGTAAGCCTTCCGTAAATTCTCTAATTATCTATGTTGGATTTCTTATTGCCTGCAGATGATTTATGAGCATATTGATATATCCTTAAGTATTTTCATTTGAGTTCACGGATGCAAATAATTAAGGCAGTAATAATTTGCAAAAGAAAGTGGCAGGCCAGGGTCATCTCATTATAAAACTTGTGCTCATGTTCATGCTATAGGAGAAAATATAGGTATTAGCACTTTGACTAGGCTTCCTCCTTTGACATCTTTAGCATTCCCTTTCGGGATTTTTTGTGTAGTCTTAATCTTTTGTGTAATCTTCCCAATCTTATGTAAATGTGTCTTAGACCTCATTTTGCTTAAATAACATCAGGTTAAAATAGAGATGATCGCCAGATTGATTTCCAAAACCCAAAATGCATATGAACCTGGAGAGTGACATTGGAAAGTGTTTAGATAATACTACTGAAGATGGTGATTTTCTTCAACTTACTATTGTTTAAATGTTGACTTCATGATTTTGCATTATGTCATATTAAATCCTGTTATATCCCTTGGTGTAGTCAGCGTGGCTGAAATAAAAATTTCACCTTTCTCAGAGAAGCACAAAGAATGTATAGAGACCTTTACGTGGAAGCATAAAGGGCTACAGATTTTTTATATAATCAAAGCCTCTGTGTGTGTAGCAGGAGGAAGATAATTTTCTTTTCAGCTGTTAAGGGAAATTTCTGCTGAATACTCAAGATAAGGAGAATTTGCTTCCAATAGTAAAAAGCAGCTGAGTGAAACTATTGGAAAAGCTTGTGCTATGCAATGTGTATAAGGTATCATTACCTTATTTCTAGATGCGTCTGGGATTTCTGTGTTGATATTTGCCTGTATCTCCCTTGTCACATGCCTATTCATCCATCTGCCTAATAGTAGACAGAGACTTTGGCCTAATGTGTTACAGATTTTTGTGGGTGATATTTTCAGTTTTGCTTAAAAGTTGATGCAGTGGAACCAGCATGATTAGTGGGCTAAGAATAAAAATAATGTAACTATGGCAAAAAGGTTTAGAACTGTTGCAATCACTTTCGCTCAAGGCTGATTCAAAGAGTGCTCTTCATCTCTTGAAATAACTATTTTAGTTTAGTTTTGCTTTAGGAAGCATATTTGAGCAGGCTTTAACATGGGGAGCGGAGAACTGACATTTACAAGTTTCTATTGATATATCAAATATTTAATCTTCCACATGTACTCCCATCATAGTAACTTACTTTAGCAGAACTCATTTTTAGAAAACACAGTAATTGCATGAAGCTGTATCATACTCAAATGATATAATAGCAAGTTTAGATGTAAATTCTTCTCAAATTTTTGAAAGGGATATTTTGGAATATGCCCCAGGAATTATGATACTGGTTATGATGCTGTTTGATGTGTTGCCCCATGAGTTTGGTTATATAAATAAGATTAAAAGAATAGTACTATTTATTTTCATACAACTCTGTTGCGTAGTTATCTGATTTTTCATTTGTTTCTGGAGATGCAGAAATGGGACAGTATTGATCTACCAGGCCATATAAAATGGGAGTAAATGACAATAGTAATGTGGCTTTGAGATTATCACTAGTCTTGTCTAGGAAACCTGACCTTTCTGATAATTTCTTCTGGGCATAATAAACTTAGATGTCACTTTAGGTATTGTTGCATAAAAATATATGGATTGGACAGAATTGTACTCTTTCTTTCCTAACACCTGCATACCATGGATCTGTTATCTTTATGGACAGGAGTAGCTGTGCAATTAAAATATTCTCCTTTAACTGAGTTTTCTCCTCAGTCCGACCGAGCTTACTGCATCCAGTTTTTTTTTTGAAATATCAACTGCCTCTCTCCAGAGTCACAATGTTTGCAAGAAAAAAAGATGGTTTATTGAAAAGACCAGAGGAATCAATAATTTTCAGAAGGATTATTAACAGGGATTAAATACTGAAAATCTGTCTAGCCACTTCTAATCAGCTAAACCTCACATACCATCAGATAATGGGTCAGAACTTTTCATAACTCATGTTGCAGATAGTCTGTTCATATAGAAAAATCTTGTTTCCTTGGGAACATCTGACATAAATTATTGTTACTGCTATTTTAACTTAGACTATCATGATGATTTTTGGATTTCTTTTTACTTCTCCTCTCATAATAACATTAGTAATTTGGCAGCCAGCAATAGCTAGAACATGTGAAACAATAGTGTACAGTGGACTTTTAGGACTTTGGGAGAATTTTATTTAAACAATCAGTCAAATATTTTAATCAATTTGGTGTGTCTCCCATTGTGGTCTTATTCTTATGTGCTCCAATTTAATAGTGTTTTCTGTTGGCTATGTTTATACAAACCTTCATTTGGGGTACGTTTCTAAACATGCTTGTAAACTGAAACCAAATTTCCATCCATGTTCTATCAAAGCTTTTTTGGGTCAATTAACAAAAACAGCAATATGTGACATCTGACTACTGTATTTATGGAAAATCAAACATGAAAGCTTAATATTTACAGCAATCTATTAATAAGAGATTGTAATAATTTTGAGATACCTATTCAAATAAATAACAGGTTCAAATATAGCATGAACTCATGAGGGGTGAACGTGATCATAACATTAGTCAGAATTAGTTGCTTTAAATAATTACTGAGATCTGTTTTACTTGTTGTAGTGTGTATGTAGTGTGTCCTTCATAGCACCTTGAAAGTATTCATGATCACCTCATTTCCTGTCAACAACTACTTAAACTACTGCCTGATTCACAATGAAGATATGTGCAGTAAAACTAAAATCCTTTCCCTAATGAGTGCCTTGTTTGTGGATGAAGGAGGAATGGAAGCTGCAACAACCAGAAATTTTATAATTTCTGGCGTTTTACATAACAATTAAAGTCTGACAGCCATGAAGCCAAAAGGAACCTGCTGCAATGTGGAATTGTTAATTGGTCTCTGTCACTGTCTTTTATCAGGCATTATATGAAAGCTAGCCTAGATGAGTGGCTTTTTGCTTTTATGAGAATTAATAAAACTAGAGTGTTCTTACTAAAATTAGTTTCATAAAGGTCAGATAGATATTCTAAAATGTCTCTCCTGGCTTGAGCAGAGAGTGCTGACAGTTTACTTGTAAGAAAACTATAAATATCCAGGTTCTGTATTTTTAAAGCACTTAATATGTAATTAATAAATTATATATTAAATACATTCAGAGGAAAATCCTGAAAAAAAAATCAGTGGTAACCATATTTAATTAAAATATTGGTAGCATTTATTACTCTGTACCATTCAGAACTGTTTCATTCAAAATCTGTGCATCAAATATGGGACTGGGAATTATGCATTAATAGGTCAGTTTACGTGAGGGATTTCTTAAATTCATATGTTCAGTTTTGAAATTTTGTCATAAATTCTTTGCCATTTCTTTCTATATTGTTAAAAAATACTTTAAAACATACTTTAAAGCATATATATATTAGTGTACTTGATTTTAAAATCAATGAGTATCATTGAGTTCACTTTACTTCAGGACTAATTATATACTGACTGTGTATTTGCAGTTAATAAGTTTAGATACTAGGGGAAAAATCAGTAAAAAAGATTGCACTACAGATAATTAATAAAAATCAATTAGTTTGTTAATGAGTACTCTGCCATTACCCAAGGTAGCAGAAACCAGCTGGGGAAAAAAGCAACATCCCCAAATAGGACATTTTAGATGCCTGAGATCTGCTGAGAATTTCTAAGGAAATGACTATAAGAGGCAGCACTACTTGGGTTAAAACTGGCTAAATTTCCTCTTGAGATTGCAGGTCCTCTAGCTAATAAATCTACTAAAAAACTGATTCACCTTTCGTGTGTGCTATAAACCATCTTCCAATGCCTTAAGTACATTGCTCACTGCCCTGTATTAAAAACAAACCCCTTAGTTGTAAATGTCAATGACTAGGATTGCTAGAGCTCTTGCATCTCCTCACTCTAGTGTAAGAGCTGGAAACACCCATTACCTCTTAGATGACTTTAGGATAACATTTTGCATTCAGATATATAAATGGCATAAAGTCAAACATGATCTGGAAGCAAAATGCAAAATGCCTTCAAAATGTCCTTGGAATAAAATGGAAAAGTTCAATGGCAATGCTTATCCATTTGTAAGTATAGTTTTGTAACAAAATCTGTAAGATGTTTTCTCTCCCCTTTCTTTTACTCTGTCTCTCCATTGCTAGGCCATGGTAAATGTATTCAAACTCTATACAGAACTCAAAATAAAATTATAATCCATACATACCCTGTCAGCCACATAACTTATTTAATTTATTCTTTAATTTTCCTTTTTTCTTTGGGTGGATATATCTGGGAAAGAATAGGTATTTCTACGGTAAAAGAGAAAGAAGGTGCTTGGATCTGGAATCATTGTGTATAATCCAAATCTTATTTTTCTTGTCAGGAAGCAATAGAAAATAACTATGTGTACAAGGTTAAAATATTGACCTCACCAGAAGTCAAACTCTTTGTATTCATCAAGAGAGACATACACCATAACAAGAGAATTCCTCCTGTTTAAAACAGTTGTAGATGGTTATAAACTATGGCTTCAAAAGTATTTTCTCCGTGAGAGAACTTCTCTTGATGTGTACAGGAAAGACATGAGCCAGATAAGCCTAGTATTTTAATGTTACTGTAGTACTACAGTAACTATATTTTTCTTGTTTAAAATACTTTCAAACATACTGTTGTCATCCTGTTTTAGTAAACTTGGCATGAAGTTCACTGTCAGCAAGGTGCACAGCAGGTGATCTGAATGACCTGAAGTCCTAAGGAATGACTCATAAACCTTAATTTGTTTCCAAAACACTGTGATTTTAAAGTTGGAAAGACCAATATGACTTGCTTTTGAGCCATTGTAAAGACATTGTAATGTTTAAACTTTTGGGTGGGTAGTCAAGAATAATTCTGTATACTGCTGACTGTCTGGTTTTCATTATTTCTGTGTATGTTGGTTTTCCTGTATAGGTATCACAATATTTTAAATTTTTATTTGAAAATCTACTTTTAAATAATATGGATTGCTTTATGTAAAGAATTAAATACACACTTAAAAGTATTCTTTACTTAAAAGAATTCTTTATTCTCTATTCTTTTTCTTGACTGTGTTATCTCAAATCTGATGATTTATTAAATGCTAGGATTGATTATGTTGTTTTATATGACCATGAGTTATCAAAATGATTTTAAAAATTACTGTCTATTTTAATACATAAATCTAACAGATAAAATATCAATGCCATTGATACTTCCTCATTAACCTGCTTGCCATCACAAGCATTTCCACAGTAAGCTGTATACCTATGGCATCTAAATGCTGTCAGAATGTAATCATTGTATCAAGTTAGAGGTTCAGACAAAGTGCACACATTTTGAAAAAACAGAGCAGAAAAGCTCCATATTTACACCATTTTCTCAGTTTCCATATAAAGCATCTCAATTTTGAAGAACCTATGCTAAGCTTATTGCTTTTCACATATAACACTGCTGTGGAAACAGCAGAGAGTTGTGAATGATGGTAATCTTTGAAGTACGCTGTACCTTTAACATTTTTAGTGGCAGAGTTAAATTTTACATTTTTAACCTCCAATTATGTAGCCAACAATGGACTAGAATTTGATTCTTGGCACTCTTTTAACCTTGATTTCCTTTTCCATCAACCAGAAGGATCAGGTTCTTGGCGTTTATTAGATATTGATAACTGTCTGGGGCCAGTGGGGTACAGCATCTTCTGTTATTACATGTTGCCTGTTGAAGTTTCAAGACATATCAAGCTAAGAGATATCCAGCAGCAGAATGTGAGTATGTTTAATTTCAAAACTGAGGCTGTAATTTGCCGAATTTTATATGGCTTTTCAGATTTATGCAGACTTCTCAGTGGTCTGTGAATGTTCAATATACTTTTGTGGTATTTGCATACATCATATAATATAATGCATCATATAAGGTAATAGCAGTGTTATATGGATTATATTATTTTTAATGTACATATTTCATGCTTGATATTTTATATAAATATCCAAGGAAACCACTGCTCCTAACACTACGGATATTTGAAATGAAGAAGTTTGACAAAATAGCATGTTACCAACACCACTCTATATATGCTGTGTCTCTGGCTATAGAATATAGATTCAAAATATGTCCTGATTGTGCATTATTCTTCATGTGTACTACTGAACATGTAACAGAACTAGTAAAATAAGTATCATGGCAATTTTTCAGTCAGAAGAGTTTGATAAAATAAATACTTTGATTTAACTGAAATAAGTCCTAGCAACCCTTTTATAGCTATGCTAATCTCTGGAGGAAAAAAGGCCAAGTTTTTTAGAAAGAAGTAATCTCCTTAACTCCCTGTCTTATTTAGGCAGCTGACACACTGCAAAAATTAATAATTTGGAATATTAGTTCTTCTAGTCCTCCACCCCTTATGACATAATTCTGCCCAACAAGCATTGCCTCTTATTACAAATCTTGGAATAATGGAGTACCTTATACATTGAGTGTTATTTCCTCAGTTTATGATCAACATCTGAAAAGGCGTTGGGTTTTCTGATGACTCTTCCACTGCTTGCATTTAGAATGAAGTTTAGTTTTCTTACTGGTTTTCTGTTTCTCACTCCACATCAAGAGCTTTTTAGACATGACTATTCCCTAGACTACCCATTCTGCTGGAGAAATGTGTATCTAACTTGAAAAGTGTTCTTAAACCTTGCTGAAGTGAAACCTGATGGCTAGTAATACTTTTCTCTGCTTCCCACCCCCACCCCCCCACTCCCTCACCCCCTTCCCTTCCATCTGCCACAAAAGAAATTTAATAGCTAAACTGATCATCTTCTGGACAAATTGTACCAAATGCAATCACATTCAGATCAAGGTATGTCTTGAATAAATTCTTCACCTTACTCTACTTTGGTAGACGATGATGAATGCCATGTTTTTGTTGGGTTTGTGTCTGTGAATTTTATATTTTTTTAAATTCAGGAATCTTGTTGCTCCTATCATGAATTATTGACAGAAATCACTTTTCTGTGTGCAAGCAATATGTTACAGTCAGAAGGTCACTTTGAAGTAGGCTTCTTTAGAGCTGCAGAACAGGGAGTTGTGGGGATTTCCAGGGAAGAAGCCATGAGCTATTAGTTGCTTCAAGTGATGCCTTTTTCCTGGTCCTAAAATCACAAGCCAGACACAGTTAGGGTGATAAAAAGGGTGTTACATTTATAAGGATCCTTAGGTGCACAATTCACCAGATGGAAAATGCTGAGGATGCACACACAGCATAACACATATACAGTTTTTATAGATTTTGCAAATTAGCATATCTGGCAAGAATCTCCAGTTGGAGACATATGTGGTGAAGTAATTCCCCTCCAGTTCGACCCTTTTAAATCCCCCACTCCTCTAGACAGGAACTAACCTCTGTTTTTGAAAATGTGACTTGAAGAACTGTATTCAGCCTTCGCTCCCAGGAAGAGCCAAGATAGGATAGGAGCCTTGGACCCCCATTTCGAGCCTCTGGAATGTGTTTTGTCTTTCTGCCTATCAGGTTTGGGAAAAGTACTGGAGCTAACTACAAATACAAAAATAGGCTACAACTACAAATATATGTGTAAAGAACATAGGGGTTATATAAAAGAAAAATAAGGCAAAAAATCAATTCAGCATCAGTAGTAGCTCTCTCTCTCTGGATATGCCCAAATTCTTCCTTTGTTTATTCGATTTCATTGTTTCTCTAACTGGGGTTATAGCAAGTCATTTCCTTCAGATTTGTGTCTCTGGACATGTGCTAGCAACCTTTCATGCATTGGTAGAGTCAGGACTGGAGGTGGGGAGAGGCAGTGGCACAAAATTTGCTTCTGGTCGTGTTTTGACTGTCTAGGCAGAAAGACTGGAAGGTGATTTAAGAGGAAACTTGTTTCAAACTATGGTCTCCTGAGGTTTCATACTCTTCAATATTCAAGCTGTAAAAAAAGTGCACAAAACATACGACAACTAGTTTTTACCTATTCCCCTGTAAGTAGAATCTCTCTTATACCACATGATTTTCATTCCATCTGGCTTGCATTTTGCAAAAGAGGGAGCACCAACTTTGAACTGCTTTGGAGAACTGGGGATTGATATTTCAAAGGAAAACAGTTAAAACAAAAAAACTCACGCAGCATTTTAGTGATGACATATGGAAGATGAAAGTTCAGGACCCTTCTCTGAACCAAGCAGTGATAGAATTTACTTGTTATCAGGTTTTTTACGTCAGCCATCTGTTGTGTGTTTCTACTGGACAGGGAGTTGGAGGCATTAGTGGCAAACACAATAGTTATGGTTATGTTGGTCATTTTGTTTCAACCCAAATATCCTATACAGTGCCTAAGGAAAGACTAAGATCAAAACTTAATCATTCTATAATCTGAAATTAATTTTGATATCTGAAAAAGCTGTGCTGAATATATTCCCAATTATTTTCCAAAGACGTTGAATTTTAATTGTTTTACAGTA
>VWZP01008633.1:52319-166660 GCA_013396995.1 Dicaeum eximium | reverse complement strand
CGTTCAAGTGGCCCGGGCTGGGCTGCTGCCTCATAAAATTCGGCACGGATGAGGATGTCTCCCAGAGCCAACCTGCCACCACCTGCAACTTGGTCTTATCAGGTAGAGATAAGCGCCTCCTGCACACTGATACCAGGAACCTGGGGTGCTGAGTTTTGTTTCACAGGTTAAAGGGCCGACCTTCTGGTCCAGCTCCAGTGACACCGGCTGGGCTGCTGCCTCCTAAAACTCCGCACGGACGAGGATGTCTCCCAGAGCCAACCTGCCACCACCTGCAACTTGGTCTTATCAGGTAGAGATAAGCGCCTCCTGCATACTGAAATATTTTGGCCTTCAGGCAGCAAAAGTATCGTCTTATATCTGCTGCACAAATATTGATAAATAGATTTGGTCTGCTTGAAATTTCTGCATAATGGAGGAACATTTTATATGACAAGAATTTAGATTTCTTATTATCCTATCTCATTCCCTCTTACTGCAACTATGGCTATCTAATTTACAGCTAGATCTTTTAACTTTTCCTAGAAAATCAATCCTTCCAGTTCTCTAATTTTTTTAGCTTCGCTTCAGTGAATCCCCTCCATTTTCCTCATTTTTTTTCTGAAAGATTTTTTTTGAGTTTTCCGTCAGCCCCTGTTGCACATGGTGTCTATGCTTGCTATACTTTTTCATCAGGTTGTATCAAGCCTCAGTAAATGTGTTCCGTCATTGGGACTTTCTGAGTTTGCTGCCCCAACCAAAATCTGGGATGTGTGTTACGAAGTTCACCTTTTTACTTCACCTTCACATTTTTTATTACTTGCTCCCCTCTCATTTTTTATCTGTCTTTGTGTATTGAGAATTGATTTAATAAACACTACTTTTATTTTATTACTTGTACTAAAGTACCAGTTGCACAAAGTCATCCAAACCAGAGACACTTTCACACCACTGTTCTGTCATCAAATAAGAGGCAGAGATCTTGTCTTAAAGAATTTGCAGTCCACATAGACAGGAGTAGTAGGAGTTGGGAGAGTGTATGTTAGAATATGCATTTTAAATAGAAGAAATAAGGACTAAAGACAAGATGTACCAAATTAGGTGGTTTCCCCAAGGGTTTACTTGTCACAGAGAGCTGAATCCAGAACTTCCTCAGGCCTGACTTGGGACATTTACCTTACAACCATTTCCTTGTCAGGTCATCATTCTGTCACCTAATCTCTTGTACAGTGACAGCCGATCTTGCAGCAAAAGTCTTTACACCACCAAAGTTCCACCTGTTTATTTTTAAGTAGGGTTTGATTGCTATTTAAGGTGCGCAAAACTTCATGTTATCCTCAGAACGATATATGAAATTACAACTTGGATTATTTTTACTAGGAAATGTTACCTTGCAGCAGAGGAGAATGAGTGGAAGAGATATTAGGATTAAAACTAAGTAGCTAAACTAGCTCGATATTTGTTACATCTCCATTCTAATTTCTTTCCCACCCAAAAAATTACCATCACATTTATCTGTAATTAATTCTTTATCTTAGTGAAGTGCTGATGTCAAAGTTACAGCTTTGAAGAAAAAAAAAGGTTGTTTGAAAAATAGCATTTCCTTTTCTCTTATTTGCAGTAGCATTAGCATCTGTAAGTTCCCTGAAATCCCTTCAGAAATATCTAGATAAGACCTGAGAGGAAGAGTGGTGAAATACCATAACGCCAGTCCTCTTCCTGAGTCCTGGATACCCCAGGTTCAATTCAGATGTCCATTTTTGCTAGTTTTGGGTAATTTTCTTCCCCTTGTTCTCCTGGAGATGTCTGAACACCTGCCAGCCCATAGGAAACAGTGAATTAACTCATTGTTTTCCTTTGCTTGTGCATGCAGCTTTTGCTTTCCCTATCAAACCCACAAGTTTACCAGCTTTTACCCTTCCAATTCTCTCCCAGATCCTGCTGGCTGGGGAGTGAGCAAGCAAGTGTCTGGGGATTGATTGGTTGCTTGCAGGGGTTAAGCTACACCAACATTAAACAAAATAAATGCACACATTACTCATTCTCACTTTTTAGGTTTTAATTCTTTATTGTGACTTGAAATCATGAAAGTTTTTGCCAACAGTAATGGAATAGGTACAATAGAAGAGATCTAGCTGGTTGGGAGCTATATTATAAATGCAGTACATAAATATATTAAAAATGGAGCAAAAATTGCTGATATAGTGGGTTTTTTGGTGTTTTTTTTTTATTATTATTTTTTCCCCCAGGTTTAGGTTTACATAGCAATAAAATCTAGAACCAGAATGCTCTTAGAAGACATGAAGAAGATGTACTGATAGGGAATGACAAAGGTGTAAGAAAACTGTCAAGTGAACGATTTTTTGGCAGCAGTTTGAGACAGGCTGTTTGTATGCCTCTAATTAGCCATACAAATGAAGGTATGCCTGTTAATAGGAAATGATGTAAATATGAAAGAATAATGCTTTCACTAACAAGATGAAGTATTCTAAATGTTTCATGGGATACAAGCACAGAGAACAGAGTTTAAATAAATATGAAAATTTTCATGTCATGGACTGTAAAAGGATACAGTCTCTGAAGATCTCCCAAAGATCCTTTTCAACTCTTGTTTTCTGGCTGGTTCTGTCAGGCTGAGGATATTGTGAAAATGAAAGATGTACAAACTGCCAGCCAGTTTTTGCTTTTACAGCTCCTTGTTTGATTGCAGTAAAAAAGTCAAATTTTCGTTTTGGATTTGAATTTTTTTGGTAGTATTATTAGCATGACAGACTGGAAAATAAATCTAACAAAGGAAGGAGGTAAAAATTGTTCATTACTCCATCTCAATGTCTTCTGATGGCCAGCAGACCAGATAAACTATAACAGCCTCTGAATCCGATTCTTCTGACAAGTATAATACTAAAAAAGTTTTTGTCACACACTTCAGATTTTTCTTTCTTGTTTCTTATGGTGTTTTACTCAAAGCCATGCAGGGACAGAGAATTTTTAAGATAAGAATCAAAACCCTCCTGGAGTTAGGCTCATCTGACTTAATCTCCTGTAATGTTGGAATATCTTGTTTTTAGCTGGCACCTCACCAGCCAGCCATCATCTGGCCTCCTGCTGACTGCTGAGTTGTGTATAAAAACACATTTCTCTCTGCATATGATCCAGATGCTTTGGAGGGAAGAGGAATATATTAGGCACGCAGAATAGATAGACAGCCTTTTCAAGTTTCATGGGTCTTGGTGGGAAATCAAGGGAATTTAGTGGCAGGAAAAATAATTCAAAGTCTTTAAAGCTCTTTTGAAGCGATTTCTTCAAAGCCCATCTTTTGCATCTTACTGTAAAATCCTAAAGCTTGGAGATGCAAATCCAGGCATGATGTTGTATCACTCAGGAAATTGCATGACTTAAATCTCCTGTGAATGAACAGGCAGGCTGAGATTCATCTCACCTGCCTAGAAATTTAGACATCTGTGCAAGCTATTTCATTTCTTTTATCAGTGGGAGATAAGTGGCTGAAGGGGATGGTTCATCATGTCCTAATCTGGGTGTCAAGGAGAAGCGGTTGGAGTCATGCTTTGGAAGTGCATTTCTCTGTCCCTTAAATACAGATCACTAACTTGAAGCAGATAGAGACCTTTCAGATGACTGAAGTCAGGTTGGGTAGAGTCCACCAGCAGTGATATGCTAGTGAGCATCACGCTGCCAGTACTTGAATGTTCCACTGAAGAACAGATAAAACTGAATCGAAACCTTCTGACCCATCATTTAAGAGCTCTCCAGGGAAAAGGAATAGAAAAACCCTTTATAAACCTATCTATGTACACCAACATTGTGAGACTGAGAGAGGAGGGAGGGTTCATTTTACATGATATACTCAGCTCTCTAAATCTTTAAGCTGCCTGTAAGTTATTCTGGACTGCATTTCTTAAACAGAATTATTCATTAGACTCAAAATATTACAACACAAAAAGTTTTGAAGACAAGATTTATTTCAAATGAGAATTTAGTATGTGAATTTTGGAAGTGTTCAGTGGTCACTGAACAGCAGCTGGTTTCTGTGACTTCTACATGTCTTTAATTTTAATTTCTGAATGAGTTAATTAAAAGAATCAGAATTAATTCTATCCCTCTCAGGATTTTCCTTCTGAAGAAGACAGTTAGTGCTCATGTAGCAATGGGAATGGACTCAGGCCATAGCAATTCTCCTTTGAAAAATGTCAGCTTAATATTTTTAAGGCAACATCTAAAAACAAATTAAAAGTAGTCTAAGATGTATGATATGGTTTTAATTTGTAAGAGCATGAAAAATATTTGGGAAAAAAAGTGGTCAGAAGAATGAGTAGATTTGGGATAATTTTATCCACATCTGTAACAAAAGACCCCTTGAAAAATCAGAAGCAGGTAATATAAGGCTTGGTTTGGCTTGTTACCACTTCAGCTGTTCTGTCAGTTTTTGGACTTCTTTCCTGCTGTGCAGGAAATCTGGATTAGTCTGTTTGCAGCAGGTTTTCTGGGGTTCATGTAGTGTCATGACACAGCAGTGTTTGTACTGCAAGTGAGGTAATAACACGATGGCTTTCTGAAATGTGGTGTTTTCACAGGCAAACTGGGTACTAATGAGGTCCCCATGGGCAGCTGGGTGATTTAAATATTTCAATTCCCATCCATCTCTTTTGTAGCAGTAACTTGTTTACCTTGTACTGCAGTACAAGAGGGTGAGAACAAAAGGCCCATGTCAAAGCAGCAATTTTGGAGGGACTCTGTTCAATCATTCCAAATTTCTCCCTGAGAAAGTTTCTTGATTCTCTTCCTCAAGGATTTGCTGCCCAATACAAGAAATAGCCACTTGGTCTATCTAAAATATATAAGGCTATCAGTCAACCTGAGGAAAACAAGCAAAATCTGCTGCTTGATTCTCTAATCCACCAGCCGAAAAGATACATGTCCATAAACAAACAAATTGACCCTTGATTTTCTGCTCTGTTCCAGATATCATCAAGCCCTCTAGCACAGAAAAATAGCTACTGGCTGATGTTTGTGTATATATGCTGCTGTCACTGCAGCTCAAACAGTCCAGAAAAAGAAGTTTTTATTATCAGAACCAAGTTGATTTTTTAATAAGTTTCAGCCAGTTGCATGAGAACCGTGCTTTTGGCCATTCCAGCATTTGGAGCTTTCTGCTAAAGTTAGTGTCGCATGCAGTGAAAAAGGGAATCCTCAACTAGAACAGGTTGCTCAGTGCCCTGCCAAACCTGTCCTTGAATGTTTTCA
Source organism: Dicaeum eximium (assembly GCA_013396995.1). Taxonomy (NCBI): domain Eukaryota; kingdom Metazoa; phylum Chordata; class Aves; order Passeriformes; family Dicaeidae; genus Dicaeum; species Dicaeum eximium. Next base: position 161,419 of record VWZP01008633.1, on the reverse strand, counting down.
GGGATGGGGCATCCACAATGTCTCTGTGCAACTTGTTCCAGTGCTTCACCACCCCAACTGCAGGATATTTCTTCCTTTTATCTTACCTGAATGTACCCTCTTTCACTGTAAAACCACTACCCTTGTCCTATCCTAGCAGACTCTAATAAAAAATCTGCCCTCATCTTTCTTACAGGCCTCCTTTAAGTATTGAAGGCCACAGTAAGTTCTCCCCAGTTTTCACTTGTGTGGTCTGAACAACCCCAATTCTCTCAGCCTTTTTTCAGAGGAGAGGTGTTACATCCCTGTGGTAATTTCTGTGGCCCTCCTCTGGACTCTCTCCAACAGCTCCATGTCCTGCCCATGCTGGGGACTCCAGATCCGGTTGCAGAGCTCCAGGTCACAGGGGCAGAGTAGAGGGGCAGAATCCCCTCCCTCACCCTGCTGGCCACACCTCTTGTGACACAGCCCAGAACATGTTTGGCTTTCTGGGCTCTGAGTGCACATTACAGAAGCATTTCCAGCTTTTCATCCACCAGTACCTCCCAGTCCTTCTCAGCAGGGCTGTTCTCAATCTCTTATCCCAGTCCTGTATTAATATCAGGGTTTGCTTTGACAAAGTACAGAGCCTTGCAGTTATTAAACCCCATTAATATAATTTGAGTCTAAAATAGAGAAATTAGTCATCTCAATAGAAAAAAAAATCAGTTCCAATGATCATTAAAGTTAGTCAAAAATGAAAATGTGGATGGTGGTGTTAGATTTTCCTTCTGCCCGAAGATGCTGATTTGAAACCTTGTCTATGATAAAACCTAAGATAAAGAATGAGAAAGCAAAGTTTTGTAAAACAAAATCCTAGTAAATTGCTCCTCTTGTTTAGATATTTTGAGGATTTCAGATAATAGTGTAAGAGATGAGCTGCATTTGTCACATCTTAAATGGGTTTTATTATTTTCCTGAAGATTGTTGAAACATACAGACTTTTCCTCTTTCAAAGAAGGATGGGAAAGGAAAGTTTTCTCCCATTCATTCTGCAGGTCTCCAAGGAAAAACATTTCTTTAGTATCCAAGCAGTGTGCCTCAACAGCCAAGGGGGCAAGGTATCAGGGCTCATATAATATTATGGAGGGGGATAATTTTCTCAAAGAAACAGCTGGGCAGCTGTAGGTCAGAGCTCTTTATGTCTGCAACACTCCTCTGAATATTATATTCTCACCCTCAGGTGATTTGGTGTGGTCATTCCTGTAACAGTTTTAGTTCACATTACAACAGTTAATGTCATGAAAATTGTGTGAAGCTGACATAAACTGATTCAAAACACTCGAGGAGATTACAGAAATGAAGGCTTTGGATGTGCTGGGATTTCCTTACTGCATGAAGTCTGACTGCAATTGATTTGCATGCAAAGATTGTTTACCCAGTCCTGCTGTTAGGTGGTTTATGCAGAAAATAAGTAATTTTGCTTATTTCTGATGAATCTGCTCTTTCAAGTGGAAAGCAACGCAGTGGCCCTAGACTTTTACAGGACATCATGAGACCAGGTGTGCTCTGGGATTCACACTGTGAACCACAATTCCTCAACCCCTGGGCAGCCCTAAAGCTCACTTCTTCAGCCCATTCAAACTGCATAAAACTGCAATGTGCAGTTATTGTTTCCCAAAACATCATTTTCCTTCCATTTTAAAGATTCTGAGACAGAGACACTTCCAGAGCTAAACATTAGAGTAATGTTTATCATTGCGGCTTTTGAGGGATACCTGCCTTCTCTCAGGTAAAATAAATGGCTTTCCCCTCTCCCTCCAGTATAACCATCTGAAAGTTAACTATCCAGCCTAAATTAATTCCCTGATTCCCTCTGAAGTTCTCTGGGAAAGATAATCACCTCTAGATGATTTCAACTGACCTATTTTAAACACATATTTAGAAGAAGATGAAACAGAATTTTGTCTTTCCCAGGGTTCTCCCATCCTGAACACTCCCTGTGAATCTAATGACTGATATTTATTTTGTCTAGAGAGTTTATCCAGTAGCATCTTTGGTAATAGGGTTGATAGATAAAGACACATGAAAGCGTACAAAGCTAATAATAAAACAGTAGCAGTGGGAAAATATATGTAGATATACATAGATCAAAGCAGCTCCTTGAAATTTAGCAGATTGTAGAAAATAAATACATAACTGAGTTCAGAAGAGAAAATGAAAGAGAAAAACAAGAAGAAAACATCTCAAATGATTTTGTTATGTGATCTGTGTTGAGCACCTTGTGTTGTATTCATGTGCATGACAATGATACTGCTTGATAATAATAAGAATGATCAAATCAACTCAGGACTATGAAAAATCTACAATTGGGTTAGAACTTTTTTTGCTATCAAGGTTTTATTGATTTGTAGAGGCATACCATAAATAACAGGCCATTTTCGAGAGGCCTTCCAGTTTAAAATATAGACCAGGACAAGCAGATAGTTTATAAAATTGCACCCCACCTTCACCAGCTAAAGAAAAATAAAATATAAACCAATTGTGCAAATTCAGAGCACAGTTTCATCTTTTTGTAGTACCACTGTGTGAACTACTTGTTTGCTCTGATTGTAAGCACCATGATGGCTTTTCAAGTTTAGATAGAGAGATTATTTTCTACTAGTTACTTGTGATGCAGGGAAAAAGAAGATGAGGAAGATGTGTGACCGAGACCTTTGGAGAGCAGAGGCAGGAGAGCTGTTATACAAGGGGCTTGGTGGGTGTCTTAAATAGGAATTATGGAAGGACTGAAATGAAAAAAAAAGTTCTTAGAGGAATCTGAGGAATGGAGAGGGTTAGAGATAACTAAGTCAGGGATTAAAGGTCCAGATAAAGCATCAAAGCCAAAAGAAAAAGTGTTACAACAGTTAAGGGGGGTGGTTTTCAAAACTTTCAGAGCACTTCAAGTAGGATAGGCAGCATGCAGAAGACCAGATTGTACATGGGGCAGATACAAACTCAGATCATAAACCACCATAGGGAGGTTGGGCACTGGAACAGGCTTTGCATGGAAGTGCTCACAGCCCCAAGCCTGACAGAGTTCAAGAGGTGTTTGGACAATGCTCTCAGGCACACAGGGTGACTCTTGGTGCTGTCCTGTGCAGGGTCAGGGGTTGGACTTGAATGATCCTTGTGGGTCCCTTCCAACTCTGCATATTCTATCATACTAAGATTCTGTGATATTTGTGCCATAAGAAATCAAGTGAGACATGACGATAGCATGCATCCTTTTGCCAAACAGGAAAATGTAAATCCTTGTACAGTTCCTAATAGAAATAACAGGAGTTTCCCATTGTATCAAGGGACCTGGGTAGATCTAAAACATGCACTTGTACAAACATAGATTGGTTTGGGTTGGAAGATACCTTAAGGACTACTCAGGTGGACACCCCCCTCAGCCATGAGCTGGGACAGCTTTCACTAGACCAGACTGCTCAGATTTCCATCCAGCCTGGCCTTAAACACTCCCAGGGCCAGGGCATCCACAGTTTCTCTGGGCAAGCTGCTCCAGTACCTCAGCACGCTCATGACTTGCTTTTTGAAGGCTGCTGGTCTCAGCTGTTCAAAGGGTTACAAACAGAAGAATCACAAACACAAATGTTAGCTACAGGAAATCTGGCAGTGATCTTTGCTTCTCCTGCAGCTGCTTATAGAGAAGGATAAATGTAAATATTACCATATATTTAAATAGAGATATAAATATGACCTGATGACTTTTTATTTGCTTGGTAACTACAGAGCAACCAGCTATATGGTAAAATTCAGGCAATAGCAAGATAGTTACAATTAAAGAGTAAATTATGATGACATACATTATTTCTCAATGTCTAAACCATGGATGAAGGTTACATAGCAATTACGTTTGATCTCATTAAGAATAATTAGTAATTACCAAGTACTCTAAGGGAAATGTGATTACTGTGAAGCTACCTGGTATTTCCCCAAGGGGACTCTATCTAGTTTCAGAATATATATGCCCCATTACTTATAGCAGCACATAAAATACCGCTTTATTTATACACTACAAGCAAAACAGGCCTGTTAAAATGTTTAATGAAATACTTGGCGAAGACGAAAGCTTTGCAGTGCCTGCAATACAGAATGTTTACAAGTGCTTTTAAATCAGCTGCTCTTATCTGCCATCTTACATGCCTTATTTTTTAAGGTAGAGAAATAAAGCATTATTAAGTAAATAAAACAAAATTAAAGCCATGCCAATCCTCCTCACTTTCTTTTTTTCTGATGTACTTCTCAGAGGATAAGAAATGGAAGACACCTCCTTCTAACTAGAAAATACTAAAGACAAAGGTGTGGAGCAAGCTCTCCTAGACAGCTGACCACAGCATTAGTGCAAAACAATACAGATCTATCTGCTTGACTTTGTCAGTAGGATTTAGAAAGATGAGCAGATGCTTAAGTCTCAAAGGAAACAAAGAGAAAAAATTGCAAGCTGGTTGTTCAGATTGATGAATTTCCCAAGACCCTCTACTGCTATGAAAAAGGCATCCAAGACAGAAGTAGAATGCATCAGTTTCTTTAATTTTTAAATTTTTTGATAGTGAATAGAAAGAGGATACCTCATATTGGCAACTGGTTATGTATGGGATGGTGCAAATGTTTATACTGAAACAAAGAGTTTGTGGAATTTTATGATCATGGAGCATACTGGCTTATGAGATATTTTTGTTCTCATAATTGTTGGGAAATGTGTGGGTTTTTTTTGTTTGTTTGTTTTATATCTTGAAGTTTAATTTTATTATATTTTGAAACCAGCAAATGGAACTACAGAAATAATCAGTGAAGTTGCCACACATTAGGTTGACCCAGCAGCCCATTTTGAGGAAAACCCATTTCGCCATACTTGGTTGAATTATCACTAGTAGAAAAACATCTGTAAGAAATATGGAAGAACATGCTTTTCCTGTGAGTTACCATTTACCAATGACCCACAGATGACAGAATCAGAAACATTATTTTCTCTCTCTCTCACACATTTACTTATTGGACTCAAAATGGAAAACTAAGTGCTATTTTGAGTGCTTTTATCTTATGGAATGAGAAAGGTGCCTTAGCTATTATAGTAGGGTCAAGAAATTTCTGCTAAGGCTGAGGAACAACATGAAACCTTCAACATCACATTTTTTCCAAATTCCAAACTTATTTATTGCCAAGGGTGCTTGCAGTAAGGAAAATAGTCTGTCTCCTTCACTGTGGACAAGAATTGGTAACCTTTCCTTTTATTTAATATTACACCTAGAGTTTGACTCTAACATTATTTCAGAAGTTGATATTTAATTGTATTTCATGTGAGCCTTTAATGTTTTGGTAGTTCTGCAAATATATTCTGTAGTGCTCAATTTTGTAATACCTATTTTTTGATTTCTTTACACTGTAATATATTAATTCAGCACCTTGGGGTACACTTATTTCAATCATTCAATCATTCAGGTAGTTTTTCTTTTCATATTGATGGTACTGATATCTAAACAAGTAGAAGTTTAATTTACTGCATTATCAGGTCTCATAACAATTTCACGTTCATATTAGAGCACATATCCCCTCTTAAACTACAACTCTTTTAGGACTGCATGGATTCACATGATGAAATTCAGAACGTATTTGAAACTTGGAATATATTTCTATATCTTCTAGAATGGATATACACATGCAGTCATTTAAGTATTAGCCTATTCCCAGTCACTGTTGAGGACTTCTATATTGCATAGATTACATTTCCTTTAAGAGAGCTATTTTTGCACTCATTGCATTTGTTTATGGTGATTTATCTGGAAGAAGGTTGTTTCATTTGCTGTTTCATTGCCCCTTGGACCCTAACCTGTGCTAAAATTGACCTACCGTCCTCTAAACATTCAAGGATGATGCATGGGATTTTCTGTGCTTATCATCCTAATCTGGGGTTTTTCATCAAATGACTCTCTCTGATCAAATTAGGTCGTTGATAAGTTATATATTTGAAAAAGCATGAGTGGGTTTGTCAGACAAAGGTTTACTCTGTATAAAACCAGCCTGAGTGTGAGTCCATCTCAGATTTTTCTCAGTGCTGTGTGATCTCAGGGTTTCTCCTCTTTTTGAGATGCAATGCCTTATCTTTCTTCTTTCTTTCAGCTTTGCTCAGTATTGACAAGGCTATGTCAGTCTCCCTTTAGAGAGTTACTTGGTTTTGCTTAACCAGAAATTCAGCTCACTATTTCCTTTCAGCTGCAAAGGAAAAGCCTCTTTGACCTTCAGACCTTGATTGGAGTCGGTGATTGAGTGCCATGTGGATGGTTTTAAGGTCCCATTCTCTCACTAAAGGGCTGAAGACATGTTAGCAGAGGTGCTTAGTGATTCACACACACGGATCTTTGTTCTACTTGATGCCCAAGTCTTTATACTCATAGGATGTAGACACACTTTGTGCTCCATGGGGTCTGTTCACTGGGTGAGGGAGGAGATTGGCCCAACCCAAAGAAGTGGGCTGTGGCAAACATCCCTGCTCTATGCTGGCTGTAAACATTTGTGCTGTCTTGAGAGACACATTTTCCCATTTAAAAGCCGTAAATGACTATTTATTGGGGATAATATCCTAAAATAACCCATACAAGTTACTATTGCTGAGTAGTTTGGCATCAAAGGTAACTGTTCTGCCTTATTATACAGAGTTCCAATTATTCAGAGCATGAAGTTTCTCACCCACATTTTGCCTTTAGCAGGTGAGAAGTGTGGCTCAAATCAATGGAATTCTTGGTTCCTTAAAATTGCACAAACTTTCAGGAGCTTTGCTGACTCACAGACTATGTAAACACAGTGTGCATCTTAACAGGGAATTCAAATCAGTGCTCAGCTTCATGCCTTATAAATCACACCGATTGCTTTTATAGATACAATTTACTGAGCTGCTCTTTAGTATAATGGCCTTATGTATTAATCTTCACAAGCATTCATGTGTTTGTTTCTTTTTGTGGTACAATTATTATTCAGCTTTCTTTGCTAGCATCAGTGCATTGCTGAAAGGGAGAGCTTGTGTTTCCTTAAGTACCACATATTTATTAGCAGTGATACTTTTTGAAGGCAGAGAAAAACAGCTCTGTATGCTTCATCCCAGAAAGTGAAAAAAAAAAAAAAAGTACATTAGACAGAATGTATTCAGAATTCTGAAACATATACACAGTCACTTAGTTGGATTGCAGGGATGTCTGGCAGAGAATAAGACCCTACCAGTTTCTGCAATTAAGTGATACCCAGTAGATGGCATCCATGCACCAACACTTGAGCCTGTGCTCAAAGTACAGTGCAATGGAGTTTTGCAATGTTTTGTTTATAAAAAAAATTAACTTTGAATCTTTGTGTTTTGCCTCAGGCAATATAAGCAGTAAACATGATTTTCACACCAATAGGTAACAAATAGTTTTCTTAACAAATTAGATGAACCCTGATGTCTGGTTTCCAATTGCTTTAGAGCGATGTGTGTATAATACAATTCTCTTACATTCAAAATCTTTTGTTTTATGTGGGATAAAGTGAAAATGACTGGAGATATGCTGTGAATATGAATTATCTTTGTACAACAGAAATTTTGTGGTTTTAAGACCTGTTTTAAATAAGTGTATAAGCCATTCAATTTTTTGGCTCCCTGGTGGTTCGTAGAGGTGTTTTGCTTTCCTATATCGGCATCCTTGATATTATGACAATATATTTTGCAGAAATTGCTTAATTACAGCTCACAAGAAATACCCCTATGAGGCATTGCCAATCTGTGATGATATATCTATCCTCATCTTGTAATTGGGAAACCAGGTATTGAAACATGTGTGACTTAGTGCCAGGATATGTGTTTCTGCTTCCCTGGGGTGTCTGTTACAGATGTTCCTCAAAATTATCGATGCCAGTCCTAACATATCTGGCAGCACTGCAATGCAGCAAGTACAACTGCACTTTTCTTCATAGAGTTGGAGTTTCTTGTCATTTCTTGTATCTGTAAAGGCAGAGGGAAACAGGTTGGTTTCCCAGATATTTTGAGACTGGATAGCTTTTACATTGTGTTACATGACTAAGGATAGTTGGATTACAACTCTGCATTTCTGACTTCACTGGAGAGACATCTTGGTTGCATTTATCCAGGATTTGAATTGAATTGAAAACAAATGTTCAAAAATTTGTGGCCATTTAATTTCCTTTCCAATTGCATCCCGAATTCCTTTTTGTTAAATTCAATATATTTTATTTTTTCCATGGAAATTTTAAAAAAAACTGGTGTCTGTTTAGAAAATGTGTTATTCGTTCCCTGAATCTGTTGCCAGAGTAGTTTTGAAAAAAGCTTATTCCTTTGTACCATCCTTCTGGAACATATAATCCAAATCCCACTGTGTTGGCAGTGAATTCCCCTCTGTAAGAGTTTTGATGACAGCAAAGTTGTGATGGGTTAAACTGCTGATTGAGGCACTGACCTTTTTCCTCTGGTGATAAAGAAATTCTTCATTAGGCTTGCATCTGAATTTTAGACAGCTAGAATAAGGGGAAATTAAACTGTCCTTAAAAGGTTCATCTTCATGTATTATTAAACTACAGGTTCTCCCAGACTGGTTGTTTTATCACACTCAGTCTTTTATTTTCTTCAGAATGAAAATCTGTGGGCTGATGTAGAGTTATGCAAGGTTTTCTTTCAGAGTAGTCAGCTGGCTTGAGGTCTCTGACCACTGTGCAGGGAACATGGACATTATCTCCAGAGACATCAGGGAATTCATGTCATGTCTAAGCCAGTTTGTTTCCCTGGATACCATTATTTAACAATGATTCCTCCTTTAGTCTCATGAAATTAGAAAGTTAAATATTTGCTATAAATTGCAGTTAAGCAAGGTGCAAAATGTCTGTGTACTTATTTTAATGGTGAGGTTTTCACGTTCAATTTAACCCTTCCTTCCTTTATGCTCTGAGCACTGTCTCCAGGGCATTATTCCTACCTCAAAATATTTTTCAAGCATCAAGATGAGAACAGTTTCTTTCCCTGGTAAGATTTAAAGGAACTTTCAAGTAATTTTATTCTGCGACTGTTTCTTAGGGAAAAGTTAAATGTATTACACAAAAGATGACTATTGAATTTACAACAAATTCAGCATCCTTATGAAATTCTATGCTTGAGACCTTGACTTAATGAAACTGTTTGACAAAGCATATCAGTCAGCACCAGTGCTGCCTCTATTACATTCTAACAGATATATTTCAATAAATTCACTACTCTTTCAAGTAAAATTTCCCTCTGATTAAGTCATGCCTGAAGCTGAATTTTCTTTTTAAAGTTGGAATAAAAACTGTGAAATCATTTGTGACTTACATCCTCAAAATGAGATTTTTCTCTACAGAAAAATTATTGCAGTATTATTTTACTCTTTATAAGTATAAAAATGGATAAAGCTTGAGATATGAAGCCTACTTTAACTGTACTGAGCTAACCCCTGATGAGGAGTGGTTTGGTGACTAGTTATGAACTGACTTGAAAAAAGGTGACCATGGCATGTTTAACATAATAGCAGATTTAGAGTAAATTTTGAATGTACAAATTTCAGTTCTGACTGCTGTTGGCATCTCCATTGGTGATGACTGCATCCTGACCAACAAACGTCCTAGTTTTTCTTGATCCATATTCCTAAATTATTAGCTGTAAATTATTTAGATTAGCCAGGGATCAGACAAAGAGCTCTGACTGAGTAAAGGATTACAAAATTCATTCTGGCTTATGAATCTCTTAAATGAATCTCTTATGAAACAAACAATAGAGACCTTGAGCAGTTCAAATTTAGAATTGGGTGCTCCGTGCTCCTTGAGGAGGTGAATTTTATCTCCTGAGGGTTGAATTGTGGACTTCTGGGCTAAAGACCTGCATGTAAAATGTCTCTGGATCAGAGACAGGAGGTTTGTCAGATATCCAAAGACTGAGTTCACAATTCACTGCCTGAAACATAGAAACAAACTGGGTTCAATGATTCACTGCTAAACACACAGCTAAGACATCTACTTAAAGGGAAGTTAGGACTTTTTTTACTTAAGCACTGTTCATGTGGAATATAATTACTTCTGGAAATGTTGACATTTCCATGTCATGCGTCGGGTGCTGTCAAGTTTTGTTTTCCAAATTTAGATCTTGCAAAAGGAAAGGCTAAAAGAATGGTAGAAAAGTAGAAGAATAATATATCTTGAATGTGTTAGGAATCAATGTGGAAATGAACATTATTTTCCATTACCTCCCTGTGTCAGAAGCAAATGACAAAACCTGTTTTAGGGAAGAAAAAAAAACAAAGCCTTACACTGAGTATGAATGTTTTTCTACCTAGCTCTGAGCAGACCTCGGCACCTCCACATTTCCAGGGATCTTTCTGAGAGTTTCCACAGCTGAGGTGCAGGTGCAAGTGGGAATAGTCTTTGTAAGAGCCAGGGGAAGGAAGAATCAGTAAAAAATGTGAGCAAATGTGGTCTTGAAAACTTACCATTTGGAGAACTGGTCCACATTTATGATGCAATGTTAAATTTAAAGTGACATTGACAGTCCTTTTCAAACAAGGCTATATGACTTTTGCCATACAAACCTTACTGCCTTGGAGGGTTTGCACAACAACTTTGCGGATATCTGTGAAAATTCCCGAGAGAGAAAACATTCATTGAACTCTCTCCCAGATTAAACATGGGAAATTTTGCTGGTTTTCCCTTCCAATAAAAGCATTTTTCATGCTCTGGTTTTATGTGGTGGAAAGTAGAAGGTAAGAAGTAGGAATAAAAAGGCCAAGTTAAAACATACAGGTGGATGAACATGGGGACATTAATTTTTGGTGTATATGTTAACTGTCCTGGCCCATCTCTCAAGTGTGTCCAGGCCCCTATGGAAGGCATCCCTTCCCTACAGCAAGTCAAGTGCACCACACAGCTTGGGGCTGTCAGCAGACTTGCTCAGGATGCCCTCGATCCCCCATCCATGTTGCCAGCAAAGATGTGAAACAGCTCTGGTTCCAATACTGTTGAGTACCTCAGCCTTCTCCGTGTCCCAGGTGGCCACATCTCCCATTTCCTTCTGGTGACAGCCTCCGTTTTCTCTAGTCTTCATTTTATCACCAATGTACCTATATATATAGAAGCTTTTTATGTTGTCTTTGACATGCCTGGTCAGACTGAATTCTATCTAGGCTTTAGCTTTTCTAACTTGATCCCTGGTTACTTGGACAATTTCTCTGTATTACTCCCAGGCTACCTGTCCTTGCTTTCCCCGTCTGTAGGGTTTTCCTTGCTGAGTTGTTCAATAAGAACTGAACTCCATGCTGAGTTCTTAAATTAGCAGCTCACTCACCACTCAGTCTAACAACAGCATGCCTAGGGAGGTCTTCAGACCACAGGAAAAGGTCTCCCAGGGAGATATGAGCTCAATACTGTGATATAAACCCCATAGTGTTTCACTCCAAGGGTAGCCCTGGTCTGATGTTAATCAATTCTGTGTCATAAGCAGCTAAACACCTCAGAAAAGAAAGGACACAAGAAACTGAGTTGAACAAGAGTTGAAATTATAATGATGGTTAGATCTGTTCTATACAGCCAGTTTCTGGAAGTTTAATGTTATTTCTCAGCTGCCAGCATAAAAAGGCGTATTGAATTTCACAGAAATCAAACATCCTAAAAGGAGTAATTAACCCCTGGAATCAGAATGCTTGCACTTGGGCTTCTCTGCTGACTCCACCTGTCTCATTACCTTTTTAATTATTGCATTTTATCAACAAGCCATAAGTGAACACTAATGTTAAATATACAGACCAAAATGAAAAACCTTTCAAACAAGTGTTCAGCTTGAAATGCAAGGTACAATGACAAAAACCCCCCAGTTTTTGTAGCTAAATCTATGCTTAATTTCTTACTTCAATTACAGCAGAAACATACATATATGGCAATTAAAGACTGGGAAAATGGGGTTTCATGATAAGAATGCAAAAATATGACATCATTACTTTGCAGTTCTGTAGTACTTTATTTCTTGGGATCATCACACAAAATTCTACTAATGCAGGGAAGATGACATCAGTGACACTGCATTGGGCAGATGTCACAGCTGTGACTCTCCAGGAAGTCACACTGCCTAAGTCACTGTATTTTCATCTTATGATTTCATGGGTAAAGAAAGGAGGAGAACCCAGGGACACGGAGGAGAAGAATCCAGGGACAAATCTGCCTTGTGTTACACACAGCTCCAGCAATTCACTGAAGAAAAGTTATGATGTAACATATCTGTGCTTTAATTATGTGGCAGTTTATCAAGCTTATCAACTTAACAGTTTCTCAAGTTTTGCTAACAGCTAGTGATGATTGAAAGAAAATCCCACCAGCTTCCTTTTAGCTGCAAAGACTATAGCAATTTGCCAGATGAGGGAGTGGCCACATGCTCCTTCTCTCCTTACCTTGCAGAGGGTCTAGCAGCAATGTATTGAAGTAGATATGAGGGTCTGCAGACCCACTAGATGTGTTTTGGCATGTGGGGCGTAATGTAGAGGAGCCAGCTTGTCTGAGATCCTGCTTGCAGAATGAAACCAGCATCCCAAATGGACAAGTCTCATTTTGTTCATGAACTCACACCCAAACTGCAGCTGAAAATATCAACAATGGCAGGATGATGAGGCGAAAAGAAGCTCATGCAGTCTTCTAATGTGCTATCTGAAGCACACAAATCCCAGAATGATAACAATATTTTGTTTTCATTTTCTAAAGCCTGCGATTCAATTAGCTCAAAGATTTTAAAAAGACATTTCTTCTTGAGCTAAAGACAGACACTTGTGATTTACACACCCCTTAGTAAGGATCCAGAGGCTATTGAATCTTATTGATGAAACAAGTTTTGCATCTTATTTCCTAATTGAATATTTCTCATCTCAGTTGACAGTTCATGTGCCGTTGTTCTACAAATGTAAAAAGTATTGGAAAAATAGAGTGCACTGATATGGTACAGCCTCTGATTTGCAATTGGTTTAACTTGTGTGAAATTTTCAAGATAATTATCAAAGTATAACTCATCCCAGTATTCCTATTAGGGGTAGCAAAACTCTTACCTGATGTTGATCTTGCTGCTTGGCATTTGTACAATAACAGTCCTTCAGTTGTCTTTGCTACAGAAATTGTAGAAATCACCGAATGGTTTGAGTTGGGAGGGACCTTGAAGATCATCTTGTTTGACCTCTCTCATGATGGACACAGATGCCACCCACTAGATCAGTTTTCTAAGGGTCCATACAACCTGGCCTTGAACACTTCCAGGGATGACATGACATCAGGTAAGCAGGACTGCTTTCGAGATTGACTTAGACCTTAATTCTGGTAAAATGAATTTCTTAGACTTTCTTATTACACTTCAGAAAAGCTAAGTGATTTTATTCATCCTTTCTTTCACCCATGATGAAGGCAGAAGGAGCAGGGTTTCATAATAGAAAAGACTAATAATCAATTCTTCACCATAATCTCAGAAGTCAGGTTGCTGAAAAAGCAGTGTTGTATCAAGAAGGATGTTGCAGACAAGTTTGGAAAAACCTCTCTCTTAAAAAACTGTGAGCAACTTTTCCATTTTCACTGTGAGGTCAGAAGGCAGAAAGAAGTCACCAGGTACAGTCATAAGTAGTTCACAGCAGCTCAGTGCTTCTCCCACTGTCAAGCAAAAATGATAGGTCATTAGACTCTCAGAGTAGAAAGATCCTGTCTTGGTGACAGCTGCTCTGGTGTGTAATGCACTGAAGATGCCATTAGGTGTAATTAAACAGAAAACCTAAAACATAAGGACAGAGACCTTTTTTCTTCTTAAGATGAAAACTCTCTGTGTACGTACAAAATTATCACCCATCACAGCCATCCTCTCTTTTGTCCCTCAGGAAAACAGACAGATGTCCAGCTGGCAGGGAGTATGAAGAGTGTTATAGTCTCAATTTGCTTCGTACTACTGCTTTCTAATCCCATTGGTGCATTTTTTCATCAATTTCTGCTTTGCATGTGTTTCCCTGTTTCTTAGGCTGATGTTTCTTTTCACCATGCTTCCTGTGACTTTGTTTTTACCTTCTTCTCAGAAATGATTCTGTCATGATTATCTGGCTGTTTTGTCTGTGCCATCCTCCTTTATCTCCTATCTATTCTCCCCATTTCCTGTTTTTTATACCTGGCTTCTGGACGCTTGTTCCCTAATATTGGACCCAGTTCCTTGATTAGCTTGTCTGATCACCAAATATCTGGGATGCCTTAGATCCCTAGTGCTGACCAGAGCAGGGGCCAGGCAAATTCTTTTGGCATTCAGATGCTTTTCCCTGTTCCCTGAACATCCTGTTTTCCTTGAGGTTCTAGTGCTTCTGGTCTCCTTCTGGTACCTCTCCATCTGACAGCATTTTCTGGGACCCGACATTCCCGGTCCTGCTGACTGCAGTGCCTCCAGAGCTGCTCCCAGATGCACTCCAGCAGGGGCCTCTTCTTCCTCCTTATGCCAAGCCTCTTGGCTCTTCTGTCCTCCAATGTGCATTTGCAGACCTAGCAGTGCTATTTGTAAAAAAGAGCCTAAAGAAACATTTGATTGCACAGGGTAGTTCCCAGATGGTAAGTAAGGAGGACAGACTATCTCCAAGCCTCTCAACCTGTTGTTTCCGTTCTCCACCTCCTTTTGCTCTGCTCTTGCTACAAACACAGCTTCTCTGGCTCAGTGGTATGTTGTAAAAATACCCCATTCTTCCAAAATATAAACACACCTAAGTAATTTGCAATCTGTTTTGAATTTTAGAACAAGGAATATTCCTAGCAACTGGGAATCCAAAAAAAAAAAAACCCAAACAAGCATGAGATTAGATCAGAGCCCTTCTGTCTTTCAGCAAACTGAGATTTTTTCAGTAATTGTGCTTTGTAAAATCCAGCAAAGGCAAATCTCATAAATCTTTAGTAAGTGCTCATGCTTTTTTTGTAGATTCACCTGATAATTTAAGTTTGAAAGGACCTCCAGAGGTCATCTGGTCCAACCGCTACACGAAATAGGAACAGTTACCAAAGGTTGCTCAGGGCCTTGACCAATTGACAGAGAGTGTAAAGCCTCTCTGAGACCCTGTTCCACTATTTGACCATGTTCTTGGTGGTTAAAATATAATCCTGGTATATAACCAGAATTTTTCATGTTTCGGGTGGTGTTCATTGCATGTTGGAAGTTAATTTTGTGTTCCTGTGAGAAGAGTTTGTCTTGTTCTTTGCACTTCTCCGAAGACACATTTGTGCATGTTAATGTTTGTTGCTCATCTACTGTGCATATTGGAGTTTGTCTTTTCTCACAAGCACACAATAGTTCCATTTTTCAATGGCAGTTGTCAGTACTTTTTATAATTATCTTAGTTGTATTCACTTTTCTATGTGGATTCAGGTTAAAAACACTTTTCACCACCTTTCTTAAGTTATGAAGTGATCATTTGCAGCTCCCTAATACAGTTCTATCTCTGGCCTGCACAGAGAACAGCTCTGAACTTAGCTCTTCTCTTTATTTCATAGGGGTCCTCATCAATTTTGACTTGCAACACTTTGAAATCAAAGGATGGGGATAAAACACTCCTGTCAGTATCAATCATTCCATTACAAATTCTTCACAGCTTAAAGATACCATGCTTAGAAATAGGAGCTGTCATTCACTTTATGTGCCATCTGATTTAAAGCTCTTTGTGACACAGTCGTACATTCTCCTGATCATTGAAGTCTTAATACTTCCCTGCACGTATCCAAAGAGATCATTTCTTTCTTTTCGGACAAAGGGAATCAGACCTGTGGCAATATCAGTTAGAATAGACAGCCTGCATTATGGAAAAATTAATTAAAGCCTAACTAGACTTATTAGTGATTATGTAAATAAAAATCTATTGTAAGCAAGCAATTTTGTCATCTGCAGGAAAACATTTGTCTTCATGTCTGTGAGGTCAATGGATTCTCACAGTACTACTATTTTCAAAGCTATATCTAATAATGACATAAAAGTGCCCCTAGTTACAATTATGGATGGGCTGTATTTTACTTATCTCTAGTCTTTAACTCTTAGTCAATGCTGTTTCCCTCTATAAAAGTAAAAGTGGGTAGCTCATCCAAAGTCAATTCTCATCCTAGGATGGGATGAATCACCTTCAACACATTTACACTGACTATAGGCAGAGTCAAACCAGACTAATTTAGATCACTTGCTGACAAAAGTTATGAGAGATTCTACCCCTGCCCTCCATGTTATCCCTGTCAACCAGTGTGTGTCTGGCTTTGCCCTTTATTTTTATCCAGTTTTGAGCCCAAGGGTGCTATCAGAACTTAAAAATTACAGCAAGCCACAGCAAATCAATTACAAAAACCTTTGGAAAAAAGTCTGGAGTTTTGCAGTTCAACTTCCCCTGCTTTCTCCCTTTGGGATGCTGTAGTCTGTCAGGTGCTTTAGATACTGAAACTTTAGATAGTCCTGCAGGCCCTCTCTTACACCCCCAACAAACTTATGCAAGGAAACACAACCAACTTGCATATGTTTACATCTTAAACAAATTAGAGCCGTTCTGAAAGTAAGAACTTAAATATCGAATATTCCTGGCTCTTTCTCTCCCAGAAACCATTGGAGACAAGCTTACAACTGTGTCTAAACTAATATCCAAGCAGAGGGGATGCAAAGATTTGAGAAGAGTCTTGGCCTCACACCAGCTGGACCATGATGCTGGCACTGCTGATGTTGGAGTGCCAGAACATTCCCTCAGTGGCTGGGATCAGCAAGATCTATCCTGTGCTCTTCTCCTGCATTCCGTTCCCAACTGAGTGGCTTATTTGAGTAAGAAGTAAGCAATCTCTCAAGGTAGAATGTTGCTTAAAATCTTCATGAAGAAGCAACATTTTTTTCTGTCATTTATTATGGGTCAACTTAACAGCAGCAGTATTTGTATTTTTGGGATCTGTTTTTAATGTGTAGATGATACAGCCTTTTCTCATACGGGACTTCAGGGTGTAAGCCTAGATATCCTGTCCTGAGGATGGTATGTACAACTGAATAGCTAAAATTATTGCAAGTTGTTCCCCAAAAAACTCAAGCAGATAATTGTATAATATTTGCAAATACTCAGGTTTCTTCAGCAAAGCGAAGGTAGACTCGAGTTAATTTTTGTTTCATGCACTGCTTCGTTTATACAGCTTGTACCATTTCTTTTCTTTATTTCCCCCTAAAAACATTAGCGTCAAACAACAACAAAAAATTGCTTTATTAACATCAAACATCAAACTCACTTCCACAGAACCTTCCTAAAACTGCCCAGAATACTGCTTCACAATTCATGGACATTGAACCCACACTTTAAGCAGGATAAAAAATAGTGAAACAATAAAATTTTTCAAGCATATTGGAAACATATAGGTATTGGTCATAATTCAAGTTTTCTTGCTAATAATATAGTTCCAAAACTACTGCCTCAGTGGGAGCCATTACTATTCAAATAACACTGTGCAGCACTATTCATTTTCAATCGCAGTTGTACCAGGAATTATTTCAAACTCAATTCTGTTTGTGCTGCAAGCCTGGCACTTTTGTTAGGTATATGAATAAAAACATCTGTATATATATTCAAGAAATGGAACAATTTTCAAAGGAATCAGCCTCATCAGCTGAGAGTCAGCTCCCTGACCAACATAGGCTGAGAACATAGAATGCTCTCAAAAAATCATTAAATGACCTTTCTGTCCAGACAGTGTCTCTTTGTCAACCTGAAATTCTAGCAACAGAACTGCTCCAAAATAATGCCTTAAGTTAGCAACAAAAAGCATCTCATATTTTCCTAAATGAGGGAAAGAAAGGACTTTCAAACACTTTTGAATGCAAACACTTCCAAAAAAATCCTAGAAAACAATACGATTTTTTCTTCTCTGCTAGATTTTGGAAATTTATGAAAATCATGAACTTCCAAAGAAGATGCTGTGAGCTGATGTCCTAATTGTCCTGCAGTCGATACAAATTCTGGTAATCACCAAGTCATTGCTAGCACATACAGACAACTGTAGCATGGCAGTTCCAGTTGGCCTTCAAGACACTGAAGTGTAACAGGGGAAGCAGGAGAGGAAGAAGTGAACCAAGGATGGAGAAATTCTGTATTGCCTGGGAGCTGTCTTGATGTCAGATATGAAGAAATGTATCTTCCCAGAGAGGCTATAAAGTTTCAGAAAGTACATGAGCAGTGGTTTAGATTGCAAAAAGCTTCCTCTTTATTTTTTTTTTAAGCAATACACCCTTGACTCCCTGTAAGTTTCCTATACTGTAATAAACTTGCTTGAATATTTTTCAGAAATAAAATACTCACTAAAATGGACTTTCACTTTTGGTAAATAGCATATGTTTCTGCTTAAAATCAAAAAAGCAAATAGGTCTGGATAATTATTTTCTCTTGAAATAGGACACAATGACAGTCATATGCTGCATCCTCAGCCTCAGTTAGTATCAGGCAATCCTTTTCCAAGTGTTAAGAGTGCCAAAACAGGGCTGTGGTGTTATCTTTCATCACAGTTCAAGAGTCTTAGGAAGGCCTGCTTTTATTTTGGTACAAAATCCTATTGGAGAAATTCACATTATGTGAATTCACACCTTTAACCAGAGTCAGGGTGAACACTGCCTCATGCTAGTACTCAGTATATCCTCAGGCAACACAGTGTGAAATCAGAACATATGAATCCAAGTCTAGTTGCATTTGTATTGTCCAGGAGCTAATTTAGCTTTTCTTCTCAGCATTTTCTTTTCGACTAACAGTCCACAGCAAGCTGCAGGAAGTGATTCAAAGCAACAGCAGGATGGTCATCTTCAGGTGCATTTTAATGGTTCATGCTGAAATTCTGCTGTCAATGTATTTTTAGCTGCAGACTTACATGTTAAAATAGCTTTTCATTGCAGAGTTACAAAAGTAATGCTCACTAATAAGTAGTGACCCAGCTATTATTGAAAAAAGCTCTCTTTGAGGAGTGGGACATGCAGTGACACATCAGAGAGCCCAGCTGTGACCCAGAGCCCCCAGGAAACAGTAGCAGCAGTCACACTTCCTTCTGTGGCCTGTCCCCTTCATCTAAGGCACAGCTGGGACCCAAAGAGCAGAGGCTGGAACATCTGAATGCAAGAAATTAAAGAGATCAGAATTAAAAAAAACCTGATGAGAAGTGGCATGGTTTTTTTCCCCATATAGCAAAGAAGTCAAACACTGCCAGACTGAAATCTCCTGTGTCCCTCCCCACTCCTTTCCATCTTCTAGCCTTCTTCCTGGTGGGGTGGTATAAGAAGCAGAAAATGCCTTGACTCTGTGTGAGCACGGCTCTGCAATAACAAAATCATCCCTGAATTATCAACACTGTTTTCAGCACACATCCAGACCCCATATTAGCTACTATGAAGAAATCTAACTCTATCCCATTCAACACTAGCACTTTGGCAGGTTTTCCCAGTGTCTTCAGGTCTCCTGGCTCCCAGCCTTGTGCTTCTTTTTTGCCATGTTATAATCGACCTTGTTATTCCATATGCAGAAATTGCGGTGAGACAAAAGATTTTTTAATTATTTTTCCAGTCTTTTCTGTTGGAAACTGGGCTACATCTGCCTTTATGGGTAACAACTTTGCATGCTTTTGTGCATCCTCCAAATAATGTTGTCATACGTAAACTTGCTACCTGTGTCGGTCTGTGTCACCAGGTGAACTCCGAATAGCTTTGGCATGTGAAAACTCTACAGCAAGAATGACAACTGGCTGAGTATTATGAAGGGGAAAAGAAGAGAAGTGAAAGGACTTCTTCAAAAAGTCCTACTCTTTTTGGGGGATATTAACTGCCATAGCTGCAGTTCTGTTGTTGAGCAGATAAAGAAGATAGAGACGATACCTGGGTTTCCACTTTTAACCTGACCTTCAAAAGACAGGACCAGGTTTTCTCCTGTTGTATTGGAATACCTTGGGATATCAGTCTTGCATGCAGTTCTTATCAACCCAGCTTATAATGTATCACCTCATTATCATTCATTGGGGCCAGTGAGTAAAAAAAAGTGAATAAATGTGTTCCCTCTGCAAGTCTAAGAGCCTGTGAAGCCAGAGGTCCTACTGATACCTCAGTGCTTGAAGGTAGGTAGTTTGGTTTAGCATGTCTGATTATTAAGGTAAGTGACTTCTCTCTGGAAGCAGTGTTAGTAATATCTGTGCAAAAGATTAGGAGTGCTGTACTGCCATCGTGTAAGTGGAGGAAAAAAGCGTCATGGATGATTTTCACACCTCTGGCTCAGTGGAGGTTGGATGGATCTGTAGGAGACAATTGAACCATTGTTAGAAAAACAGGCAGTAAAGCAGTCTCTGAGTTCACTTGCCACTTGTTTAGCCAAGACTCAAAAAGGGACATCAGGAAACCATTTGTCCATTCCTTTGATTCAGTGGAGATTGGGTATGTTATGTCACTCAAGATGTAATTTCCATCCTCTGTTTTGAAAGACTTTCAATGGTGGGAACACCACTAACTCCATGAATATTTATTTTTACACATGGTATTTCCCATTAGAATGAGTTTGCAAATGCCTAATCTGAGGATTTTTTTCCAATTTAAAACAATACTTACTTGTTAGGTATAAGAATTTATGTGAAGAGACTTTTATTCTTAGCAAGAGCTCATAATCATCTGATCTTTGCTCTGGTGTCTGGATTGCTTAATCCTCATTTTCCTTTTCTGTGATTTCCTTGTGCTCCCACAGTATTTTCAGCTTCTTACTGAAGCAGGTATTTTATCTCCAGCAGCAGCTAGTGTTGCCTCACATTTCCTCAGACATCTTCCTCTAAGATCTCTACATGTTATTAAAAGTAGCTGTGACTAATGCCTTATCTCCTCCTGATCCTCCTTATCACCACCTGATCCTCTCTGACCCTTCATTCCTAGAAGTCTTTTAACCCACTAAGTTGCTCGCTTTTTGTAATCACTTTTACTTGCAGAAACTCTTCTACAGATGAGAAAGGCTTTCTGTGTCCAAACTCAGAGAATAGGCTTTGGTGGGACCAGACTTCGTATGTATGCTTTGTACTGATAATTAATTTAGTGAAGTTGATAAGGAAGAAAGCATAATATCATCTAATTGTGACTGTATGCTCCATATAATCAATTAATATTCAGATACAGAATCAGCCATACAAGGTTTGAAGACAGTTTTTTCTTCCCTCATATTTTGGTATAGCTTAGGTCCTGTACATAAACTGAAACAACTTGCTCAGCTACTGCATGTGAGTTAAAGTAACCTGACCTGAGAAAACAGCATCTGTTCCTTGTCACACATCTTAGGCAGATCTTGGAAAAGAACATGACATAGACCTCTTATGCTCTTGTGATGCTAGACACAGCAAGCTCTGTGCAGTGGTGTTCCCTAAGGCAGTCTTTGAGGACTCTCTGCTGCCTCTACATCACTTGAGTCAGTTTACAGGTGCAATCAGCCCTCAAACCTGGATGCCAATCACTGCAGAGCAGAAAAAGTGGGTTAAATTGGGACGTTAAATCCCTCACAATGAATAATTCACCCTAGACTAGTCTTCCAACTTCTCTCCAGGAGTGGTTATTCATGCATACACTGTGTATTGTTTACACCTCTCACTAGGGCTGTATGAGAATCAGATCATATTTACAAGTTATTAAGCATATTACAATAAGAGGTGGTTGGTACAGGGTCAAGAATTGACAATCAATTTCATTTAGCTTGAGTGCACAAAACACTTCACCAGTCCATATATAAAGTGCTGAGAATGTGATTTCTGCAATTGCTATTATTACTATGGTACTACAGTAACGCTTTGTGAAACTGAGATCTGGACCCCATAAACCTAAATGTTCTCTGTGAAAGGTGAGTCTCACCAATTACTTCAGTTGAAAAGACACATGAAAAGAAGGGGTGCTGGAGAAAGGATTTCTGTGACCTGACCAGGATCATAGTGGCAAGAGATAAAAGCTCTCCCTGCTTCCTTCTATTTTTCCAATCTGGGAAATTATGGCACTTATGTCATGCTTTGCAGGGACATTGTGCTGTATTTCTGCTGCCTGTTGTGGAAGCCTTACTTGGGCTTTGCAACACTCAAGTAACATGCATTTGGCCTTGCAGGATGCTTTGGAGAACCTGAAGAATGAATGTGGGCTCCTTCCATATCAGGGGATAAAGTGATGGACCTTACTGAGTAGAGGCCTATTCAGTTCCCTAAGGCTGGATTCAGTTCCCTAATGCCAGCATCTGGTGTAATTTTGCTGCCATGGGGAATCTTTCCTTGTATCCTGCTGCTATTCCAGAAGGGAAGAGATCATGGGTCATATCAAACAATCCTGTGTAGATGTCTCAGGTAACCTAGGGCAACTAAAAGGACACTGGACATCACCTCCTGGCAACTGAGCCAAATCCTTATTAACCACTGACAGCAATGAGTATATGGACACCTTGTCCACTTGCAAATATTTATGTAAATCCAAATCCTGTAATCCAGCTGAGGTCCAGGCCCTTCTCCACTGGCTAGAGGGGGAAGTTTGTGTTGTTCTGGTATGCTAGACACCCATAATTTGGTTGGACATTGAACAAAAATTAGTTTTCCATGGTAGTGAGTACACAGCTTGTTTTGTCTCAGAAATGGTTCTCTTCCAAGACATCAGTTTTAAATAATGGGTGGGAGGAAGGAAATAGGAAAAGGGGATCTAAGTATTCGATATATCTTTAATAGCTGACTTTCACAAGTCCTTTATCCCAGATTGTTTCCTCCATTAGCACCTGCAAGAGTTGATTAACTGAGACAGATGTGCCAGATTCATCAACACTGACAATTTTTTTCAGCTTGTATGTACCTACCAAAAAGAGATTGTTGCCATTTGTTATTAAAACGTTCCTAACTGCATCTCCTAGGAGCAAATATAACTTTGCTTTTTATGCCCAGTAGTTTTTCTTGCCCTTGATAGCATGATCGACAAATTAACAGTGATCTCATAATTTATTCCTGCAATGTTCATTTTATTTATAATCCAAAAGCAATTAAATTCTCTTTTATGCCACATTGTCCTGGTGACAGATGTGTAGTTACCACTCAGACATTTGATGGCTGACATAAATCATCCTGTGATCAAAGTGTCTGTTGACTTGAGAGCCTGAATTTGCAGCAGATGCCTCCACATACAGAGTGACGAGAAAATTCTTCATGGGAGTCTCATTTCAGTTAACCACCTTGCTTTACTCTGACTTTGCAATCTGACAGCCCAGTTATTTTATGACAACCAGGAGTCTTCAAATGTATATTTACAAAGCTACCAAATGTGTTGTTCTGTCACTTATACCAAATAATATCTTTGATAGAAAAGAAAAACATTAAAATTTATAGGGGCACAGTGCTAAAGGAGAAGGAATAGATAGAGAGTTTAACAATTTGACAAATTTATCCCCAAATGTTGGAAGATCTGCAGGATTTTTTTCTTTTTTTTTTACCATTTTGCTAAGAGCAATATCCACATGTAATAACTTCCTTTTCTCCCTGTCTCCTCACTACAGTAACTATAAATTACATTGAAATGGGAGACAGGAGTCTTTGACTGCAATTAAAACAGAACTAAATGCTGAGCCTGAGTTATACAACTTGATTTTCTGTTCTGTTAAGACATAAGAAAGCCTCTGGCACAGTTTTAGCCATCCCAACTAGTTTAGGAGGTTCAGGAGTTAGTGCAGTCAAAAGATCATTTCATAAAGTTGTTTTTTGCAATGGCTACTCCTTTTTGAAGGGAAGAGGGTTTTTATTATTGCATTTATCACCAAAGAGCATCAGCCAGTCTCACTGTTGGCCAGAGAATGATCTCAGGCACAGCTTAGTTTATTAGTATAAAAAAATAATATAGGGCTATATAAAATAATAGTCTAGATGAAATAGGGTTGGCAGATGAGCTTTTGTCAATTGGCCAAGTCAATTGGACATTTACTGCAGTGTGAGACAATGATCACTTGCCAGGGATCCTTCTTAGTCAACAATATGGACAAGTCCATGATTCGTCCAGTCTACAGAATCCTTCAGGACTATCTCAGCAGTTCATGTGCCCCCAAATAATCCTATGTGCCTTCATGAAATGTCTCAAGACATACCTAACATCCCTACCTTTTTACTTTCTACTGAGGCTGGCTGTGACACAGGTTCATTTTGTCTTAGATAATTTAGACAGAAGAAGAGCAAAATAATAACCATGTCACAGAGACACTGCAGGGAGTCAGAAGAGATCCAGGGGCAAGTGCAGTGAAATGTAGATGGATGTTGATTGATGCCATTTGGCTTCAGAGTCAAACAGTGAGCTGAGTCTCTTTTTTTATTCAGTAGTACGTGCAAAGCTACAGATGAGTGCAGTGAGCCTACGACCCCTTACAGGCTCAGTTGGCAATGGAATAGCAGGCAGGGAAAAGACAAAATTGACATGAAAATTTCCTATTAGTGCTGGAAAGAGATGATCGAGACAGAGATAGGAATGCCCCAAACCTATTTTTCTAATAAATATATAATGGCTAATTGGCTGTTTGATTTCTGATCTACCCGTATGGGATGCACCTTCTGGGTTGCAGCTGGAGAGATGCTGTGTGTGAGCAAAAGGCAGCACCACCCATAGCAGGAGTCTGAAATTCAGCTTAGTATTGATCTCAATGGAGGCTTGATGTTTGGAGGATCTGACTAGTTTCTGCTCTGGGAAATGTATTTTCTAGTTGTGTTTTAGTTAATGTGCTCCCTTCAGGCCATGAAGGAAATTGCTTCAGCTTGCTCTGCAGTATCGTGTCTCTAGACATCTCACATTGAGGCAGGGAATTGTGCTGTATGCTCCTTTCTTCTCTCCTAGATAAGTGAATAATGTGTGTTTCTTTGGTTCTCTGCCCTCTTTACTTACAAAGTACCATTAAAGGAGGGGATGACAATTTATTGTTAGCTTGATTTTGTAGTAAAAAAAAACAATGTGGACTGAACGTGAGTGATTTAAGGGCTTCCATAAATGCAGTACCATTGCCTGAATGGGGCATGGGCTTGTCCCAGGACCTAACCTCACAGGCTGGCCTAGTTCTTGTAATATTCATAGTCTTTCGGTTAACTCCACAGAAAGAAAAAAATCTGGGCATGCTACTGTGCCAATGAGGAAGTCAATGACATCAGAGCTTTATTTTGTGCTATTTTTGGAAGGGCATTAGATTGCAATTGGGCTTCTGAATTCTCAGATGGATCAAGATCAAGAACCTATTAAAACTGAGGAATGTTAATATCATCTTTTCTGTAGTACTTATATATGTATAAAGCATGTCACCACTCATTGCAAGATTTATCCTTTCAATTTCTAGTTCCATTGTGACTATGTCATGCTGTAGAATAGGAACATCACTCCTCTTATTCCTTTTTATGGGTAATTAATTCATAATGGTAAAGAAGGATTTCGACAAAATGGAAAAGTCTAGCTGTAAAGAAAGAATCATTCTGTCCAGTGGACTGAATTCAAATATTTTTTTCTTGTACTTGTGGGAATAGACCACAGAAGAGTAAACCTTTTGAGCAGAGATTTTAAATGTAGACATTAGATAGTGCATCAGCTCTCAAGGGCTTTTGTTTGCCAGTTGTGATTTTTTCCTTCAT
This sequence comes from Dicaeum eximium, assembly GCA_013396995.1. NCBI lineage: Eukaryota > Metazoa > Chordata > Aves > Passeriformes > Dicaeidae > Dicaeum > Dicaeum eximium. Next base: position 135,778 of record VWZP01008633.1, on the reverse strand, counting down.
TCTTTATAAAAAGCCAGATCACCAGAAAAAGAACATATTTTTCTTTTTAAAAACTGTTTAACAAGTGGTAGAGGAAGCAGTAAAGAAAGTACAATGCGTGTAGAATAATTTCACATTACTGAAATAGAATAATTTCTGGAGCTAGGGGCAGGGTGAAATGTTTAGACACACTGTGCAGCATTGTTCTAGTATATGAATGTATGTCACTGCAATGCTGGCTCCATTAACACTTCCTACTTACTATAACCTTGATGAAAGTGTGTTAAAATCATGAAAGTGGTTTCCTTTTAAAATGAGAAGAAGCAGCATTGAAATCAACATTTTTTCCATTGATTATAGTAATATTATTTAGTACTTGAAGAACAGAGTAGAAATGTTTTTAGGCAAGACTCTATTTCTTTAGGTAGTTGCTTTTATGTTGCTACCAATCTGTAGATGTTTTTAAGTAATACACAGATATATCCAAATTGAAGCTTGTTAAAACTCTGCTAATGACACTTATTTTTCTGAATAACTTGTTTCCTAGGGGATTTTGTGACCCTCACTTACTTCTGTGAGTGGAACTAATGTAACAGTGAACACTTTTTACAATTAGCTATTAGGAAGAAATTATTCATGGTGAGGGTGGTGGGAAACTGGCACAGGTTGCCCAGAGAAGTTATGGATTCCACATTTCTGAGGTGTTCAAGGCCAGGATGGATGGGGCCCTGAGCAACTTGTTCTAATGGAAGGTGTCCCTGCCTACCTCAGGGGGGATTGGAAGGGGGTGATCTTTAAGATCACTTCCAACCCAAACCATTCTGTGATTCTTTGAAAATACAACTCCACATGGTCTAAAGCCATAAGAGAGAGGTATGGAGATGGACACTGTGTCAAAATATGATGCTGGGGCATTACTCCATATTGGGGATGAGAGTGGCATGCCTTGGGCACACCACTTCCATAACTGACTTCCTACTGATGCTGCTCTGTGCCCGGAGCCAATGCAATTTCACTGACATTTAGGCAATGCACCTACTTACTGAGCTACAAAAAAGGAGAACCAACAGGAGAGAAAAAATAGAAATCACTCTGTAACAAACAAGGTGTTGAAGAGCCCCTATGGCAAAATAGATTGGAAGGTACATGCACTGAAGGCTGACCTATAAAATCACACCACCTCTAGCTTGGGAGACTGATATTTTTACCTCACAGTAATAATACAAGAACTGGCCCAGTTCCTGTGCTTAACCTTTGGCAATGCTCATGACCAGAAGTCAGTACATGGTAGCCTTTCACTTGCTCTCAAAGCAGTCATCTCTGCACCTCTCTGCTGTGTTTTTTCTTCCCCACTAGCTCATCTGAGCATTCACTGGCTGCTCCCCTGCCCTTACTGTTATTGTCCAACCTCAGCTGAACGCCTGGAAAAAGCCCTGCTTTGGCACCTCAATGCTTCTCTCCTCTCTATGACTCCCACACAAGACACAGGGGCTCAGCACATCCTTTGATCTACCCAGCTGTGTCTTTCAGGGGGAACTGTAAAGTGGGGAGCACACAGGGCTGCCCTATGGAAAAGGGTAGGTGTATATCTAATAGCAGCTGGCACTCCACAGTAACCGTGCTAATTTGCTTTCCTCAATGTCATGGCTTCTTTGGTGAATGTGACCTGATTTGAAATTGTCCTGTCTTGCACTTTGGCAAAGTTGAGGGGCTTGATTTTAGGAGCCACACACTACTACAGGAATCGACAAGGTGATTTTATACCTTCTTATCTAGAGCTGGATTAAATTCTATGCATTAGAATTTATTTTCAATAAACCACGTTATATTCTATGAAGAAAATTTTGTTGCAAAATAAAGCAGGAGCATCTCATGCTTTTGTTCCTCTGCTAGGTTCAAGGTCTCTTGCTGAACCTGTTCTTCTGTCTATGTTGTAATCATCAGTATGTCATGAGAGACACCTACCCTTTTTGTGTTGAGGAAATATAGTGGATTGTGGGACGTCTTAAGGGAGTTTCAATGTTTTGATCATTTTAATCAAAGGCAACAATTCTTTTGCCCCCATCTCTAGAAATCACAGAATCATAGGACAGTGGGATTTGGAAAAGATCTTTAAATGTCATCTAGCTCCACCCCCCTGCTGTGGGCAGTGACACCATTTACTAGACCAGGCTCCTCAGACCCCTGTCCAGCCTGGCCTTGAACACTTCCAGGGATGGAATGGCTACAACAATCTGGGCAACCTGTGCCAGTGCCTTATCACCGTCATAGCAAAGAATTTCTTTCCAATAGCTAAACTAACCCTGACCTCTTTCGGTTTAAAGCAGTTCTCTCTTGTCCTATCACTACATGCCCCTGTCAAAAGTCCCTCTCCAGCTACCCTGTAAGCCCCTTGTAAGTACTGGAAGGTTTCCCTGAATCCTTCTCTGAGTACAGCAGGTCCTCAGCCTTCTTCTGATCCTTCTCCTGAAGATATTATCTTTTACTTGAATGAGTTTTTTAGAAATGGGAACGTGAATCAAGTTACTTATGGTTTGCAAAAACATTTGGAACTTTAGTAAATAAGGTACTGCAAATCTGCTTAATTCTCTTTTTCTCTCACTGAGGCAAAACCAGCATCAGAAGAAATTGTTCTGCTGGTATTGGTTCATTCAGTGCTACTGGTATAATGTGGGTGACTTTATCTGATATTCAGGAACCATGTTCAAGGCATATATTAGTCTAGCTGGAGAAAATGAATTCGTATAAAGCTGTTGAAGTGGATGGTTCAGAGATAGATAAATACAGCTTCTGTATTGCTGTATCAGTCTGTTAATATATTGTTTAATTCATCTTTGTCCTCAACTGATTAATCTAGAGACAGGGCAGTGAAAATTAACTTCCCGTTATACTACATTTGAACTCATTTACAGCTTTCAGATTTGTTTAGTGACCTTAGATCAAGGACTTCATAAACTTTTGAAAGGAGCAAATAAGCAGTCACAGCTGAACATTTGAAATGCCTGGGTCAAAAGTAACATGGGGTAGCATTTAGAATAGGGTATTACAAATCCTTTACTACTCATTTCCTATGAACCAGAGTGTGATTGTCCTGTTCTTCCCTATCTTCATTAATATAGAGTGCTAATCATGCTATTATACTACATGTATATCAACATATAATTATGCATATTTCACTGATACTCCAGCTCTCACATGTAACACTTCCATGTGTCAATAAGTAGAAACAGAAATGTGAAAGGGGATGTCTGTGTGGCTCTGCACTGAGGCACATTAAGAGTGTTCTCCGAGACAGCTAAAATAGTTCAGTTGTAAATGCATGTAGGAATATACAAGCTGGTGAGACCAAAGCTGCATCTGACTCAGAATTCTGTCACTGAATTGGCTACTGGGACATGTTTGGACAAGTCATGTGACTTCCAGAAAATGCCATGTACGTGCAAGACATGCATGAATTATACTCCTTTTGCTGTTTGCTCTCTGCTCCTGTCCATTAGTGGTTTAAATACTACAGCCATGACTTCCACCAGCTGAAGGACGCCAGGTTACTTTTGACAAAGTAGTCAACACTAATCCTTTTAAATTGTGCCAGTTCCACTTCCAAACCAAACCTGTTCATTTAGAATCATAGAACGACTTGGGTTGGAAGGGACCTTTAAAGGCCAATGCCCCTGCCATGGGCATGGACACCTTCAACCAGATCAGGTTGCACAGAGCCCCATCCAGCCCGACCATATCTTTCAGCATGTCTCAAGCTGTTCCCCAGATACTAAAGAGAGATCCCCAGAAACTTCTGACCTCAGTGTCTGGCAGTTCCTGACAATGTAACTGGTGTCTGGGGAATACAGGGTTCAAATCCTGGCTTGTAACGTGCTATGATAACATTTGTCATTGGTATGTGGGAAGAGGAGTCTGCACTTAATACAACATCAGGAATAGAGTCTCAAATCAGCATAGAACACTTAGGAGTCAAAATAAGCAGTCTAGCAAACAAACAGTGTTCTAGGTCAGGCACTTTGGTGATGAATGGTGAATAAACAGGAGCTTACATACTGATTTTGCAGGTAAGTAAGCAAACACAGAGGTTAACACAGTTTTGCAGCATTTAAATTTAAATGTTATCCTGGTGTAAGTCTTACACCTTCTAGACAGAAAAACCCCCATCTAACTATTGTGTGACAATTCTTCTTTTCTCTGAGATACCACTTTTAATAAGAATCATAGAAGTTTTTCAAATAGTTCTGGACAAGGAAACTCACACAATACCAAAATCAAGAGATAGCAAGGAGATTGAAAGGTATTTTAAGAAAGCTATAGTATATTAAAGTTCTGCAAATTTGCTAGAAACATAATTCATAGTACCACCAAAGGAAAAGAATAGTATTATCTTGTCCATTTTATATAAATCCCTAAATTTGGAACAAACCTCACTCCTATTTTACCAAGTTTAATTTATATTGTTAGATGAAATAAAAATTTTATGTTCTGTGTGGAAGTAGAAAAGGTCCTTAGTGAATGGTCTTAAATTATCTCCTATTTGAATGAGTTAATTTTACTGAGAGAGTTCTAGCAAACCTTTAATTAGGCTTAAATTGTACATCTAAAAGTTGGCAATTTGACAGTGACCTCCTTAAAACACATTGATCCAAGTCAATGGAACAGGGAATGAAATGTTAAAAATAAAAAGCTTTTTCATTTTAGTCATGGGATTTTAGGTTTAGTGTGAAAGGTTGGGGCAAGCAACGACTATTAAAAAGAGGATGTTTTCATTTTTCCCCCCTCTCAAAGAAGTTTCTAATGATAGAGGTTCAATTAGTTAATCTTTGTAGAGCACTTCAAAAAATGTAAAGTGGTCTTTTGGACTTGGTCTGATACTCAACAAATTTGACAATGGACTTTTCATTGACTTCTATGAGAGATGAACTACACAGCTAAACTCAAGCTTCCTGAACTGCTAAGGAAGAGATTTTGATAAGCTCAAGGCTGTGAAGTAGATTTTCAAACACACTGGTGTCCTAATTTCTCATTTGGTTCATGATGAAACCTCAGTCTTTCAGAAACGAGACTTTTCAGTTTAAAGTCTTCCATTCCTGTCAAAATTGCCTTTCTTAGTTCTTGATGCATATCTTTGGAGGAGTTGGACTCTACGATCCTTATGGGTCTCTTCCAACTCAGGGCATTCCATGAATCTATTATGATATCTGTATGTACCTGCATTAAAACATCCCTATCCAAAAGCTCTGAAGCAGTCTTCATTTACAAGTCCATTTTCAGTGTGATTGAACAGTCTGTGCCTCCTGCTGGTGTTGTAACCAGTGGTTTTATAGTTTTAAAATGTGATGAAAATATAGACATTCTGATTTCTGCAGAACCCCATAAAAGTTGATGAAAGCTGCCATTTGAGATCTGCTGGATAAGACAATTTGAAGCTGACTTGGGTGTTTTTTTTCCCCCACTACTGTACAAATATGTTATGTTTGAGGCAAATATCCAATATAATGTGATCAATACAGTTCCATTTACTAGTCACACTTTGAATTTCATCACAGACAACATGCACGCTTGTTTGAAAATTTTTTTTTTTTGGGTAAAACCTTGTAAACATTACTTGGATTTGTGTTATTAAATTCTTTATTAAGCTAAATTCCATTTTCTCTTTCCCCCCCCTTCCAATTCCCACAGAACGTTTACAAACCACACATTCCATCTTATCCCAGTCATCTTGATTGCTCTATTTCAGTGTTGCAGAGGATACTCGAAATTCAGTTTGGGTTTTTTTGGTGTGTTCAGTTTGTGGGGTTTTTTTTGTAAAATATATTACAATAGTTTTCTAAAAAAGTATCCATAGGATATGATGACATTAATTTTGTTTTTGATCTGCATTTCAGGTTTGCCTACTCTATTTATGAGCATAAAATAAAATTTTCTTAAATTAGAATTTTATCTTTTCAGTTACTTTAAGAAACTGCATGGACTAGTTGCTAACACTGCTTGCTTGTTAATCTGGAGTGACATAATTACAAATGCTTGAGAAAGCAGTGGGGAATTACTAACACTTAAATTGGAATTTCAGGCCCTGATGGCTTGGTAGTAATAACTTGCTTTAGTCTTTCAGCAATTGTTTGAAGTTTATTTTAAATTTTTTATAAATATTTATGCTAGTTTAAAATTCCTATTGAAAAGTTTGAATCTGTATGACTGTTTGGGGTGCTCAGATGCTGTTCTTTATTTTCAATGCCCAGAAGCATCATCCTATTGGAATGGGGTTTATATCCTGTGACCAGCCCTTTCCACTACCCAGTGCGTTGGAGGAGCCTGAAAGTATTTCAGTTTTCAGACTGATTAATTGGAAAGACTGAATTATACAGTGAGTAAAAGACCTTGGGAGTCTGAAGCTCATGTATCTCTTTCCAACTCCCCATCTTGGCTACAACACAGAGCTGGTAGAAACCAGTCACAGAGCTATTGGTAGACACCTGAATGGAAAATTCTTTCTCCTCTCTTCTCCAGTGATGTTATTTCATGCTTTTTCCTTTATTCTGATGCAGCCTCAGAGAAACTGAGCTACTGATGAGTTGACCATCAGTATGTGGTCAGGGGAAAATAAAGTATTTTTAAGGCTCAGGGTGAACTGAAGGGGCAACAGGGATGAACCTATCCACAGAAAATATTAAACAAGTGTAAGTTTAAGTTCTGTACAGATGGTGTTCACCACAGGTGTTAGTCACAGGCTCAGCTCCCAGATGCAAGTACCAGTAAAGAGTCGTTTACCAGTACCAAGTTAATGTGTTATTTTAGGAGCAATAGCCTGCTGAGATAAGCAAATGTAACATGTAGTATTTACATTTGCAGTCCTGAGTTTCCCATTAAAATATTTGTAGCACACTGTAGAAATGTGGATGTGCTTACCGTGCAGATTTCCATAAAATTATTTCTGTGTTCAGTTGGAATACTGTGTAAATTGACTGAAGGCATCAGGTGGGACCAAAAACTACATTAACATTTTCTTCCTCAAAATGCAGCAAATGGGTTTTGATATTGCACTTGGAGGATTTTTCCCTCTTTGGGGCACAAACTAACATGGAATGGTTCTTCTGTTGCCAAATGTCCTTCAACTTGAGAATTTCCAGGGCCCCGCCACTGCTCACTGTGATTCACTGCAGCGGCAAATAACGAATGTCACTAAAATAGTGAGATCGCCCGAGCTATTTCAGAAATTAATGGACTGACTGTGATATATTGGAGCTTCTTTCCTGCATCTATAATTGGAGTGCCAATTTATTTCCAATCATTTCAAGCACTATAATTATAGTGCATCATTGTTGGCTGCTTAACATTCATATGGGACACTGCCACAATAATTCTGGCAGGAGGCCACATATTTTAGTACTGAAATGAATGGTAAAAATGAGAGGTAATATGCAAAGGAACAGAGCTTTAAATTTTGTTTAGAGGTTTTGTTCTGGCTAAACAAGTAATTCTGGTCATGGTAGAATGGCATGGAACAAACTCATCTTCATATAATTTCAATAAAAATATTTTCTGTGCAGACTAGAAATCAGTCAGGTAGGAAAAAAATTTCTAAAGTTTTAAACAAAAATTCAGTAGTCTGTAATATCCAAAAAATTATTCACATTTCAGCTGGAGAAAGAAATGAAATTATTTTCCAGGAAAAAAAATGCAGCAAGATTTTTTACTTTGTTTATAGAAGTAAAATAGGGAATCATGAGGGCTGTGACTGACCTAATGAAGTCTATGGTCTTGAAGACCTCAAAGCAGTGTCATCTAGAGCAGATTTCTCAGGGCTATGTCTAGGGAGGTCCATGGCCCTGCAGATTATAAAGTAGGGTCAGACAGATCAGATTTCTCAAAGCTGTATCTAGTCTCCATTCATGAACACTCCATACCTTCTTTGGACAACCTATTCCAGAGTTTGACAACCTGCAGAATAAAACTTATTTTTCTCGTGTTGAAACAGGATTTTTTGTAATTCAGATTGTGTCTGTTGCCTTTTGCCAATTTGTTGGACAAAACTGAGAGGAGTCCGGTTCCATCTTTACAGCCTCATAATGAATAGTGAAAAGATTCACAAGCAGGTGTATCTGAACAAAAAAGCTTATCAACTCCAAAGTTTCTACTCATGTCACCCATACTACAGATAATCCCCAGAGTTTCAGAGTAGAGCAAAGCTAATAGTTGTCAGTTGGAAAAATCCTGGTGTGGGAAAGAACTTATTTCACTTTGGGACCTGCACCCCACAGACACTCCAGATGCAAGATAGAGGCCAAGTCTGGCTCCTGGGCACACAGAACAAAGTGAAAACAGATGTAGCCAATAGCAATTAAGCAGCTGGTCACTAGCATTGCATTTTTATCATACACTTTCTCCACCTTGGTAGGATTTTTCTGTATCGTTAGACACTTCCCTGAATCTGGTCTGATCTTAAGTTTTCAGAATTTAAGACTAAGAGATAGAATGTCTATGAAAAAAAATCCTAGCAAAAATCACCTTGCTCAATACTGCAGCATGAAATTATTGAGAAAGGAAGTGATGGAGTTAGGATGCAAATTAAAATTCAGTTGCTGTGTCAGAGCAGTGAAGGAATTCCCTGCCTGAGAACATTGTAAAGTTTGAGAAAAACATCACCATTATCCAGAAAGGTCACCAAAAGAAGCCAATTAGAATTCTGGAAGGAATAAATCTTTAATAATGCCCTCCTTGGAAAGGTCAAATAGAACTATGTATTGGTCTCTTATTCCCCAGAAGGTATTGGCAGTGTTTTACTTGATAAGAATTGTTATAACTCTGCAAAAGTTACTGAGAAATTGATCTTCTCTGTGTCAGCTAAGGACAAACACCATTTTGCCAAACAGGCAAGCCTTGGATGCATTAAAATAAAAATAATTGTATTCTTAAGTAACTGGATTGTCTTCCACATATGCCACGTGTACTATTGTGCAGTACTGAAGCCCTCCAGTATAAAAATGCTGTGTCAAAGAAGATCAAATTTAATTAATGGAATACTTTTTGTGGGCCCTGATGGTGCTGCATGATATAAGGTGTAAAATGCTCAAGTTTTCCAAATGAAACTATTTCTCACCATGCATATGACATTGACAACAACTTTAAAAACCACAGGACAGTTTTAATGCTTCCCTTAAAATATGTGAGCATGTAGTGAGAGCATTCTGTTTTGCCCAGTGCCAGAATATCCTATTTTAAGCCTGCAGTGAACCAGCTGGAGGAGATGAGAAAAGCAGTGACATGGGTGATTCCTTCAGGGACCAAGAACAGTCACTCTAGAAGGCTTTTGATTGGTGAAGATAAGAAAAATGACAGTGTAAAACATAAAGCTGGAAAAGGTGGTAATGAGGAGATGGTGAGCAACATGAGATGAATAAGAGAGATTACTTAGAAACCATTAGAAAGATAATACCATAAAAAAATTTATTCAAATAAATATTGGGGCAGAAGTTCATAAAATGCAGATGAAGCAAAGAAGAAACAAAGATGACCATTTTCAAGAAATAAAGATCCATTTAAGGAGAGCACTTAAATTAGCTAACCAGACCAAGACAAAATACAAACGTTCTTGCATGTATTCCAGAAATCTAAAAATAAAAAAAGTGAATTAGATGCTATTTTATGAAAAGACAACATTCATCTCCTTGGTTCATGTTGTAGCTAGTGAGATACTGAATTTGCAAGATGCAAATAGTATAGGAAAGAAAAAACAGGTGGTACCGATGAAAGAATATCACTGTACCTTAAAATAAAAAAGGTTTCAGGAAGAATATTGTAAAATTGACAGATGGACATAATCACATGTGAAGGGTACAAACAATAATTTTGTTTTGATCAGAGGTAGATATTTCCACTTAGCACACAATATCTTCCCTCCAGCCTGCCTTGTGCAAGTGGGATGGTATGAGGTTGCAGACTTGGGAACAGATTGAGACTTAGGCTTAAAGACAAATAAAGGAGGAGGCAATTAACACAGAGATAGCTGATGACTCCTGGTCAGAAATGGGAATAGCAGCTATGTCACTGGGGTCTTCATAGACTGCATCAGTGTAGTCATTCGGGCACGAGAGAGAGTTCAGGGTCTTGGTGCAAGCAGCAGGGTAGAGAGGGCAGAGCAAGCAGCAGAATGCAGCCCCATCTGCCAGTAATCAAATACAAAAAATAAACTATATACTTAAAAATGTCTCATGATGTGGGCAACTGTATCCTGGGGAGCAGGTTGCTGCTAATTTTTTAGATGATGGTCCCAGGTCACATATATGAGTACCTATACATAGACATGGTGAATTAGTAGCTAAGAATGGGGTAATAGACCATAATACAAATTAAATGACTTTGCACTAGAGATCAGAAAAGAATATTCACTAATCAACCATATAATTACTGAGCTTTTATGCTTATTACATGGTCAATCAGTTAATGGTTGTGTAGCAGCAAAAGCAAGAGGAGTTTTATCAAAACCTATCTGAAATGTGCAAAGGCACTTGTGTAACAAATGATACTAAAACAGATAAAACCTTTACACTGTAGCAGTTTTGTCTATTTGTTTTGCCAGCTGTTTATCAACAATTTTATTCATATGCTGACCTAGGGAATTAAAGAATGGCTGGAATGGCATGAAAGCAAAAGTAAACCTCCTCTGGAGATTTCCTGTTAAAATAAATCTCTCTCAAAATATTTTTGAGTTTCTTCTGATGTAGTTATAAAAAAAAAAAAGGGGTTTTCAATTAGGAAAATATGTTGGAGATCAGAGGTATCCATTTTCCAGGGAGGTTAGCAGCTCTTCTGAAATGTGCTACGAAGGCAGCACATAAACTGACACAAACACATAAATAATTACCAGCATATAACTCAGCTACATCATATACTTGGGACTAGGATGCACTGCTATGCTGCCTAAACACGCATAAATAATACCACAGTTCCTCTCCCACCACTGCCTCAAGTCTGAGTAAGAAACATGAGCAAGTAACATTTAGATCCCTTCTATTTCTTAAAAGCTTTGAAGACTGCAATGTTTGCATTCTCATTATTCCCTTCCCCCCCGTTCCCACTACCTAAAATCACAAGACCTAGAAAAATCCATTAGCAAGTCTGAAATTGAAGATTTTAATGTGATCAAGGGCTCCTAAAGTTTGGTACTTTAAAGAAAAAAATCCAGATACCCTAAGAGCTACTACACTGAAAGGTGTTCATTGCAATTGAGTAGACAGAGAAATCCTATGAAGCCAACATACTCCAGGCAAAGCTGGAGCAGTCATGCAGCATTTGATCTCAAAAATAGCACCCTCTAAATAACTCACACCTACACACCATGCCACAGTGAGCATATCTCCAGCTTAACTGGGTATCCACACAGGCTATTTTCTCCTTGAACAGAGATCCCTTGATAATGAAAAGGAATCGGATAACAATACCCTTAATTAATTAAAGTGCAGCCTCAGGGCCCTGGCTATGTAAACAACTGTCTTATGGGCATAGGATCTGAATATTTCTTATATCTAAAATGTATTGCAAACAGAAAATTTATGTTTATCTCAAATACCTGGACTCTCTGGCTACCTATCAACTACTACAATAAATTTTGCACAGTTATGCAAAGCCCACTAGAAGTAAAGCAGAACAACAGCCTTGGCGTCCCCCATCTTATAAGGTAAAAAAAAAAAAAACAAAATCAAAGTATCATCATAATATTTGCATTTAACATCATGCAATGCATTCTGGACTAAATGATGGGACATCCAAAGAGTAGTATCCAAGCAATCTGAGCCTTATATAATTCCTTATGACCCTTAGCTGAGAATTGCTCAGAGTTCATCATGTCACTGGGAACATTTTTTTTCTGTTCCTCAGAAGTGGTGCACTGCATGTTTATACAGCAAAATTACTACTGTCTTAAAGCATCTCAGTGGGGATGCATTCAGGGGAGATGCACTCAATATCTTAGTAATTGGACTAAATACATGGATTGCCTCACTTTTTTTTTTTTTTTTAACTTGAAAGGTTAAGATTGAGGTCTCCAAAGGCATGTCAATACATAACTCCTAAAGGAGTTAGCCACTTAACTACTTTTTTTTGACTGAGAATGAAAAGTTAAATAACAGTTACAGACTATAATCTGTTTCTGAATGTTGGAGAATCAGCTGACCATCAAACTGACAAACTCAAGGCAATGTGCATACCAGCACTGAGGTGAAACAGCTCAAAGGAGCACTCTTATCTAGGTGGTGGTAAAACTTTTTTTCACTACCTATATATCTGATCTCATGACACAAATGTCTTGTCTTGAAAGCTCATTTTTAATTGAAATTTTCATTGTAGTGTTCCCTGAGGGCATAATATTGAGCATAAATAGCAACTTTTGGACTTGTTCTCAAGCTAGATATTTTTTAAATATAAAGACTTGTTGATATAAAGAGAAAAACATCTCACTCACTGAACATTGCCATTATTCATTTACAAATTCAGTGTTTTGAATGCTACAGTCTCAGTTCCCATAAGACTGTGCAAATTCCAGCATTCAATGCTAAGGATATTTCCCCAGAATACTGAATTGTGTCATTTGGTTTTCAGCCTAGTAGCACCTGAGGAGTATACAAAGGCAGAAAAAGTAATTTAATGTACTGTGACTTATTGAATCTGTTCTAATGCTAACAAGATCATTTATTTTATGTTCCTTCCAAGCCTGTTACATTTTCCTTAACATAAGTCAGAAGTATATTTGTTAATGCTTCAGCAGTGTGTTTGTTACTGCTGCTTCAGGAGAGGGAAAAAAATTTTGATCCTTCTTAGAGTATATTTGGAATATTTGTCAGTTCCTCAGGTTGGTTGTCAGGAGTAGAATTAGGCCAGCAGTCGAAGTCACAGTTTTGCAAATATTTAGGTACTGAAAAGAGCAAGTGAACACACAGTAAAATTTACACACGGGTCAAAATATATTAGGGTCCAGACTCACAAGCAGATAAAGTAATTTGACAGCTGATGAGGACTGTGACAATCTCAGAACATTTTCAGGGAATATCTAAGGGAGGTAATAGGAGTAGCTGAAGGAAGAATATCTGAAATAGGACCTGTGGGGTTTTTGATATGTTATACTCTTCTCTACACAGAGGTTAAAATACTTCTGAGATCTGAGAAGCAAGTTTGGTCCCTTTTGTTGTATGCCCTTTTTGCTACTTCTACTTCTTTTACCTATCAGTTCAAGTCAACAAATAACTTTAGTATTGATAAGGCCAACTGTTGCAAAAGGCAATATCTGCTGTGCAAAAACTATCCCAGCCAAGGACAGTTACTTTTCCAGGTTGAAAAGACCTCCAAGGTTGTCAAGTCCAACCATTAGCTCAGCACCACCATGCTGACCACTAAAAACCATGACCTCAATTGCCTTAACCACATGGTTTTTGACAGCTTCTAGGGAATGATACCCCCAGTCTCATCTGCACCCTCTCTTAATGAAGACTCTGTCTTCCCTCCTCTTTTCAGTCTGAGTAGAGCATGGTGGATTGCTCTGCCCACTGATCTCCACCAGAGCAGGCTGTGAACTGGCTCTAGCTGCACTAAGAGTTGCTGTGGCTCTGGCACAATCCCATGGGAACCAGCATGTTGGTCCTTGTCCGAGCCAGGTTTGGGCTCAGGGTCATTGGTACAGTTAGGCAGCCAGCCTCTCCCAATTGGGGGTCCATCTCTTATTTGCTATTCTTTTTTATAGTTGCTAGATTTATTTGTTAACTATTATTTAAATTGTGAGGATTGTTTAGAAATGGCTTGCTTTCCTTTTTTATAGCTCATTTAAGTTAAGCTTCTGGAAGCAGTATACAGCAACAATGATAAACAGACTTTAACTGCAATTTCTTTAGATGGTCCCTTTAATGGGCTCATAAATACAGTTGCTGGTTGTTTATTCTTTCATTAGCAGGATCTATGGTTTAACAAAAAAACCCCATTCAGTGAATCTGCAAATATATGTATTTCCTTTTGTAATAGTTATAGGAAACCTAGATTCAGAGTAAATCCAGGCCAATATTCCTCAAGTTTGAGCTCATAATGCCACATGATGTCTTGAGTTTGGAAGTGAGAATGGAGATAACGTAATGTTTTCTCCTTGATTTACTGTGAAGAAATCAGTTTGGAAGAGAGAAGCAGAAGAAATCAGGGAGAGGTTTGTTGGGCTATCTGAGACCCAGATCGTGGGTGAGATCTGATGCTCATATCTGTCTGTCTGTCTATCTATCTATCATCTATCTATCTATCTATCTATCTATCTATCTGTCTATCTATCTATCTATCTATCTATCTGTCTATCTATCTATCAAAATGGATCATATATGTTGCCACTTATCTTCCTTGTTTCTCTCTGTTACATAATTTTAAAGGAAGATAAATAACTTATGATTAATTTCCATTAATTTAGGCATTTATAATTAATATTAATGAGCACATTTCCAAAATATGACATTTCCTTGTAAGTGGGATGGCACCTGCTGTGTGCACTTAAATGCCATGTTAATGAGAGGTGGTGCCCATTTCACTTTGAGGGAAAGGTGAATTTATCCATTTCTGTGTGGATGAGAAGGGAACTTACTCTGAGACAGACATTAATACATTAAGCCTTGAGGCCACCCTGTAAAGCAAAAGCTTCTGAACTCATCTACTCACTTTAAAGCTGAGTTCACAAATTGCCGTCCTTGAGGGTGAAAGGAAAGATAATAGAATTTGAAGAAAAGTGAAGTAAAGTTTGTCTGACTACTTCTTTAATTGAAGCTTTTGGTGTGTGAGCACTTCCTGTCATCATTATGTATACGTGCCCAGTAGCACAAGATCTGCTGCCCTTCTGTGCCTGGAAATTCTCTAGCTATGAAAGAAAAAGTACATTACATTTTAGGATAATCACTGATTTTTTCATTTTTAGCTTCCACCATTTCCTTTATCCTTTGTGGCCTCCAGATTTCTGTGAAGAAGGTCCTTGCATAACACATTTAAGCTTTGATATGAACTACTGCCTCACTTCCCAAGAGCCAGGTGTTTAATTTCTCTTCTGGGAGTGAAAGCAAAGCTGTAGGCTCTCTTGTTGCATCATAAAATAGAATAGAATAATAGAATCATTAAGGTTGGAAACGACCTCTAAGTTCATGGAGTTCAACTGTCAACCTAGACCTAAACCATGTCCCCAGCTGTCACATCCACACACTTTTTTGAACGCTTTCAGGGATTTGACTCCATCACTTCCCTGGGTAGACAGGCCCACTATCTGCCCATCTTTCAGTGAAGAAATTTTTCCTAATATTTAATCTAAACCTTCCCTGGTGCAACCTGTGGCCATTTAAGATGAAGAAGGGTAGATTTAGATGAGGTATTAGGAAGAAATTCTTAACTATAAGGGTGATGAGGCACTGGGACAGGTTGCCCAGAGACATTGTGGGCCCCCTCTTCTTGCAGGTGTTTAAGGTCAGGCTGGATGGGGCTCTGAGCAACCTGGTCTAGAAGAAAGTGTCCCTGCCCAGGGAAGGTAGATGGAACTAGATGATCCTTAAGGTCCCTTAGAACCAAAACCATTCTCTGATTCTATAATATGGTTCCTCATTATTCATCACCAATCATTATTTAGTACCTCCAGAAGTCTCCTCTTTTAGGATAGTGAATATATCCTCCTACATCCTCACAAACAGTGAGAAGTCCTTCTACATTTTCTCATGTTCTCTCTGCAAGATCACATTCATACTAAGTGTAGTATGTGAGATCTCATATTCATGAATCACAGGAATGTTTTTGAGAACAAATTTCCCTCAACATGGTTATTTTAGAGTTTAAACTCTCACAACAGCTAGACCAGTGAAAATCTCTCTTTTTTTCATCTTTTCATTTTGCAAAATCATTCATTTTCTGGAACTATTTTATAAATTCATTTTGAGAGGTCTAATTACATATCTGTCCATATCCATGTGATTTTTTTCAATTTACTGTAATACATTCTCTTCAGTATATGCAGCATGCAATGAAGAATGCCTTAGTGAATTTCTGTAGTTTTCTGAGGTTTCTTTCTTCTTAAGGTGAATATGTGAATTACTGAAGTGAATATGTGAAATACTGCATATTCTGTAGCACTGGCAGGATATCAGATAATACAGAGAAAATTGTCATTGACCTGGGAGAACTGGGGCTGTTCACCCTGGAGAAGAGAAGGCTCTGGGGACACCTTCACTGTGGCCTTTCAATTCTTTAAGATGCCTTATAAAAAGGATGGACACACACTTTTCAGCAGGGTCTGTAATGACAGGACAAGGGATAGTGGTTTCAAACTACAAGAGCATAGATTCAGATTAGATATAAGGAAAAAAATTTTTACAATGACTATGGTGAAACACTGGCACAGGCTGCCCAGAAGGAAGGTAGATGCCCCATCCCTGGGAACATTCAAGAACAGGTTGGACAGGGCTCTGAGTAACCTGATCTAGTAGTGCTTCTTTACCTGAGCTGTCAATTCCCTGTCTCTTTCTCAGTAACTGCTTTATTGCCTGTAAACAAGTTTAATTTTAAAAAGCTCATTCTTTCACAGCAAATGTTGCCACAGAATTGGTTAATGATAAAAATACTGTTTCCAGGTTTGGTGACAAGATTGCTGCAATCCAGACATGAGGATTTATCCTTTTTGCTCGTTTTTTTCTTACCAGGAAAGAATGGGAGATGGAGAAGAGAAAGACAATGGCAAGCAGCTGGGTTCTGTGTACAAAACACAGTGACAGAAACTCATGTCTTACTTTCTGAAAGGTCTGAGAGCTGCTAGAACCAACTGCTTTTCTATCAGTGCCACATAGGTTGAACAACAGCCAACAATATTATTTGAACTATTGAAATGATTTAAACTCCCAGATTATCTCTGAGTATGTCAACAACATATTTCAGGAATCATCCTGCCCACCTGGGTTACTTCTTTATTAAAGGGGAGAAAGATCATTGATGTTCAGAAGGCTTTCTCCACTTTTATTTTAATCACTTGTTTTTACAGCAAATCACAAAACAACTTTTAGCACTTCAGAAGAGGTCTGCTAAGTGAATATGCAGGGTCTGGAGGACAAGCAAGATCTGTTATTCTGATTGGCTGAATTACCTAGAAAAGTCATTCACTTCTGCTCTGTTCCTCTTGTATCCATTGGCACTGTGAAGTCTTTGTGCAAAGGGAGAGACTCTTGGTGTGTGTTCATAAAGTCTCAGATCCAACAGGCCCTTAACTCTGACTGGGGACTCTGGAGGCTATATTATTTAAATAATAATAATTATTTCAAACCAGTAATTATTCAGTTCCTATGGAAGAGACTAAGTGTGGTGGAGGAATCAAGGGAGTTTTCCCACTGGGTTTGCCCACATCTGGGGAATGCAGGTCCTTGCTGCGGGAGACAACTTGAGAAATTACTTCTACTAGATTACTCCAGCATAAAGGAAGGACTGAAGAAAGAATAAGTGAAGACTTTCCCCTGGTTAATTCAGAGTTCTGCCAGAATTCTGACCATTTGTTACGTGTAAAGGAGACCATTGTACATCCCAAGGAATGGGCTATTGTTTCTCTTCTGAAAATTGTGGATCTTGTAATCTTCCTGTGGGAGAGATTTCATTGCTCACCAGTCATATAGTAGCTTTGAGCATTTGGATGTTGACACTCCCTCAATTAGGAGGAAGTCCAGGCATCTCTAAGAGCATGGAAGGAGGATTTTTTTTTTCATACATGAAAAAAAAAAATCACATAACAAACATGATTTTCGAAACACTCTTGTTAGGGTTGTAGGGTAACAAGCCATCAATGATTCTTTTTAGACTGACACCTGATGAATTGATGGCCCACGCTTCCCTGTCTCTTCTAAGACACTGTCATGCCACAATTCTGTCTGGCTTTTGAACAGTCTGTTGAATAGCTCACACCACCTCATATTTGCCATGAAAGGCAAGACTTTTTAAATCTAGCTGGTGTATTCAATAGCACCCTAGTGATGCTGCATTTTCCAGGAGCAAGAGCATCAGCAAAGATCAGGTGCATAAGCTTTGTAAAATAACAAAATCCTTGCATAGTCCTGGGATAAAATCAGGCTAACAGATGTCATCATTACTGACAATCAAGAAAATTGAACCAGTGCTCAAGCATCTGTGTGAGGGTGGCATTACCTGACATAGAGAAAGCAAATTACCCTTCCATCATCAGGGAATCAATCCAAGGACTATGTCTTTGGATATAATTTGCATACACTTCAACTTAGAAAGGGCAAAGGGAAAAGATTGTTTTATTAGTGAAAGACTGGGTGGTATTAATCTGAGAACTGAGGGGAATTCTTAAATACAGAGCATTAATATGTCAGGAAGAATCTGAATCAGCTGAAAGGTTATTTAGTGAAGAGAAAGATTTGTCCTACAGCTGCAACTAAGTTAACTGGAGTTTCTTTCTAACAAATTATGATCTATGTCTTTACCAGGGGGTTTATTTTAACAAGGATGTTTTATAAAATGATGGTTAGAGTTGATCATTCAAACCTCAGTCTCTCACTTGGTGGTCTTTGTGTAGTGTTTATCACACATAAAAGGCAGACACCCAAACACCTCTGCTTCTAGGGGAAATACAAAGCTTATATCACCCTAGAGCTTTCCCTCAGGTTTTGCATTTCTCCCGAGATAAACAACTTCTAAGTATCTTTATTCTCTTTCTTGCCCTTTGCCATGCAAATGGGCCTCAAAATACTGAAGTGAGAAGAGATATTTTTGCAGAGAGTTTCATGAAAACTGATATTTTGTATATCTTCACAAACTTGAAAGATTAAGAAGAATGTTGCCTTCTTAATTTTTAACTCCTGTGTACACAAATCTATATTTAACCAATTTATCCCCACACTACAGCCTGTGCATTATGTCTAAATGCAGAGCACCTGGAAGAAGGCATTTAGGATTTGCTGGCAAATACTTAAAGGTGGAGAAACTATCACTGCTTCTGGTAATCAGCCGTGCTATGAAAAAGTTGTGTGCAATCAGTATTATGACTATACCTGATTTAATCTTCCTGCAGAATCAGAAAGCTCTTTATTCACTGATACCTCTTCCAATATGGCTAAGGCATCTCTGCCTAGGTTACTCAGGTTTTGTGTGTCCCTTTTCTGTAAACAGGATAGTTTTCTGTTGCATGTTTCAAGAGGCACAGTATAGAGGTACTGACCTATTTTATTTTACAACTGATGGGAGTAGCATCTGCTCTCTCTCATGCTGGTTACTTCTGTCTTTATATGTACAAGAAAATAGATTTCCCTTTTTTCTTATAGACTTCTATGGGCTCATGGAGACCTGCTTGCATTTAGAAAAGTGTTGTTCCTTAGGAAGTATTGTTCACATAACACAAATCCAGAAGAGTCCTTCCAGAGCCACCTGCATTTGATGATGGTTTTTTACTGACGTCTCTCTTGTCCATCAGCCATCCTGCTTTTAAACCATTTAATATGTGCATCAGTGATATTTTGAGGAGTTAATTTTCCATCTGAATTAAAAAACCTTAATAAATCTAAGTACATTATGAGCTGCACAAACATGATGAAGTCAAATAGGAAAATTAAATTTGTTTCACAAGCTGTTCTTATAAAACTGTATCGACTGGTGTTAATTATAGTTCTACCTTTTAATTTTAATTAATTGAATCCCATATCAACTTTAGGATTTCTCTGCTGGAGAGTGAAAACAGATTAACTACTCTGCAGTTACCTTGATTATCCCCTTTTCCCCTGAATATCCCCGAGAAGTAAGTCTTACTCTGTACTAATGTACATGAAGATGTATTTTTAGCAACCATCACAATTCTTGGAACTTTCAGAACACCTGTCTGCAAGTTGCTTCAGATTTAAGTTATTTGAAAACTTCAAATATTTAACCAGTTGATTCCCCAGACTGCCTGAAGGCTGCTCTGTTCTTTTCCCAACATGACACCTGGCTCCCTTGGTGTATGGGTGGCTTTTCTCACCTCCCCCTGGCAGGCTGCTCACAGGTGACCTTTCTTTTTGGCTGTCTGCCTAGAAACATGAGTGGGACACCAGCCAGTGGGTGAGCCAGGCAGTTATCCTGCAGGTGGGACTAGTGTAGGCTCCTTGGATGGTCCCCTAAGGAATCAGCTTGCTGGAAAGGAATTGTTCTGTTTTGCAGGAGAGAAAAGCTGCAACAGAAAATTAAATGCTAATCAGCCCTAATTTTTCAGCCAATGCAAAATGTTTTTTTTTGGTCAGGTCACGGTACGTTTCTTTGAAAAGCAGACAGAGAAAAAAAAAAATGGAAAGTTTTCTTTCACACCAAGAGCATAAGGTGATAAAACATAATAAGCAGAAAAACTTAATCAAGAAGGGAAAGTGTCTGCAATTGTGACCCTTGGCAGAAGCTGTAAGATGTCAGATTTAGAGGGCCAGAACCCTGTCATTGACTTGCAGCATTATTTCACACATTATTTGAAATTTTTTCTACTTAATAGGCAATCTGTCAGGAGGAAAAAAAATTTGACATTTAAGCAATCCCTCTTTTGTCTCCTAAATCCATTAGAAAGAACTAGAAGGAAATACTGGATTTCTGTAGGTAGCAATAATTTTGGATAAAACTGAAAGAACAAACACAACAAACAGCAGTCATCTAAAATGCACTGTTTTACCTGTATCAAGTGACTGGAATTAATTTTGAAGAACTTAAATAAATCTGGAATATTTTTGGTCTGATTATATGCAATACATAAAGTTTCTGGAGCATGTTAAAAATGAAACTCTGGTGTTCTTTTCTGAATACATATTCATGCATTTTGTAAAGGAAGGAAACATCATTAAATATGTTTTTCAGAATTTCAAATGGTAAGAAATAAAATGCAATGATGTGTGAACAGCACAACAATAATCTCTGTACTGCTAAACTGTGAGTTATGATTGCAAAGCATGCAGATGATCCATCCAGTAGAATCTATGAGAAGTGCCCTGGCAGAGGACAGAGCTCTGAGCTTTACCTGAGGAGAGCTGTTGTGTTTTACTTTGTTCTGTTTGATGGAGAGAAAAAACGCCAGGCTCCAGAGAGTCAGCTCAACACTTTTGTTTACTGACTGAACATTGAGATGAAAGATTTCCCTGCCATGCAGTCATCTCTTATTGCCAGCCCAGTCCAGAAGACAAGAATAAAACAAAGGGCAAAGCAAATGGCACAGATGAGAACTGGTAGAGGAAGACAAATACCAAGAAAAGTAATAATAAAAATGATGCCAAAAAAGGAATGGAGAATACAGGACCAGCTGAGCATAAATGAGAGAACAAAGAAAGTAGGATAATGGAATAGAGAGAATAATTGGAAGAAAGACAAACACTGGGATGTATTGAAAGTTCTGCTCAAGTGATGCTCAAACACACACCATTGTTTTGAGGAGCAGCTGTGTAATTCTTCTAGGCCATGCACTGACAAATTTAATATTATGTCTGCCAGAGTGGGTTCATCTACAGAGATAAGTGGAACAGATTCAGCTTTGGTGTATAGTTATTGATATATTTGTCCTTTGTGTAAAGGTATATAATTTTATATTTGTCTCAAGCCTGTTGTAATTCTTAGATCTGCAACCAAATTTCTTCATGTCACCAGGTGAATGGCATGACTGATTTCTCTATGTTGAGGACAAACGCACACTTGAAAATATTCTTAAGCATCCTCATGACTGTGGTTGGCTTCCTTTTCCTCTGTTTTTTCTTACTGTAGCTGCAGACCATACTGAGTGGGTTTATTTTGGGAATGCACAGGTCAGGCTTCCCTTGAGTGAATAATAATGTTTTGTTTTGGCCATTAGTGACATCCTCCAGTAAACAGCTCAAGTGCTGTTTTAGCCAGTGATGCCTTGTTTATCTCAGGTTTGCTTCTTGCCTACTTATTTGTTTAACTGGTGCTTCCAGCCTCCTTCTGCCTTTTAAGGGAGGTTCTAAGCCCCAGTAAACTGGATCCCATTTAGTGTTGTTGCTGATCTCATGCTGAATGCTGCCAATTTTTGTCTCCATTTCTGTTACTGTGAAACTTGGCTGAGCAGTTATGTGTATCCTCTTTAGTAGTCAGGTGTATGTTGTGTGCCCAGCATGCAGAAAAGACCTTTGGTTGACTAGCAGAGTCATGAGCTGTGTACAGTAATCTGCAGATAGAGCCTCTCCATTATCCCAATTTTGTTGGATGATAAACCTCCAGTGTTTTGGTTTGGCTTTATTTCTTATGAGTTTTCTATGTTATTTTGTGTGTGCAGGTGTGAACAATCCTTCAGTCTTAACATTACTGGTTCTGACTATCTTGGATTTTAATGTTTAGTTTATTAATTTTAATATTGGCCAGTGAGGTAGAGCAGAGTAGCAAGAAAGAGAGAGCCATAGCTATAAGATTAATCATGTGTTGGAGAATTTCCTGTGTCAGTTAGTCAAACTGTGCATTGAGTATATTCCCAAAAAGCATATTCTCAAATTTCAGTGGTGTTCCTCATATGTCTCTTGAGGGAAAAGATAAACAACAGGTCTGAACATAAAATAATTTGAGTGCTTACAGTATGTGCCTTGGTACACAGTCAGTTTGGTGTATTCTATGTAAATATAACTCAGACATCTAAAATTTCAGTTGTCCAACAGTGAAACAGCTCCTGTAGTACTTGAAGGGCAGGTGATCATGCAGTCAGAGAATCACTGGTTATCTGTAGCTGGAAGTGACCTCTGGTCTTAAGCCAACCACACTGCTCAAAGCAAGACCAGCTAAGGACAATCTTCTCAGGGCCTTTTCAACCTGCAGTTTGTGCTTTTACAGGGATGGACACTTCATTCTCCCCTCTTTGGGTCTTTTTTCATAAATGTGACTATGCTTGTGAAGAGGTGGGGGTTTTTTTGTCCCCAGTAGCTGATAAGTGTTTAGGGTGTTGCAGCTTGTGTTCACTGCCTTTTATGCTATTGCTATGCTCCTCTGAGAAACAAGAGAAGCTCCATTGGTGCTATACCCTCTCAGAAGGTAACTGTAACCCTCTGCAAGAAAACACCAAAAAGGTTCTCCATAAACTTTCTCCAGGCTGAATAAACCCACCTCCTTGCTGGACCTTTATATTGATGTCAATTGACTTCAGTGTTCTTGGGCACCCGCAATTAATTGGCACAGGCATGGTGCTAATGTCACCAAAACATCCAAGGTCATTGTGTGTTCTAGAAAAACATGTGGGTTGTAACTGGGAATGTGTGTGAAGAAATGATTCTAGAGAAATACTATCTTATACTCAAAATCACAGAATTTGCTCATATGTAACATAAACCTCCCTCAGCTTTTGTCCCTTCATAATTTTTGCTGTGATAGACATGGTCAGATTACTCTTTCAGTGGACTTGGAAACAAGTATAGTGGTCTTATTTTCAAAGCCTTGTGATATTATAATATTTCACTGGGGAAAATGCATGTTTTCATAGCATCCACTGTTCCATTCCAGGGTCAGCACTGAGCTCAGTCTTAATGTTGTGTTTCTCAGTATTGTTTTAAGGGTTCCCAGCAAATAGTGGATAATGCTCAACCAAATTGCAGTGAGAATCCAATAATTGTTCTATTTGCACACAAAGTAAATGTTAGTTGTTGTCAAGGTGAGATCAGGGAAAAAGGAGGCCACAGCTCCTCAGGCCATGCTTGGGTGTTCTAAGTCAAAGTTGTTTCATCTGAGTTGCATTTATTGCAATGTCATTGTGACGTGCCACAGGTCTCTGTGGCACCAATGCCAAGTTTATCTCACTAATGATCAGCTTGTGGAGCTCTGCTACATTTACTCTATCACAAATAACAGTCATGTCAATACTGAAGTAAAAATGAAAGGTTTTGTCATTCTATGCTCTCTATTCCATTCTCAGTTTCATCGCTGTAAACCAGGAGGAATTTAAATAACACCAAGTAACTGTAAATAAGCTGGTAGCATGATCTCTATACTTTTTGTCCAGTTTATGAGCTGTTTGGCTCAGCATATCCATTTTAGGAAGTGGAATGGTGAGGTGGGATATAGCATTTTCTGCTTGACACATGAATGATCTATCAAACATGACAAAAAGTTAAAGAGAAGCAGATTCAAGTTTTTATTTTCAAGACTTTATTTTTTGTTAATGGTCAGACAATCCAAGGCTGGTCCTGATCTCTCTGGATGTGTGAAGTGAGTTGTGTGACTGTAGATGAAACAGTGATGAGGAGAACCATGGTTTCTGGACAGGGAAAATCAACAGGTGAACTATGGAAGCAACTCTTTGTGAGACTAAAAGTTAGAGTGGGACAAACTCATTTCAGGAATGCTTTGGCATTTTCCTAATGCTGATGATTGTATTCCAGTGTCTAGACTGTTTTATGACAGTTTTTTATATACAGCCTTATTGACTAAGCTGGAGTCTTACAAAATTTCTCTGTGTCCTCAGTTCTGGACCCTGACTGAGACCAGCAAGATTTCCTTCAAAAAGCATAACAGAGCAACCAACTTGTCTGTCAATGTGTTTGTCCAGGGGAACAGAATGGGGAGCTCTGTGAGGCATCTCCCTACAAAGTGCAGACTCAGTGTAAGAAGAACTTGGACAGGAGGACTCTGCTAAGGTTCTTCAGCTTTGCAATGCAATAGGACTTAAGCTAAACAAAAAATAAATTCATAAAACATGGATTTAAATGATGCATCTACACATGTTCCATGGGAAATATGTGGTAGAGGAACGGGAGATAGCCAGAACCACCCCCTTTTTTTTTTACCACCCCTTTTTTTTTACCATGAGTATCTCTAGCCTAGACAGTATCCTTCAGATAACATTAATTCTTCCTGTATTTCCCCTCCTAGTGCAGGTTTGTTAGAGCTGTAGCAGAGCAATTTTGCTACATAACAATTTGGGGAGCAAGAGCTGCCCTCCAAGGCCATCTGCAAACTGCTTAAATTAAGAAAGGTTAATCCATTCATAGAAATGTGAAATGGAAGCATAATTTTAATACACCCTGTGATATGAAGCAAGTGAGCCTAGATCTTTAGCTTTGCTGTTACCTAGAAGAAATAAGTTCAGCAAAACCTGGAATCCAATTTCCATATATATTGCTGGTCTTATCTCTGTTTTGTCTAAAATGTTAAAGTAATCTTAATTATCTGAATGACAATCAAAAATAAAAGTCAGCACTGTGCTCTGTCTCATTATCATTCAGGGTTGGGATAATGTTGCTTTGGAAAAATCTCATGTGTGTGCCATAAATTATACTTGGAAGAGTCAAATAAATTACTTTCCAAGCCAAATTATTTCCTCATGTTCAAAATGGAAGCTCTGGAAAACTTTACTTCTAATGGGCACATTTTGTGTTGATTTATGAAAAGCAATAATTATATAAGTAAGTAAACATAGTTCGGGTTTTGTTTTTTTTTTCCCCTAAAATATTGTCTAGGAATTGATGCATGTGGTTTGCATATGTAAAAATCCTTCTTAGCTTCCACCATTTGATTTTGAACGATTTCTTTGGCTGCTCATATGCATCAGTTGCCCTGTGATGGAAGAAGCTATTGCATTAAATTGTGAACGTGCAAGGTTAATAAGTGTACTGAATAACCTTTATATCATTCTTTTTGATAAGGTGGCAAATGTTATTAAACTTTTGATAACATATTTTTACATTCCTAAGAATTTTCATTTTTTCCTGTTCCAGTTTTTCAAGTGCAGAAGGTAGATATATGTCTGGTGATATGCCTGCTCTTGATTCACACATTGCTTTTCTCTCTATATTGATAGTATATGCTTATGTTTATGCTTATGTTTATGTTTATGTTTATGCTTATGTTTATGTTTATGCATTTGCATGACAAGCAAGGTCCCATGCCCTAGACTGCAGACATGCAAAAGATGAGAGATGGTCCTTGGATTTAAGTTTTTCAACCATATATAGAAAAAGGATGAGATAAAAGAATATCTGTATTTTCTCTCTGTACACAGAGATTTCTGCCTACAACTGAGATAAAAATCAAGCCAAGAACATGAATCCAGTCCTTCACCCCAGGACTATGCTTCCACCCTCTATCTGTGCATGAGGCTCATTTCCATATTTCATCACATTAATATTGTTTCCCACAGCTGCATGCTGATTATCCTGCCAGTTAAACAGAAAATCCAGGTATAGATCATCTGCAAAGAAATTAAACTGCCTACACTCTTGACAACAGATTGTTGTATTTACATTACCTTTCTGATATCCAGCTGCACCTGGGTCAAATAAAACCCTATTGAAATTGAATGACTGTATTTTCTGAGGACCTATGAGACTATTACTAGGGACTTCAAATGAGTCGATCCAGTTTCTTCTGTAATAGCAAACTACTTTCCAAAGGTTTCCTGTCATTTTTTCACTCATTTAGAAGGGAAAACCTGCAGGAAGAATAAGTTACAGATGGACATTAATTAGGGTGAAGCAGCAGGGCTATATAAATTATGAAGGAGGTTCTTTTTTCTGAGTTACAGATTGATTTCTTTTGTAATCAAATTCCATTTTCAGTGCAGCTTTCTTTTAAAATGAGGTAGGCAGAGAGGAGATAAGTGTCTGGTGAAACACAGTACCTGCTGTTTCAGATTCTTTTTAGGAGGTTGCCTAGACTGACATGACTCAGATTAAAAAAAAAGAAAAAAAATAACAGAAGAAAATAGGTCAGAGGTTCTCAGTACCAATTAATTTAGCATTCAAAAGGGAATAGAGATGGCTAAACTTCATGGCAAATTGAAACAGTTCAGAAATGCAAGTAGAATACTGTCTTAGGAAGATAATAAGAATAATAGTATTTTTCATTTTTCTTTGAAACTCTTTATGCCATCGTTCCAAATGGGACCTTATAAATATCAGATATTTAAAAATCTCAAACTCTCATGGAACTGCCAAGTTATTTCAATTATTACCTGGTTGAGAATGCAAATTGTTTTGTTTTTTCAACAGTCGAACGACCATCCTGCTGCAACTATTCTCATCCTTTTCCCTTACTGGGGATCATGTGTGCTCCTGTCACATGTGGTATTGCTCCCCACCACTGAAATGCAGCCACCTCCAGGCCAGTTTGGTTTTTATTGATGGGACCAAACAGAGGGATCAACTTCCTGACATGGTTCCAGAAATTTAGACCAGAAAATTTTCAGTACGCTCTGTTGTCCCAGAAGTTTGTTTGCTAGTGGGATTTTCCATCTGCCTCTTAAATGTATGGAGACATACCACTAGCATCTCAACAGAAGAGCAGGAGACAGGAGACTGAGCTGATACATCTCATCCCTTCACTGAATACAAGGGCTCATTCTCCACCTCGTGACCCAGGGCAAGTGTGCGTTTCTTGTAATTTAATTACAAATTAATTTAATTAATTACAAAAGTTTGTTCAGTCTAACTCTACTCCTGCCTAACTCAGAGTTAAGTGCCTACTGTGAAGGTTGAGTTCAAGATAAGGGCCATTGATTCAAACTTTTCTCTACAGGGAGCTATACCTGGAGTTTTGATGGGAAGAAAGAGTCTTGGTGCTGATGTGGCATCGTCTTACAAACAGCACCCTTTCTCAATGGCTCTGCGTAAAGGATAGCAGGAAGATCTCTTTTTTTTTTTTTTCCTTGAACTTAGGTGCTTTAGGAGATGATAAATTTTACTTTTATTGTGGTTAGTATAAGCAGGATCTTGCATTTAACTGTGACACCTGAATGGAGATGAACATTACTAATATACTCCAGCAGAAGTGTACGAAGTTTCCAGAGATGGAGGCTCTTATGGCATAGGACAAAGCAACACAGATCTTCTCTGTAACATTAAGCACATCCACTTTTATCCATCTCTTTTACTATTTACTACTCATAACAGCATAAGTATGACAACTCTATGTGTTTAAAGAGTCATTCCAGATTTTTTGGAGCATGTTTCATTCACAGGTATTCTTCCACCTCATTCTTCACTCTTCTGTCAAGACTTTTCCCATTACGAACACTGTCAAGCTGTCAAGACAAAATCAGCTTGTCTTCTAACAACCAATCTTTACTGAATACTTCTATAATACATCTATAATAAGAAACGTATATATATATATATGCATATATATATATACATATATTTATATATATATAAAAAATTCAAAAGTGAGCCATATAGCTCCCACTAAAAAGACCCAGTGTTACTCCATCCCAAGTGCAGAATCTAGCATCAGAACTTGTTAAATTTCACTCCATTAACTATTGCCCACTGCTCCAATCTGTGTAGACCCCTCTTCAATGCCTTATTTCTTGAGAAAGTCAACAGCACATCCCAGTTTGGTACCGCAAGACAACTTGATGATAGCAGTATTGAACAGGATTGGCACTGGGATTAAGCCCTGAGAACACAAGTAATGTTTTCACCTGCTTCCATGGCTGATGTTTTGCCTTATCTGTTGTGATTCCAAGGACATTTTTCTTTGTGTAAGAAGAGTGAGGCTGTCACTGGAATACTCTGAAATGGCAGATTTTGCAAGAAGAGGCAGAAGTAAGAGATCCTGGTCTGACCTGGATGTCTTATTTTGTCCTCTAAGGCATAAGAGAGCAGGAGGGAGTGCCCAGAGCTGCTATTGCCAGCCCAGCCTTATGAATCACTTGAAATGTGAGTGAATTTCAGCAGCCTGGGGGCATAGATAGCTTGTTAAGGGAAGTGGTTGGAGACACACATGACAAAGATAGGAGGGGGAAAAGAAAGGGAAAAGTCAGGAGAGATTCCTCTGATAAAAACAAGCATGTCTGTCTAAGCCAACTACTCAAGAATTCTGTTACCACATATAGAGAAAAATAACATTTGTTGGGTCCTCATCGACAGAGTTTGCATTTCTTTCCTCCTTGCCTCAGGGAGGCCCTGCCAGGTTATATACCCTACTTCCACAGTGATATTTCCTCCATTTCTCTTTAGTCTGGAAATTATTTTTTTCGTCCAGTGCTCTAGGAATGGAAGAAATGGCTATGAAAATGGGATTTGGGTAGGAAGGTCTATTTGTAGTCCTCTTCTTTTTGGTTCATGGACTGCCTTCTCTTTGTTTACTTATCCAACTTCTAAATAAATGAAAAGGGCCTTTGAAGAACTTTGGCCTGGGCCAGATTCTCTGTGAGGCAAGTTGGGATAAATAAACTTGCTTTCTTGGTTTTTTTGTTCCATGCTGGTACATGAGTAGATAAAACAAAATTTTCAAATGTGTGAGTCCACAAAAATATGCACTTATTCAGCTTACAAACATTGGGTATTTTTTGTTCTTACTATCAGCCTTACTATCATAATAATAGTTTGTAGTCACATCTATGCTGGTAAATTAAATAATGCCAGGATATGC
This sequence comes from Dicaeum eximium, assembly GCA_013396995.1. Taxonomy (NCBI): domain Eukaryota; kingdom Metazoa; phylum Chordata; class Aves; order Passeriformes; family Dicaeidae; genus Dicaeum; species Dicaeum eximium. Next base: position 106,447 of record VWZP01008633.1, on the reverse strand, counting down.
TGCTGTGGCCTGGACCTCAGCCACCTCTTCTGCTGTATTGTGAGCATTATCCCTGGCATGGTTTTGACTGGAGGCATCCAGTGTTCGGTCAAATGCCTCCCACACCAAGTTGGAAAGCTATGAGTGATGATTCTGAACAGGCACTGTGACTATGGACATGCTGCACTGGAGACTCAGAGAGTCTAAAAAGATGGCTAAAAGCTGCACTGTGCCAGCTGGCTTCAATGTCAATTCTGTCATGTTCACCAATACAGACACAGTCTCTGAGTCTCACCAGTCAACAGGTAGCCACCATTAACTTGCATGGTAAAGAACTGGGTTTTGGTGCTGAAAAGCATGATGTCACATCACTTTTCTGTGAAGCATCACTACAGTGACACAGGGTTGATATTTATCTATCTATCCAGGAAGAAACAAGCATGAAAGGTCTGTCCCAGATTCTTTTTTATCCTCTGAATATATATCACAGAATCATCATAGACTCATAGGATGCCTTGGGTTGGAAAGACATTGAAGACAGTCCAGTTCCAATCCCTCTGCCATGAGCAGGGACATCTCCCATTGGACCAGGTTGCTCAGAGCCCCATCCACCTGGTGTTGAACACTTCCAGGGATGAGGCATCCACTCACCACCCTCGCAGTGAGAAATTTATTCCTAAATATAATCTACTGTACATTATCTATCAATATGGGGTATAAAAAACCACTAGATTTTACACTCAAAGGGCTTATTAGAGTAGGTTGTAAATCACCTTTATTCCTTCTTGCACATTCAAGATAACATGCAGTAGTGTGTGAGCTACAGCAATGATCTGCATGTATCTAATGGATGATCTGGGATTTCTGAATGGCTGCCAATCTGGTACAAATCCCAAGTCATTACCTCTCACCTGACAAAATGTCTAGTCTATAAAACTAGGATATGAAGAATGTACTAGTGCAATCCCTGAAAATACACATTAAATTCACTTGTTTGATCCTCCGCTTCTACCTAAATATCTCACAAAATTGTCTGGGTGAGATGACAGTGGTTTATCAGTGTCAGCAATTAGTATTTGTTAGATGAAGAGGTGAATGGACACATTTCTATAGGTTAACAAGGACTTAATTACATGCATTACATTTTCCAGTTCGGACTGGAATTAATTCAGAAGCAAACTTTGGGACTGGCACTGGTCTTTAATGCAGTCTAAAAAAAGTAATGTTATTAGATTGGTAATTTATTCAGTGTGAGGGAAACAGAAGACAATGAACTTCATCTCACAGATTTTACTGTCTCATCCCATTTCAGAACAGCATCAGACTTCAAAAGTGAAAGTGATATAGGGATGTCTGGAATAGAGTATAAACCAGCTAAGTGTTTTTCCACGAATGAAAGCTCTCATCATCTATTAAAAAAATTCATCAGTATTTAAGGACTCCCTCTCTGCCCTTTGCCTCCCAAGACAGAGAGGCCAAATTAATTTACAAAATGCTGAAGTCCTAAAATTTAATGATATCATTACTATTCAATTGCAGTATGCTGTTGGACAGAGAATCATGTAATGAATAAAGTTCTTGTATGCCATCCTGATCCAGCCAAGTGTATTAAATAGCTGACTAGTTCTCACTTCAGAGAGAATAAACACAGTTTTCATTCAAAAGGAGCACTTCAGTCCGTGTCAGTAGTTTGCATTGACATCAACAGTTGGTAAGGTAGAATCAGTCACATTCTTAACTGCTTACCTGGGTCTTGAAATATTTGCTTAAATGCTTTGATGAGGTGAAATCATCTAGGCCCTAAGGGCACTACGAGTCCTTACCATCCCAGTCTACCTTCCCTGGACACCCTGTCCATGTCCAAGGATTCTGTTTCAGACCAGCACAGGATCAATTCCTGCCTAGTCATGCTGCAGGTTCTGGTTTGGAGCCCTACCACAGTCAAGTCATGCAGGGTCCAGAACCACTGGCTGATAACTGGACCTATCTCATCCCAGCCCTATCTCTGTGATCCTGCTTAAGAAAGGAGAGAGGAAAATTTTCAATATAAGTTCTTTCGTAGTGACTCTAAGCATTGTCGGTATATAATCCATTCATATGGGAGCTGCATATCTGATCTCTATTTTTAATGTGATGTATTTAAAGCAAGTTTTTTTTTAAAGGTTAAACCAAGTGATTTACACCTCTTTGTAATTAGATGTAGCAGTAAGAATAATATTTCACATTGTACTGGAATGTTCTTTTAAACTTTGTCATATAATCTTAAAAAGCTTAATAGATATGGTGATTGGTATCTTAATTCAATTGTTACTTGACTTGTGGGCTACTTTTTGATTTGCTAGAATAAATGACTGACTTTTCTCTGACATAATTGTCTTCTGCAAGGGCTTTCTGTGAATATATTTTCAATTTCTAAGTGGTTCAGTTTCTGCCCTGGCTATTCAGACACTTTTTTCTTCTTCTAATAGCATTAATGCCACTAATGCTAATTGAGTAATACTGCTGAATAAATCATAAGTTCAGCATGTATATTGTAATTTTCAGAGCTCTTCCTGTACAGTCAATCTCATAAATCCCCATTTTTAAAAGGGAAATGAACATTATTATTCATATTTTCCATCACAGAAGTGAAATGCTACATTCTCTTATTCTATTTCTAATTTTTTCCAGGCAAAAGCTTGTGAATCTTAACAGCATCTGTCATTTCTCTGTTGCTCTCTTGTACACTGAAGAGATGGCTGAACTCTGAAGACTACCAACACCAAGCTTTGGTTCTTTGGTTAAGTTTATTCTTGTAAATGAAATGTGTGTGAGGCCACATTTCTCTTTGTGAGACCATCTGGCATAGAATGATCAATTTATATGTGAAGAAATTATCTTGGACTCCAAATGGGGGCAGTCTGTTTGTAGGATCAAGAATAGTCTCTGTTTTATACTATCACTGGTGCCAGACGAATGTCCTGGATGATGCTGGTTGCCCTTCTCCAAAACCTATGCCATGGACTGTACTATTCACAAATATGTCATATTTAGCAGTACAATCTGATCTTTTGTGTCTGCAGCTCTGAGTTCTCATCAAAACATACACTGAGACTCCACACTGTTCTTCAGCAGTGATGTGATTACATATGAAACATTTTTTCAGATAGCAGAGGTCAACCTGCATACAGACATGTGAAGTGTTGTTATTCCTTTTTTATGTTCACTCTAGTCAACAAGGTGATCATCAACCCCAAAAGTAATCACTAGAAAAGATCCTGTAGACAAGGGTGTTGGGACGAAAGGGTTAAAAACTGGAAGATTTGGTGAGGAGGGAAAATGGAGTTGTTTTCTCTCAAGATGACCTTGCAACTGGGGGATGCTAAGAATATTCTGTATGTGAAATTTCAGATATTATGCTTGCTTTGGGATGATTTCTCTCTGTCTTGAGAAGAGGAATTTTTGTAGAAGAGAACAGAATGATGTCAAAGAATCAAAATATATCCTTTTTAAACAGGCTTGGGTCTCTTGCTGGAAGAAAGAGAGACAAGAACCTTGGAGGTTATATAAATCACAGCATTGGGAAGTTCTGTGCATGTGCCAGGCCCTTTGATATGATGAGGTTGGGAATGGGCTCCTGTATTTTGTGACCCTGCTAATACTGGAGTAAGCTTAGCAGTGTGTGTATCTTCACTTGTTTTTTTGGAATACTCCAGCCAGTGAGGTGATGGAGTACGTTTAGTGTTTGCTCTTCAGCTGCGGGCTGTGGTCGCCTTGGTTAATTGCATCTATCAATTCACACAATGGGGTATACATTTTTAATATTGAGAGGTTTGCTGGTTTTGGCATGGACAGCAGGGAAAATATTCAGCATTTTTCTATGTCCAGGTGGCCACCATTCAGAAAGTCTTGGTAAAAACAGTTTTATGTGTGCTCTGATATCTGCACATGTCAGTGAAAACTGTGATGAAGTATGTGCCATGTACTGTGGGTTTGAGGAATTGTCTTCCCTTACATCCTGTGAACATGGAAAGGACTGAAGGGACTCAGTAAGTAGCAACTTGTAAGTAGACACTTGTAAGTAGCAACTTAGAGTTGCCTAATTATGGTAGCATTCTATTATAAAAAGGAGAACTAGACAGTGGACTTTTAGAAAATTGTTGGTTGGGGGTCAGAGATACCAGGGCATGGCAGGACAACGTGGCCTTTGAGAGAAAATGCTCTTAGAAATAGCACATCTCAGGAGATGAGCTACAGGACTGGACAATGGGACACCTTGGAACAAGGACTAAATACTTCTGCAGATTTGCACTTGGTGTTTCTCTGCTGATGTTTACAGTATTCCTCAGAGGGTCTGACAATGTAGATAACCTGGGAATTTAGTTTCAGAGGCATAGCCAAACATAGCCACCAAGGCACTGGAAATACAATGGAGTGTATGATGAGGACAGTCTATGTCTGAGGGAAGAAACATACCCTTGTGTTATTGACAAAGACAGAAAAGAAATGGAGGCTGTTTGTTTTCTGCATTAAAAGTAGGAAGTATTTATATATGTGTTCAGTTGATAGGGTAATGTTTTCTTGCTTTTCTTTACTTCTGTCTGACTTGGTTGTCTGTGTATGTAAACACTTTTTTCAGAGAGATCTGGAATGATACCTCATTGTAACATGTACAAAGATAACCTGACCCCTTGTGCTGGGAGGAATAAATCACAGAAGGTTTGGTTTGCAAAGCTGCAGATCTCACTGTATTGGTGTGTGTTATAATGACTCATCCATCATCTGACCAAGAGGCTAGACTGGAATTATTTTATTCATCAATGCAGTGGACGTAGTTGGGATAGATTTCATTTTCTTCATAGCAGATTGAATGGTGCTGTGTTTTGGATTTTTGACCAAAACAGTACTGCTAACATAATAATATTCTACCTATTGCTGAACTGTGTTTTCACTGAGTCAAAGACTTCTCTGTTTCTCATTCTGTCCTTCCCTCTCCTCCTCAGTGAATACAATGGGGGTTTTGCAATAGGTTGAGCAAACCAGGCAGATGATCCAAATTAACAAAGGAGATAGTCCATATCATATAATGTCATACACAGCAATAAAAAGGGAAAAGAGAGAGATTTAAGAGTTAGGTGCTTTGGGTTTTTCTTTTGCTTGGGAGCTGGCTGGCCACCGGTCTACTCATGAGAGGTGGTAAGTGATTGTCTTTGCATTCCTTGTTCTGTTTTGACTCTTCTTCCATGTGACCTTCACTTACTAAATGTGCTTTTACTTCAACCCTGAGGTTTTCCTGCTTTTATTCTTTCTTTTCTTGCAGCCCACTGGGGTGAGGAAAGGGGATGCGTGAACTGCTGTGTAGTGCTTAGCTGCCTACCTTGGGGAACACACAACAAGCAACTAAACAAAACTTTTGATTGCAGAAACTGCAATTGCAAAACAGAGTGCACATTACTTACTCTCATCTAATCTTGTGCTTTGCTGTGAGCTCAAGATAAAGCTCTTCTTGAGGTACAGGAATTAATGCATTCTTCTCCAAGGATGGGGGGCTATGTCTGCATTGGACACTGAACAAGCTCATTTAGGAACTCAAACCATATAATGACGGGAGGATGGAATTTCTCAGCAGGACTAATTAGCCTGGACAAAGCACGGTTTCACTGCTCTGCTTCCATCATCCTGATCCTGTGTGGTTGGTTATATAAACATCCTTCTCCCTGCATCCTACATCATTCTCCCTGCATCCTGCCTGACCTTAAGGCATCTCAGCTTTGTAATATCTTCACTTTTCCTGAATGCTCAGAGCCTGATTTCCATAATGCTCCTCATTTCTTTGTGTCAAGACCTGGTTATGACCTCTTCTTTCTGATTTTTTTTTTAAATCACATTATTTTCCAGTGAGGAAATTCAGGATATGTCCGCGTGATAGTCATGTTCTCAGTCTTTACAACATGTAAGCAGTGTTCTGCGTGACATGGCTTGTGGTGGGGTGAGAAAAGTGAATCATTCTGCTTTCATCTCATCTGACACACTATCATAGAAGAACACTGCTGAAATTCCTACCCTATAGATGCCTATGTTACTGATGCTGCATATCACTATTGGAAGAAACTGGAGCCTTCATACTAAATTAAAACCAAGGGCAAGGCCCATTTCCCACTCCTCATTAGCAGAAGAGCACAAATAGGGAAGTACAATCTCTTTGTCTACATACTCAGAACAAAGCTGTGGAATTTTTTTCATCACAGAATTAACTTCACCTAATCTCAGGCACCTAAATGTCAGACAGCTAATCTAACTATTCTGACTTTAGATGCCTTAAATTTAGGTGAGATGAATCAATTAAAATAAGGTTTGCTGTTTAGTTACAGTGTTTTGTTGTGGCATGAACACCGTGACACATTCAGGCCATGGATAGATTTTTCCTACAGCTATGTCCAGCAGTATTGAAATCTCCAGTCATTCTCATGTGGAGCCAGTGCAAGTGATGTTCAGATTTTAGAGAGAATCATTTGAGACTGATATGCCTTCAATACTTGAATCATTGAATTTGTCTTTCTATGGCTCAACTGTCAATTTGTAAATTCCTTATTTAGGCACTTTAATAAAAGCAGCCCGATTGATTGATCCTCTCTGTAAATGTTGCTTAAAATGCATTGCTTCTGTGATAGAATAACAGGATGTTAATTAAAATTATTAAGTAATCTCTGTCCTGGAATTTGTGGTTTTAAGTACTTGGGATGTGCTGACCCCATATTTCTACAAGCATTTGTAACGTGCACGGAAATGCACACACACAGACCTGCTTCTTCCTATTATTATTTTCATGTAGAGAAAAACAAATCATTCCATGACTGAGGCTGAATTTTTAATTTCTTTGATTATTACAGAAGGCTCAGCCATGTAGCCAAACACTGTGAGGCCATTCATTAATTTTCCAGGTTGCTCCAACCGAGTTTTAAAGATTTTTATTTTCAATCTGTTCCTGTGCTTTGATACTGTGCCCACCTCATGCAAAGATTTTGTGCAATTCTGAAAGTCCCTTTGCCCTGTAAAAAGGAGTTTGCAAAGTTGCTTACCAAAGAATGATATTTTTTTTTCTCGTGAACAGCATATAGGTCTACTAAAGGGAGGTGCAAGAGGGTCAAAATGTGAGCATTTATTTCTTCCTAATGCTGCAAGGTGACTAGAAGTATTCTTCATGGCCTATAGACACTTCTAGAATAAAATTCACACAATCTTCTAGCACACAAACCAAATAAACAGACACTGCCTGTGGACATGTCTGTTTCACTGCGTGAAAAGCCCGAGTGACTTTTCAAATCTAGATATCTACCTTGAATGCCACCTACTATGATCTCGAAAACACTGGATAGATTAGTCTTCTTGCAAGAGTTGAGTGCTCCATGTCAATTAATTAATGAGAAAAATAAGGTACTTTCAAGTGGTTATAATGTGTAGCAAGTAAACATGAAATCCTAGAAGGATCCTGTGAAGAAAAGTAGAATTTACATGAATAACGGTGCTAGAAATGTGATTTTTGTATTGGATACAACTTAGTACTATGAGAAACTCAGTGTCCACAGTCAAAACTACTGTTAAAATTGGAAAGGATGGAGAAGAAACTCAAAAATTATTCAAATACTGAAGAAAAAAGACTTGTAGTGGGAGAGGTTAACTTTCTGTGTGTCAGAATGATAGAAGGATATGATTACGGTATTTAGTAATAAAATACTAACTGGCTTATTAAGAACCTAGGATGGAATGTGAAATTAGGTGGACTTAAATGAGAAACTAGGAGGAAATAAAGTTTGCTTTTCCTCTATGGAACAGAGTAAGAGGGAGGAGTAGTGGTTCATGGAAATAGAGCTTTCCACATATCTTTGGATTGTCTGGATATACTGCCAAAAGTTGATATACTAGACAAAAATTGCTGTGCTCCATGGAGGGTTATATCTATAACATGCAGGAGATCAGACTATTTATTATGATGATTGCTGGGTTCTTAATCTCTGTGAACTGCTGAACTCAATAGTGGCGCTATGATTTTTCATAGATATAGGGCAACTTTATAGACAGAGCTAGGTTAGAAAGTACCAATATTTTCTGTGTAAGTAATTGAAAATGTACAGTGCTTGACTGTTCAAGAGTTTTAGTGGATTTTTCTTCAAGGTGAAGTTTCTGCTGTCTATAGATGTCACTGTGAAACTCCTGAGGCTTGTGTTGGATTTATATAAAAGTTCAGTGATTAAGGCTTTCCTAGTATTACCTAGAAAATATCTGACAGAAGCAAAGATAGAATGAAGTCTGGCCAGGACAAATTTTAAGTGTGTGTTGATACCAGCATTTTTCCTTTTCCTGTAGGAAAAATGTTTTTCCTGTAGGAAAAGTCCACCTTTGATGTATTTGTGTCGCTTGACAGGATGAAAATTTTGTTAGGGACCGTCTCATGTTCAAGGAGACAAATTATTGCACAAAGCCTAGCAAAGATTTTCCAAGTCAGCTGACACAAGCCACTTAAGGACCCTTGTTTATTTGAAACAGTACTGTCCCTTTAGGGATACTAACTGTTCTTGTAGGGACAATAATCCTTTGTAGTAAATTTATACTGGATGTTCTCTGGTCCAAGGATATGCCTATGTACACTTTCTAGGATATGCCTATGTACACATCCCTGTACATGGACATGGAATTTATAACCAAAATATAGGATGCATCTCACCCTCTGTGGTGCCCACCTCTGTTGTTTATTGAGAGAATCCAAATGACTGTCTTATGGTAAATACCTGCTATAAGAGGATGGATGGAATGCATCTTACTTGGTTAATCTTAAAGCATTTACTTGGTTAATTGTAATGCAGATGCTTCCTCCTCTGTGTAGAGGCAAACAATCAAGTCTTCTGCACTGGACTTTGAATCATTTCTAATCAGCTATTCAGCTCAGATACACATATGCATCACATTGCGGAAACAATAGGCACATGAAAAAGCCAGAAAAAATAATGGAATTTTAAAATCCAGAATACAGAGTATGATAAAGCTGTGAACAAAAGAAAGCAGCAAGAAAAGGATGACTGTAAGCTGAGAATTGCAATATATCTGTGTGCCAAGAAATTATATTGGTATTTAGGGCTGATGCAGAACAAATGATATGAACAAAAACTCAAAAGTGATAAGTAAAGTCAGATTATTCTTGGACAGAGTCACACATTATATAGCAGTGAGACAAAATAGATCAAGAAAAGCTGATTTAAAAAAAAAGAACTTTGAAAGGGTAGAAGAATTTTAATAATGGAAATATTTAATTACACTCATATTGGTCAGTATCACAACTTAGAATAAACTTCCCCTACACAATTTCTGAACACTGTGCTCTTTAGGGAATGAATTCTCCTATGCATCTTTTAAAACAGGCTGCAGAGCATGCTCCCAGTTGCCTTTTTGAGCCCAGTTGCCCAATAAGAAATGAGTCAACTAAACAACTTACATTGAGAGGATTGGTTCTTTGGTGGGGCTAAAGAACTGAGGGAAGTAAGTATTGTTTTCTTCTGGAGATTGTAATAATTTTAATGTACTGTACTTAAATGTCCTTTACAATGTAGAAAATTGCTGGCATTGCTTGATTGCCCGGTGTTATTGACTAAATCTTGTGAGACAATAGGTGATTATAAAAATGAAGTAGAATCTCCATAATGAAGATCAATCCATAATCAGAAGTATCATACCCTAGTATGATTTATGTGATTTACTTCTCATTTCCTCCTCCTAAATTTCTTACATTGCAAGATTTTTAGCTGCTGCCAACTAATTTCAAGGAACAACGGGAAGAATGCAAAGTTTTTCTCTTCCTGAAAATAAATACTTGTATTGATTTTCTAGATCTTGATGTATGGGTAAAAGCAAATCTAATAAAATAATATTTATTCATGCTTACTGAAAAAAGCAAGAATGAAACACAACCCACATTATGTAACAGTTATCTGCAACAAAGCAGAAATCCTCCTGCAAGGACTAAATGCATTTCTCAAGTTGATGTTGTCCTTGGTTTTCAGTGATATCAGGGAGCATAAAATACACAGGATCATGCTGTATAAATTCACAAGGTTGCACTTCAAAATCTGTAATCATAAGCAAGAACTTTGAAATGAAGATTTTAGAAGTTGTACTTTATCATTTTTAAACAAAAAATAAAAAGACATTTTGATAGAAAGGATCACTTATGAGTTACCCCGACACAAAGTATGAACCAAAGGCATTTTCCATGTAGCTGTCTGAAACTGGTGAGATTTACTTTTAATATGGGAGAAATTCCAATCTTGAGGAAATCACTGGTACCATAACTGCAGCCTTGAGTCTGAATGGGATCTGAAATATCTGAAATTCAAAGTGATTAATTTTTTAGGTCTTAACAGGAATGTGACAGGACCATAAATTATTGTAGGTCATAAGAGGCCTGTAGTAGGGACCCTTATGTTGCATATGGAACTCATTTATTGTGAAAATCTATTTAATAAGTAGGCTATTTAAATGCAGAAATAAGACTGAATTCCACATAAGCACAGATTTAGCAGAACGCTTAGGTTTGTAACTTTTTTTCAATTCCTCATTTCGTCTTGAAATATCTTGGTGAATTTGGTCTGTAAGATTTTGCCCTGCCTAACTGGAGACATTTATAATGTAAATCTAGCATGTTATTTTCTAAACAATGCATACACTGCTTTTTTTTTTTCTCTAACTGGTTGCAGTTGTGAGAGTGTCTAGTTTGTTGCTAAGATCAATCTTCAGGTCTAAGTAAAAACAAAGAAGAGAAAGGCTGACTTCAATGTAGAAGAAAACCCCAGAAAAATAGAGCATTTTAATAAACATGACCCCACCTCAAAATCACATTTTGATGAATTAAGTGAATCAGACAAAATGAAACCAATTAACAAACTTTTGAATAATGTCTAAAGAATACCAAGATGCTGAGAAGCAAGAAGACAATTGGAAATTATTCAGCACAGTGTAAGTGCTGAAGACCATGGATGCAACTGTCTTGAAAAAATTCAGTGGCTGTTAAATGTAATTGGGGTTAGGGGCCATTGCCTAACTCTGAAGAAATTCTCAGAAATTTTGTTTTTGAAATCTGAGCACAAGCTTTGGGTCTAGTTCTTTGGTGTATTATCGCAGCATCAGCTTCATTTTGAGCACTATACCTTCAGCTGTTCTCCATGCCCTTTCACTGCCTTTTCAGCAGAAAGGGAAGACCTATTAATTTCATTTTTTACCTGTTAAAAAACTCCCTGTCAAAAATTTCTCTGACTCCCAAGTTGTTACATTTAGTGCCTCAAGGGAACTAAGCTTATTCAGAGTAGCTGATGGTCTGTATAATCTAATGTGATTGTACAGAAATGTGACCAAAAGGGGCAAGACCTTTAAATGATTACCAAAATAATTTACAGGGGAGGACACTTTTTTCCCTACCACAAAATTGATTTTTCTCCAGAAAAAGAAGTCTATATGTAGACAAGAGGCACTGCATTCCCAGGAATAAATCAGGAAGAGCTAAACCCAGTTATATTATTTGCAGGCTTTCACATTTAAAATTAATTGATTTTAGAAATGAAGACAATTGGAAGAGTGAATTATTTATTTAATAGTCTTGTTTACATTTAGAAAGATTGTTACTGCTGAGTGACAAGAAGATGTATAGAACTGAATTAAATGTAAGGGGTTAGAAGGATTGTTGTGCTTCATAATCCAAAAACCACAGATAACACCTAGTAATTTCTGATTCTAGCTTTACTCCTTGGTCAGGAGTAATTTAGCATGCAACTTAATCAGATAGAGCCAAGTTTCTTAAATAGAATCAAGGTATCTACAAGATGGGCACAACATCTAGGTGGTCCTGTGAATACCTGTGACAAACATCAATAATTTCATCTAAGAGTTACACATCTTTTAGTCACGAAAATTTAGTGGTTCATATTGTGCAAGAGAGATATTTTGAGCAGGGAAAGGAACACAAAGCCTATGCCACACTTTTTTTTATCCAGCCTTAAGAAAGAAAAGGTGCTCATTAAGTCAGATGATCACATTTGCCATTTCAGAGGAAAGGGAATTAGGAAGAGAGGACACCTCATCATTCAGTGAAAATAGAAGTGTCATCTGCATATAAATGCATAAGGTTTTGCACAGCCCTTAGCTGGGTTTCTAATAAGAAGAAAAGTATAGTTAGAAAGATAATACTGACCCTGGTGATACAGATATTCAAATGGTTTTGGGAAAATCAGTCTTAAAGATCTGCAAGATGAATACATCTGTGGGGATGGGAAAGAATGGATACCAGACTGGGACAAAAAATGATCATCAGAGTTAGGACACTACACTGAGAAGCAGAGAATGAAATCCTGAATACTCCTCTGTGTTGTCTACCTCTTTTTGTTTTATGGTAGATGGGATGTGATTTTCCTTTAGAGAGAGGAATCTGGAAACAGCAACACAGGTCACTGAGTGGAAAAGTCAGCCAAAGGTTTGCTGCTGATGTTTTTCCATGAACAGTGACAGACCTTCTCACTAGATTTGGCTAGGTACACAGAATATGTGGTGCTGGTGGCTGTGCCTTGTGGTGGCACTCTTTGCAGGAGGGTCAAAGAGCTCCACAAAGAAACTGAGTTTTTTAGGGACTTGTAAGTTCCCATATCAAGGGCTGTTTTGGTAGGAGGAAACAGGAATAATTTTACTTTTCACTCACTAGCAGAAAATGCTGGAAATTATTTTTGTCATTTCCAATCTGATTGGACTGTGAATTTCTGAGGGAGGCTGGACTGGCATTATGCAGGACTTGAATAATTTCCCAAGAATTCTTGTACAAACTTGGACAAGCTATTCACTTACTATGCACTGATGTTCATGCTGTCAAGGGGAGATACGAGTCTTTCATTTTATAGGAGATTTTAATTTATCTTCTTGGTAAATAAAAAACATCTTCAAGGGTGTTGTTTACAGCCTTGATATAGTGAAGTCATCTACATGTTCATGCTGGTGAGTGAAAGTAGTCTTAGAAATAGGTTAGGCTAAAAAACTTACAGTTGGGATAATGACACAGACTCTTATTTTCTCTCACAAACAACAGAAATATGGATTCATGTAGCTTGTTAACCAGATATAAAGCTCCTCTCTGCATTTAAAGAAATAGGCATTTTTTCTTTGCTGAAACATCTTTTAATCAAGTGAAGAAATTTTTGGATGGGGAAGAACTCTGCTCTGCCTGTGTGCTTCCTCAGATTTGTATTTGTGAACGTAAATGGGCGAGGTATCTTGGGAATAGATGGAGGAAAGATTTGAAAGCTGAGTTAGATTTGGATTTTAGAGAAATGGGCACTGGGAAATCATGGCAAAAGTGGACCAGAGTGGTTTACCAAGGCTGCTGAAGGACATCAGGCTATTGCTCAAGGAAAAGAAGCACTGTAAAACCCTGACCACTGTCCTGGTTTGGATTAAAACTATGTAATTAAATGAAAAAAAAAAAAATCAATCAACCTGGTATTGATAAGTTGATTCAATTTATCCAATGGTTTTAGACTTCCAGGCTGCAGATGCTTTGCATTTTCAAATCTTTCTGTTCTGTTCTGTAGATTGTTGCTCTTCATTGCTAAAGAGTTTTTAATGCCTTTTATTTCTAAAGCTGGGATTTAAGAGAAAAGACTGAATATCACTGAGGAAAGAGAGAGGGAAAGAGAAGCAACACGATCTTGCACTCAAGCTTGGCAGTTTAGGGGAATCTCTGACATTTCCTAACGTGTTCTTTGATTGCATAGGATTTATGTTCTTTGCTTGCTTTTGACCCATCTCTGTAGATGGGATACTGAAATAGAAATGGTGCATTGAACATAATTTTCTACAAAGCTTTCCCCACCTCTCAGGGGTTTCCTTCTTTTCCTGTGGGAGCACTAGTTCTTTTTTTATACCATATATAAAAAGAGGAAAACTCGAAATCATTTTGCATCCAAGAGTAGGCATATCACTTCTTTGCAGTTACATTTGCATTACATTTCTGGCAATGGTCATGAATGACTGGTGTCAGCTATGGCTCATTATGCTTTTCTTCAAGGGCTTAGCATACAGCAAGAGGCAAAAAAAAAATCCTATTCAATTTCATATTCTTTCTTCTGACTGGCAGAAACACCATGACCAAGTTTGCTGGAGGAATCATTTGGGGAATGGGAAAAGGAAAGTGAAGCCTGGAAGTTCCAGACTCCTCCAAAGAAAGTGATCTATCATCAAGAGGGCTGCAGATGACATTTATCCAGCTCATTCAAACAGAAGTCAAGACAGCCAGGAACTGCTCTGCACAGTAATTGTAATGGAGCCACTTCTGGTGAGTGACAAAACTGCACTGTGACAGAAGAGGGGGATGAAGGGAATGGTTATACAGATAAGATCAAGGGAGTGACAAGTGACAGGAATGGAAGGTGAATGCTTGAGCCAGAGTCACAGAGATGTTGGTAATCTTTTACATTTTGATATTCTGTATTTTTATACTTCTTGCTTCTCTTTCTAGGAGCCTCTTTTGAACAGACTTTTAGTGAGGAAGTGAGATAACTCCCAGGCCTATTAAACACTGCAATAAACCCTGTTTCTTTGTTTCCATAAGAATGTTACATGCTACCATCAGCAATGAGAACTTTCTCCTCTTTTTTGACATTTCTAAAAGGCTCTGTGAGCATCTGTGGGCTGTGTCTTCATAGCCACGTTTTAAGTACATTCTGTCAGCCCTCACTGACAATGTTATTGACAAATGCCTTTATGACATAACGACTTGCTAAATTAATAGTAGCAAATGTGTCAATTAATTAAAAAATACAGATAATAACTCCCCTTCCTTTTGAAGAGATACCAACATGGACAGAGATAGGCAGAGTCATTAATCAGCCTTTTCTCCTTAATTCAACACATCTTCAGTGATAAATGCTTGGTTGATTAAAAGGGACAGTCATTCATATTAACTATGGAAGATAAGACTATCAACGCTTAGTTGAACATTTAAAGATTTAGGAAGCAGCTCTTTAAAATTAATCTTTAAGGGAGTTCCAGTCACTAACATCTCTGTAAAGTGGAGTTGGCTGGCTCTTACCAGCTATCAAAATCCTCCTTTAATCCAAGACCCACTGTTTCAAGAGGAGGAGGTGGGTCCTGCTAGTCCTTCAGCAGACACCAGAGAAGCCTACAGATCCTCCTGTCAAGAAACAGATGCACATGGCAATGTTTAAGTAGAGGGTTTTGTGCCCTTGAGATCTTTGCTACTGCAGAGCAAGATAAGAGAACCACAGGTGGCAAGCTGCATTGAGAGTTCAAAGTCCCTTATTTCAAAGTCATGATTACATTTCGAAGTACAGCCTCAATTCAGTGCTGCATGCATGTATTTTAAAATTAGTTGTTTTCATCACAGAATCCCATACAGTTTTTAACATGGAACCTTGTCTCAGAACCTTCCAGAAAAATGAGACTCAGGAAGTCACCTGGCATATAACAGCACAACCCTAGCAGTTAAAATTCAGTGAGATCAGAATCACCTTGTGGCAGGACATTATTATGGGAAATATGAGTTAACTACAGCAAAAGAAAGGCCCACCTCCAGCTATTATAAATACATGGAATGTTGTCTCCCTCTGGAACACTGCTACTGATGTTTTTTAATTACACTGATGTGAGTTTTAATCAGATTGAAATATGTCTGTATAATTAGCTATAGGGACATTTGACTGATGTAGCAACATCAGCAGAGAAGGAGAAAAAAATTGCAGCCATAACATCTATAATGCTATGATAATGAACAATTAGAAACAGTAATGTGTTATCTGCATTCTAATTGTTCTTTGTAGTACTCAGAGAGGTTGGATTGGGGATGTGGTTTTTGCTTTGATTCTTACACAAAGTCCATTTACAGCAACATAAAAATTCATGTTGGCTTTGGTGGGCTTTGGGTGGAGTCCTTCTTGCAACAAGAGGAACAAGAATATAGAAACCAAGGTTAGAATTGAAGTGTCTTCAGAAAATGAGGACATTTGAGACCTCTTACCTATGTCTGTTATTTAAATTAATTCCTTTTCAGCTAAACCACTGAGTTCTGAGGCATGGCATGTATGGCAGGTTCTCCATGTGTGTTCTCTGCTGTAGTTTCTGTGTTAGCCTTATATTCATCTGTCAGGGACCTTATGCAAAATGGAGCCAGTTCTTCATCCCAAATATTTTAGAGGCAAGGGTTCACACATTCTTCAGCTAGCTTCAGTTTAACTGTAAAGGAGTGCTCTGAGTCCTCTAAATATCTGTTAAGGAATGAAAGAAGCTCATACACTGAGGTCTCTGTGCTGTTGTTGGCAGACCTTTTGGTAACCCTACAGCAGAGACAGCCCCTATGGATAAGCCATATGGCGAGATAAGGGGGAATGATATGCTCACTGGAGAAGATGGTCCTATTGTGTAGTTTATTGCTAGCCCCAGCCCCAGCACTGGCCCTGTAAAGCATAATTTCCAGGGTAATTGACAAAGTCATGGGTTTAACTCCTGTTGGGACGGCAGGAGTGCAAACTGTCCAGGGAGGGGAAGGAAGGGGAATGGAATGTTCAAACTGCTGCAATGAAATCTGCCAGAATAAAGGAAAAACTTGACTTTCTGTGAGCAGATTGAAGAGATGAGTCAGACTCAGAGGACTTTCCTCAAGAACATCCCTCAAGAGTTGTATCAACTGCAATCTGTTGTGTTTACAGTAGTTTACCCATATCTATTCATTCACACTAGCTAAATTCTGGCTCTGTAAACACAAATTTTGCATTTTTTTTTCCTCAATACAGGTAAATGATTTTTGGTGAAAGTCAATATCATTGTAAAGTAATTGCCACAATGAGGTATTAATCACCTTTTTCCTGTAGGAGTTGTTGAACATTTTTCTATTAAAATATGAAACCTAAAGTTGCAATTAAACTTTGATTTGGAATCACCGGTGTTTTAAAAATACTTCCATATATTTTTTGTGAAAAATTCTGAATATCCAAACTTCCCATGCCTTATATTTTATCTACACTCAGGTCAATTAGTTAGCTGACAAATATCCATCCAGATAAAATACTGGCAGCTGTTTGTGTATCTTGGGCCTGTTCAACCAATTCAGTCTATTATCCCAATTTGTAAAGCTGGCTGTCTAAGTTTGTCATCTGTATTATAGTGACAAATCCTATACTCAGTAGAAAGCAAAACAAACCTCCCATAACATAACAGTTCTATCATCTACAAGAAACAAAATTAGTGTAGGTACCATTTTTCCTTTACATATTTGTGCTGGGTACTTGTTAATTTGTAGTTTAATTTCTCCATTATGTGTGCTAGGATTCATTAAGCAGTAAAACTATATGTATTGAATTGATTGCATCTTTTAATTAAATGCTGGTGTTTTGGAATGGGTAAGATGCATTTTTAATTTTCTGTTGTGGGAGGAGGGAAGAACCAATGATCATTGGAACAGCGAGGTGCCTTCAATCTCAGTAGACTATACATGGAGAGAACAGTAGACTTGGAATAATATTCCCAGACAGGAATGTCAACCAGGGATGACACAGGCCATTAGACCTTACTTTTCCAAAGTCCTGCTTATGTTATGTAATTGACAATGGATCAGCTGTAAGATCTCTTCCTCAAGCAAGCATTCCCACAAGGAAGCTGCTCCTACCTTATGTAAGCTCCTACCTTAAGTACATTGTACCTGCCTTCTTCAGACTCTTATGTGTGTTGGTGTGTGTGAACAGAGATCCAAGTCCAGAGGTTTGTTATAGTGATCAGTGTATGGATCTTTTCATCCTCAGCTATCCCAACATTTATCACTTCTAAAGAGGATCTTTAGAAGGAGTGAGAAGGAGCTAGAGCTCCATCTGTATTAAATTATTTCTGTTTGCCTCCTTATTCCAGAGTGTGCAGTTTTACAGACTGAGATTATAGGTGAGTTCAGGTCTGGGTTGGATTAAATGATCAAACTTGTGACTCCTGTAGATATCCTAGGGGAGAATGTACTGTAAGTTGAGATCTTAGGTTTATACTGCAGTGTAAAAACCTCAATTAAGAACTTCCGACCCATGAACTCTCTTCACCTTCACATTTCTTCCTCAATAGGAAATTTTTTTTTGGCCCTCCGTGTGGGAGGAGAAGCTCTGACCTGAAGGAACTCTTAATAAGGATTTTTTTTCTGGGGCTGATGTGAATATAAAAGCCTTTGTGGTTAGTGAAAATTTTGGAATGCCATGTATCTTTACAACGCACGTACCAGACTGTGCCCCAAATTCAGCTGTGAGTATTATTCAGGAGAGAATTCTTGGTTTATGTTTTCTCTCATTTTAAGTGCTGCAGAGGGTCTCTGGCAAATGAATAAGATAGTATACTAGTTAATGTTAGTTAATGATGGTTAATGGTCATTAAACAAGTCTTAGTTAATGAACCCTTCCAGTATTGGGAAGAACATTTTTTTACTCACTGTTCTTCAAAATATATACAAAAGAGCTGTTAGTAACCTTGAATTTGTTACTGGCTTCCCTGGGAATGCATTTTAGTTGATAAATGTTTGAGGATAAAGTTTTGAGGTCCTCCTGTCTTTGTCTGGATAATAGAAATGGGCCAGTCTCTATTACACATGTGAAGTTGGGTCAGCATTATTAGAAAATAAAAGAAGGAAATAATACATGAAGAGCCATGATATTTCACAGACCCAGCAATTTCTAATATATTGCTAACTATCTTGCTATGTTGTGTAAAAAAATGATTCTATTGAGATTTCAGTAGAAAGTTCTGAATTACAGGTTACTTGAGAAAAAGATTATCTATTAGAGCTGAACAGGATGTAATAGAATCATATATTGTCATTGGTGACTCTTAATAGATGTGTGTGGACTTTAAAAAATCTTGTTAATAAATCTTCTTTATGTATTATTAATGTTATTAAAATAGTTAGAATATTTTATTAATAATGTTATTAATAAATAATACTACTCCAACTTCCAAAATTATAAGATACATTAAAAAGGGATTATTTGTGAGCAAAATATGACAGTTTTTAAAATAGGGGATATACAGGATCCATGCATGTGGCCACAAATAACTCCTTAGCAATGAGTATTCTTCCAGATAAATTCAATAAAGAATTTATGAATACTTGGTAGTAATACATATTGTTCATTTGAATTCTAGCTTTGGTTATGTTTACTGAGTGCTTTTCTTCTAACTGCTCACAAAAATGATTGTAAATGTGTTCTTGTTTATCCGTTTGATGAATAGCTGCTATTGCTGTGTACAGTCATTTTTGTACATTAATTTGGGCATTACTAAAAACGGAATATCTTACACTTGCCATCCTTTGCTGACTATTATAACCTAATTGTGTGGAGCAGAAAAAATGCTAGAAAAAAGTCCTGTGTGATTTGAACGACCAGCTGTACAACACAAGGCTCCTGACTTCACTGGAATTGGACTAGTGGTCAGATCTTGTGCTGGAGAACTGTCAATTTTACCCAGGGTAAATGAAGTATAGACCCAGGGAGTTGTTTGTGAAGAACAGTTTGAACTAATGGAATAAGAAACAAAAGTATGTTCAAAAATCATTGTCCAACAAGAAAAAAGGGCTAATTAATCAGATTAATTGACTGATTTTATCAACTTTATTGAGCTGGGTCTATTATAAGGGAGTGATAAAGTATTTGCACTCATTCATGCAATCAACATATTGCTTTTGCAATGAACCTTTTGGAAAATTTGAAGTATTTGCCAGTATTTAAAGACTTTCGATATCTCTGAATTTTCTAAATCCTTGGTGTTCCTTTAAGAGTTTCATCCAGTATTTGAAGAAAAACAATTNGTGGGCATTATAAAATAATAGTTTTATTATTTAGTTTGGGCTTGTCTCCATTTCCATGAAAATAATTCATAATAAGCATAATATTCGTTCTGTGTTTCCATCAGCATTGTCCATGTCTGACCTCTGACTCCTCAACTTCTCCTTTATTTGGATCCAAATAATTTGAGAAGCATCCCTGTTTTGGTTTTGGACCAACAAAAATCTAGTTAACCTTTCTGAAACATCTTGACTACAGCCTGGACAGGAATGCAGGGAGAAGGGTTTCCATAGGACTGGGAGATTATGACTGCAATCTTACCTAAATATTTATAAATATTCCCTTTGGAAGAAGTAATAGCCCATGCAAAATATGAGAATTTTCAAGACTTCTCTCAAAACTATTGCACTCTTGAAAAATTTCATAATTCAAGACCATAAACTATAAACTAAACTTTAGTGGGCAAGGCAGCCTAGAGGAGCATTTACAATTTTGCTTGAGCCATTGTTAGGCCAAAATATCAAATAAATCAAGAATCCACTGTCAGCCTGGCTGCATAGTGACTCCTTTCTAACACAGGCATCCAGAACTGGGGCAGTTAGGAGCTCAAGCCTTAGGATGACAAAGGCTGAATAAGTGTCTTTAACATTTTGCTCAGCTCATCACCCAGTTAAATTCCATATGAGAAGATATTTAGAATGAGTGGAACAATCCATTACTATATCCAGGGTTTCAGGATGTTCTGGCTTCCTATTTCCACTGTTTTGTTTTCTGTTTTTTTTTTTTTGAAAGATACTTACTTTCAGCCCTGACTGGAAAAACAACTTTTCTTCAGCTGTACACTGTGATCCTGATCAGAAATTAAGGTTCAGTTTATTACTGATATCACCATATTCTAGGTAGACTTCCAAGTCTTTAACAACTGAGATAGAGCTTGAGGAGTTAGTTCTTTGTAGATGACACAAGAAATAGTAGATATGAAAATCCTGTTGATAAGAGAACTAACAGCCAAAGACAATCTGGCTTTTGATGCGGTCCTTAGTGCAAAGGGACAGGACTACTATGATTGTTTAGTTATTTGTGCTCTTTCAGAGGTGTGCTATAGCCACAGCTGAATGTTACTTACATTGTTAAAGAGGATCTCCAGCTGCTTCATTTTACTTGGGATGATGCAGACAACCCACAGGTGATCTCTAGACCACAGAATGACACTAGGAATCTGTAAAGGGCTACGGGAAATAGCTTTATGTAAGCATGTTCCCGAGAGAGTATTTATTGAAATAAGTTAAATTTAACCCTATTACCAGTCTGCTGGCTGTGTGAAGCATGGTAATGCCAGTAGTTCAGGATCTATAGGTAAGCATTAGTTTGTGGAATAATTGATAAAATCTGGTTTAATATTAACCTTGTGTTACTTTATCAAGGAGTATGTGCTCCCTTCTTTAGGCAAAAAACTAATTTTAAATGTGATAGAGATGTAGAAATGCCATTTAAGATTATACTTAAGTATTACTTCCTCTTTGTCTCAGCTCCCTATATACAAAATGGGCAGAAAAACAGACTTTCTGTTAAAGCCACTTAGACTCTATGTCAGTTTTGGAAAACACCAGCCCTCTCCGTGATCTGTAGGATGCCTACAGAAATATGGCCCTGTGGCATGTAGGGATATTTCTGAGGAATATGAGCACTATTAAGTTATAATTAAAGCCAAAAAAGAAAGATACAGAGAAAAAAAAAGAGATAAAGATGGTGGTTTCCTCAGGTGAAGGTAATCTGATTCAAGCAAGTACTAAGAAAACAAAATCTCCATGTAGACTGACAGTCTGAAAGGTGGGTGATTAAAAAAAACCTACAGAATTAGAGACCTTTGCATGGAACGTAGTTTCTGGTCACCTGCTGAAGGAATAATGATAAACTTCAGAAATTGGAGAAATTATGGTGTTTGAGAAAGGGGAAATCAAGAAATAGGCTGCTAGAACAATTCCTATGATCTGTGACCTGTTCTGCTGATTTCTAAGTTTCTTTCCCCTACAAAACAAAATCCACAAAACAAATCCCACAAAAACTGTGGTGCCAAACCACCTATGGTTTGTATTTGTTGCTCTGAAAAGCAGATTGAGCTCATGAACTGGTGAATTTGTGTCTGTGGGTCTGCTACACCATACATTTTATACAGTACAGGTAAAATAATTCCTAATTGTAATAGGTTTTGGTTTAAAATGATACAAAGGAGATCCTTATTCAGGTATGCCAATTATAGTCTAAAAAGCTAGCATAAATGTTTCCCACCTATTTATATAGTATATAAAATTGTCAAATTCTTTAATTCTCCAGCTTGCCAGTCAATGCAAAATCTCCACCACTTCTTCACTTTGTCAGCTTCCTCCACAATACTGCATTATAAATTTTGCTCAGGAATTGCATTAACCTTTGTGATTTCTGGTGCTTTGTTGACTTAAAGAAATAAGGCCAAGTGCCGTTGAACTGACAGCAGGAGACTGCAAATGATGGCAAGATGTTGTATAAAACTCCAAGCCTTTAAAATCTATTAAAATTCTTTTTCATTCTGTTTTCTTTCCAGTGGTTTACTTGCCTCATAGATTTGAATAATTTAATTTTCTATCCAGGGAGACAGCTTCTTCTCACATTTTTCCGCTCAAAATTTTTCTTTTCCCTACATTTCTTCTTCTGTGCTTTTGAATTTGAATATTTTGTTGTTGGGTTGTATTTTGTCCCTCCATGCATAGCCTGACTGAAGTTCTTGATCTCAGGCACCTATAAAACTACATTCCATGACTAAAGATTAATACACTAAGGTGTTCTTTATTCAACTCTACAAAACTGTTGTAGCAACTGTACTCACCGTAGGGATCCTGAAAGACAGGATGTGACAGCTGCAGTTTCTCTTGAAAATATCTAAAATCAAGGAGCTGGACACAAGTTTAATAAATATTATGACAATCCTGATGTGATAACCTGGGTAGAATTTGTTTTCCCTTTGAGTACTTGGACTCAATGTCTCCATTTTTTTTTTTTTCCCCAAGTCATGTTCAAAAATCCATGCCAAAATTATCTGACTAAAGAGCAATGGTCAAATTTCTGTAAAGTTCATGTACCAATCCAAGAAGTAAATTCAAGTTAGCTGACAGTTTAATAAGAAGGCAAGTTCTATTGGAAAACTTTTAAATGAGAAAACAAATTTCTAAGAAAAGATTCTATAGCATCAGTGAAGGCAATTGTTTTTTCAGGATAGAATGAATATTAGAAAGCAGCATTGCTAGGTGCTAAAACAGTGATTTAGTGCAGCACATTATACATGAGTTTGCTCTTTGAAATTGCTATGAGGAAGATGCAGTATCTGACAAACATGCAGCCTGTTGTATTGCAGTCACTGGTGAGCTGTTTGTTATCTGTCAGTGTTTGGTACTACACAGAGCCTGCAAATTTAAATTTCTAGTGATCATGTTGATGTAAGTGAGCAATGAAAAGTTGGTAACAATTTTTTTTTTAATATCTATGTATTTTTTAAACTAATTCTGTAAATTCAGTAAAGTGAGAAGTGGAAAAGTCTGCTGGAGGTTGTATTCAGGGCCTAGGTGACAATAAAAAGGTGAACATAATACCAGGGAAAAGGGTAGAGGATAGAGACTGTGCTTTTAAAAATCATCTTAGTTGGTCTATTATTGTTGAGACCTTTTCTGTGTAGTGTATTCTTTAATTTCTTTCACTTTTTTAAACACATTGGGATAGACTAATAATAACTCTTTGATTAGCTTGTTAAGATTTCAATTATAGTAACAATAAGTTTTTTG
The DNA here is from genome assembly GCA_013396995.1 of Dicaeum eximium. NCBI lineage: Eukaryota > Metazoa > Chordata > Aves > Passeriformes > Dicaeidae > Dicaeum > Dicaeum eximium. The sequence continues at coordinate 82,827 of VWZP01008633.1, read as the reverse complement.
CTTTACATAAAGATTGTTTTTCTCCTTTCCCATTAATAGAATTTTGAACTTACTGTAAAATCGTACTCCCTTTTGTTTTTCCCACATATATTAAAGTACTTTGTAATCTTCTGCTTCCAATCTTCAGCAAACCCAGTTCCTCAAGCATTTCTCTGCCCTCCAGATGGTATCCAAAGGAGGGTGTTTGTAAGGTACTTCCACCTGAGCTATGGACCTTGTGTCCCCCATCAGCCTTACAGCCAACAAAGAGAAATAGGAGTTTTCTGTGTCCAAACTACCTGATCAATTTTATTTGTCTACAATGATAGGAAAGACAAAAATTTTGTAGTGAACTCACCTTCACACACACCTGAAGGCTTTCTGTCTTCTGTCTAGCTGGACCCTGGCTCCAGTTTTCCCCAGCTGGTCTATCAGTGATTTCTGGACAGTTAAGTGCAGTTCCATTTGATTTTTTAATTAATTAATTAATTTTTTTTAAAGGAAATTACATCACCAAATGCAGCTGAAGGATCTTATCTTGTACAGCTGAGAGACAACAGGCAAAGACAAAACATGAAAACCTTTCTCTGTATTTCCTGTGGATTCATTCATTCCTAATTATATAACATTCCTGCAGCAGGCACATCCTCACAAGTATTAAGTTTAAGTTTTCTACCCTATGCTTTGTAACTCTGCATTTCTTCTCCTTGCCTGAAGGATTGCCTAGGTAAACATATCACTCAAATTTTGACACATTTGTGTGGTTCAAAGTGTATAGGACATTGACCTCCAAGATTGCTTACACCAGTCATTCTAAAATTATCAGATTTTAAACTAGATTTCTTGGGTGTGTGTAGTCCTTATGCATATGGCAAGAGAATATTTTCAGGTGAGGTTAAAACTGTCAGCATTCTGTGGTACTTCTTTTCAGTTTAAGCATATATTCTAGCATGGGAAATGATTTGGCCCAATTTCCATACCTGGCACTGAGTCTCACTCTTCAGTTCTACTTTAAGGGAAAAAAGAAGGGGAAAAACAATCCTCAAATGCAAACCATACATGATTATCAATGAGAGAGATTTTCAGCCAGGAATACTTATTTTTAGACCTACATCTGTGCTATATGATACTCATAGACAGATATTGGAAGAGAATGATAATAAAAATATCTCCATGTGGCTGATTGCTGTTGGCTCTCCCTGGGAACACAGAGCACTCAGCCTCTTTATGTAGTCAGAGCAGTACAAGACACCCCAGGAATGGAAAGGTTTTAAATTTACAACATTCTCCTATTGCAAATAAGCTCAGAAATTGTGTAGGGAGCTGAAAATAGACAGACATTAAAAAAAAAAGGATGTTATTGTGACTGGCTAAATCAAGGCACAATGGCAGCAGAACAGCAAGAGCCTTGTTTGAGGTGTGAAGTCTCAAGTGGGAGCAAATAAGAGGAGAAGTATGTGATCAGCATCAGTCCCAGACTCTGCATTTTCCAATAGATTTAAATTTTACAGGTCTCAGGAGCCATTAGCTTCTTGTCACTAAAAATTCATGAGGTCTAACATCTAAGGGGACTTCACAAGGAGATCTCGACCCAGGAGTCAAAAGATCTTTTTGTTATCACAAGCAGGATTGTCATAGAGAAATGAAACAACATAATTCTAAGAGAACTTGCAATGCTGCAAATACATTTGCTGCTTTTCTAGGTTCAACCAGGATGAACATTCAACAGTGTTCAACCAGTGTTCTTTGTGAAAGGAAATCAATAACCAGATATTCAGTGTCCATCCCAGCAGCTGCAGAGCTATATTGGAAATAATTATTCTCATGTCAATATTTAAAAAAAAACATCCTCCAAACCATTTTGTAGTTATTGGTGGTGATACTTATAATAAAATCTTTGTTTTACAAGATGAAGAAGAAAAACTCACAATCTGATTTTTTGCATATTGAACTGGATCCTCAAAAATTCCCATTAAAGTTAGGTGCCTTTTCAAACTTAATTAGACTTCTCCCTTGTTGGTGTCACAAAAAAAATAATACTTTGAAAGGATTGAAGAAAATCAGTATTCTATTCACCTGCCTCAAGGTTTGGTCAGCTCTTTGTGGTTGTTTCCCTCGGGGGCAGACAGACTCTGTCTTAGAAGGCTTTATTAAGAATGGCTCCATAATATCAGAAGGTTGAGGCTTATTGACTATTACTTATTTCAGAAAGCTCACAGCTTAGCCTAGCTTAGTTTATTCTTAACTTAGTCTAGTTATATTGTCTAGTTATACAAGTATAACTAGACTAACTTTATAATACTAAATTGATTGGCTGGTAACCAAGACCAGCTCCCTATTACCATTGGTTAAGTGAGAGAACCCATATCTCTCAAGTTGTGAAAACAAAACAGAAAAACAACACTTGTAGCCTTAAGAAAGAGCACAGCTCACAGATATGCTTATAAAATCTTTGCTGAGAAATGGAGAAGTCTCCCTTGAGAAGAAAAACTTTAACAAAGCTACAAAAAACCCTCAAAAACATAAAATTATAAATACCACAGCTGTTCCTCTGTCATTCTGAGGACTGTTTGTGTAATTTTTTTCTTAGAATATTCAGATGGCTGGGGTTCCAAAAGCTGCCAGGAAATCTGCTCCAGTGCTCTGCTATCCTCACTGACCTACTGAGGTGTCTAAAATTATTTTTTTCAGGTTGCAGTTTCAGCCTTTAATTTATGTCCTGTGTACCATGGATATCATGTCCATTTGCAGGACTTTCAGGCTTTGAGAACATTTATGATGTTTTTTGTCATTCTTCTCTACTCCAGACAAAAAAGTCACTATTCCATCAATATTTCCATATCAATCATGAATTCTGGACCACTAATAACTTTGTACTTTCCCCTCAGCAGTCTCTAATGCCCACATACTTCTCCTGATATTCAATACTCAGAACTCAACACAAGGTTTTATTTTATTTTCTATTTATTTATTCTATTTATTTATTCTATATATTTATTCTATGAGCAGTGAGTGTAGTGGAAATGATAACTCACATATGTTGTACAGCGTATATTAGAGTAGCTATTTCACTACACCATGCAAACATACACAGCTAGTGTTGATCCACCAGAATCCCACATCTTTTTCTCAGTTATTGGTTACCTAAGCCAGCTTTTCTCTAATCTGTTTTTGTTTGGTTGGTTATACTATTGTCCTCTAATTATTCTCATTAAATTGCAACTGGGCTTCTTTTATTTTTTCTCCAAACAATTTCTCCCTTTGGAGTTTCAGTCCTGTTTTCCAATGTATTTGCAGCTTAGAGTCATCTGTGTATTTAATAAACACTGTCTGTATTCCTTTCAGCAGATATGTAAGTGTATTAGGCTAAAGATAAACTCCTCAGGAACTCCACCTTATGCATCATTCCACTTTAAGGGTATACCCTTGATGGCTACTCTTTGAATATGACTTTCCTGGCACCTTTATACCAAATTTACAGACCTTTCCTAAGCTTCCTTCTGAGAACAGTACATCAAACAGCAAGAGATTCAGGCTAGAATGAAGATAAAGGTTATCTGTTGCTTTTTCCTCTCTCTATAGAGGGAAGTTCCCTGTTTGTAAAAGAAAAATTTGTCTCCCTGTCCTCGTCTAAGTATTTACAAAGAGTTTATTTATGATGGTACTTTCTTGGGACTTAAAGCTCCCCTAGTATTGTTTTTCTCCCACTTTAAAGGTTGTCACTTCATTTTTCTTTTCTTCATTCACAAATGGTGACCTGACCCCACCGCTTCTCTGGCAGGCTGTTCCAATGCTTTAAAACTTACTCCATTAAGAAATTTTTTCTCACATCCAGTCTAAACCACCACTGGTTCAACTTAAGGCCATTTCCTTTTGTCATATCGCTTGTTACCTGTAAGAAGAGAATGACCCCTCATCAGACCTGTGCTCCATTGCCCTTCTCTAGACACGCTCCAGCCCCTCAGTGTCTTTGTTGTAGTGAGGGACACAGGATCTGAGGTGTGGCCTCACCAGTGCCCAGTCACTGTCCTGGTCACTGTCCTGGTCCTGCTGGCCTCACTATTCCTGATAAAGACCAGGATGCCATTGGCTTTCTTGGCCAGCTGGCCACATGCTGGCTCAGGGTCAGCTACTCTTGACCAGCTCCCTCAGGTCCTTTCACTCAGGGCAGCTTGCCAGCCAGAAAGCTTTCCAGCTTTCCAAGCACAAGATATTTATTTTTTCCACTGCAAAGCAAGAATTTTTATTTCTGAATTTAAGGTTTACTTTTTAAAAGAACTGCCTCAGCCAGTCATCTTCTTGATATCTGTGGTCATTTCCTGGGCTGAAATTCAGGGGTTTGTTTCCTTTTCCTGGATCTGCTTATTGAACAAGACAGTCTCCCCAGCAAGGCACTTTGCCTCAGTTTCTCTCTCTCTTAAAAGGGAATAGCAATATTTATTCCTTTACAGATCCCTTTAACACCCACTGCTGAGACACTGTGGGGCATTATTAAACAACAGAATGATTGAAATTCCCTAATGACTTGGGGAACAAGACACTACATTAAGTAAAATGGTTTGAATTATTTCAAAGCTGCTATTTTGACTATTTAAAGTATTCTGATGATCTGTGTTTAAAAAGGTAAATGGTTTAAGGGAAGAGAGTTGTGAAATATAGTCTCTAAATTTAAAAATATTCTTGAACTCCACAAGCAATTTGAGCTGAATCTTCAATAAATATCTAAACCACAGACATTTGTATTAATATTTTCTCATTTATCCTGTTGCTCAAGCTGGTTACAGTGCTGGTTAAAACTTAACTGGAAATGCCAGAAACTTCAAAATGGTGAGGTTTTTGTCATTCTAAAGTGAACTTAATTTTCTGCATTTACCTTGAAAGAAAAACTGTTCAGGCTGACAAACCTATTAGATACTGTCACCTATGATTTAGTGGTTTATGTAAATGTTAGCTACAGACAGAGAAATACAGTAGGGTGAGAGTGGACTGTGTGGCAGACCATTCCATGCCTGAGGCATTGCTTCATTCAGTTAAATGTGCTGGCCAACAATTAAATTCATTGTACTAGTCAGATTTATTTACTGTGTAATCTTTTTCTCCCCCTGATTTCCTTTTTTATCAGCAATTCAGAGCCTCGGGGGCTTACAGAAAGAACTATTGATGACCACAGTGCTCTCTGTACATCTGGGATAATTCATTGTTAACAGTGACATTTTCAGGTTTGAGATCTGTTTATGTGCTGATGCTCCAGGGATTGCAGAGAGAAAAAAAGAAAAAAGACATGAAATAAAATTATAATGTGGCTTTTATGGAAGAAGATGAAAGGTTTGTTCTTTCTCTTTTTGCCCACTTCAAAAATGCTGTTTATTGTACAAAAGAAGGTATGATATAGACTTTAAGAACTGATTGCTTTTGCATTTGCTCAGCTTTCAGAATAATATTGACTGGTGGAATGGGGACAAGTAGAGAATATCAGAGTTCTGTATCTTTGTGAGAGGTGAAGCAGGAGTGTGACTCCTACACAGGACAGAATATTTTGCAAAGGGCTGCATCAGTGATAAACTTTCAGACTTGTTTTGTTTTGGAACTGAATGCTATTGTGTAACTGCAAAGCAAAGACCTACCATGTTTTTATTGTGCCTGTGGCACTTCCCTTTAGATATATCAAGGTGCTGCTGTAACTGTTTATTTTGGAGGGCATTATTTCCCAATGATAGTATTTTCTTTTTTCCAAATAATCTAGTTTTACTTATCTTAGCTACATGGAGTTCTTGGGAACAAAGAGTGAGGATGAAGCTGTAATGTGAGTTTCCACTGTGAAGTGGAAGCAGTGAGTTGAGATTAGAGATGCTGTACCACATGGAAACAGGGTAGTGTCTTTCTATCAGATGTTGTAAAATAGAAAGAGTCCAGGTTATACCATTTGTTGAGAGCCTTTCAAGGTTTTTCCCTGGTAAGGTTTTAAATTAAAAGATAAGAGATTTAGATTAAGTTTTAGGAAGCAAATTTTACTCAGATGGTAGTAAAGCACTGACACAGGTTGCCCAGAGAAGCTGTGACTGCTCTATCCTTGGAAGTGTTCAAGTGTTCAGGTTTTATGGGATCCTGAGCAACTTGGTCTAGTGGGTAGTATCCAGCCCATGGTGGTGATGTTGGAAATAATTGATGTTTCAGGTCCCTTCTAACACAAACAATTCTGTAATTCTATGGTTTGCATGGGTACATTTCCTAAAAGATGGTTAACTTACATTAGGTACAATGAGTCTGCAAAAAGATTAAGGTGTTCATCCTATAAATCTATGAAAGTTCTACATCTTATCAGAAAAAAAAAAAAGGCAGCAAATCTCAGGAGTTAAAACTCCAAAGACAAACTACTGATCAAGATGTGGTGAGTTGATCTTGGCTGGCTGCCAAGCCCCCAGCCAGCAGCTCTCTTATTCCCCATTCTCAAGAAGATGAGGGGACAAAAATACAATGAAAAAGCTTCTGCTTCAAGATAAGAACAGGGAGATTATGTAGCAGTTACCGGCATGGGCAAAACAGACTCATCTTGGGAAAGATTAAGTTAATTTATTGCCAATTAAAATAGATCAGGGTGGTGAGAAAAAGAGATTAAACTAAAGTCACCTTACAGGCACTCGTCCCTTCTTCCTAGGCTCAAATTGATTCCTTCATTTCCAACTTTTCCATTTCATTTTTCTATTCCCTGAGGAGGAACGGGGAAGTAGGGAATGGGGATAGAAATGGGGAATGGGGTTTATGGTCAGTTCATAACATTTTACTTTGACTGCTCCTTCCTTTTCAAACTGTTTCTCTGCTCCAGACTAGGCTCTTTCCCAAGGGAGAGACTTCTTCATGAGCTGTTCCCATGTGGTCCCTTCACACAGGCTGCAGATCTTTGGGAACAGACTGCTCCATACCCACAGGGTCACAGGTCTTGCCAGAAAACCCGCTCCAGCCTGGGCTGCAGCCCCTGCCAGGAGCCTCCTTCTGCACGGGCTCTCCACACTTGCATCCTCTGGGCACATCCACCTGCCAGGGCATGGAGTTGCCCATGGGCTGCAGTGTGGGTGCTCTGCGCTGCAGGAAGGGAATGTGCTTCCCCACTGGTTGCCAGGCTCTGGCATCTGGAGTACTTCCTGCCTCTCCTTCACTGACTTGGGTGTCCGCAGAATTTTTTCTCTCCCATTTTTTCCTCACTCCTCTCTTTCACAGCTGCTGTGCTCTGTTATCCACCCTTTTTTCAATATATTGTCATGGAGGCACCACCGGGGCTGCTGACAGGCTCGGCTTTGGCCAGTGTCAGGTTTTTCTTGGAGCCAATTGGAACAGTCCAACATGGGGGCAGCTCCTGATCCCTTCTTACAGAAGGCATCCCATCAGTCTGCCAAAACCCCGTCATCACTGCCAAAACCTGGCCATATAAACCCAATGCACAAACAGAACATTAGGACATTTTCACATTTAAGTCTGCAAGGGACCATTTGCACCATCATTTGTCACAAACCATTGCTTTTATCCAGCTTCAGTTAAACCAAACATTTTTGTTTGGGCAAATATAAATCACATTTACAAAACAGGAGACACTAGCTGATGGTAGCGCCAAAAGACCTTAAAGACACAAAATCAATTAGATTAAAAATGTCCCATTTCAGCTGACAAAATGTACCTCATGAGGCAGACAAAAGCAAAACTCTCTACAAACTCTCAACTATACTGAGGTAATGGAGAATTTTTTCTGACTTGGGTGAGCAGTGTGAATAGATTAAGTGGCAACATCATACAGATGTCTGAGATAGCTCCTACAGGAGTGCTCTAGAAAGAAGGATTATTGTGCACAAAGCTATGGTGAAACTGCAGTGAGGAACTGCTGACTGCAAAAGAGAACAACACTGAAGAACCTCTATTTTCCTTCTGTTTCTTTAGCCCTCACGACAAATCATTCCTATGTTTCCCAACTTTCAGTGGTAGCAAGTTATATCTTATTTCAATGTTGAATTTCTCTGAGTTCAACTTTCAGCTCTTGGCATGATAATAAAGTATGAGAATAGTATTATAGTCTTGGTATAGTAACACAATAAAAGTTTATGAAGCTATCATCATGCCTTATAAAGTAGCAGGAAAGGAACAACCTTTTTTTTTTTTTTTTTTTTGGCTTCTTCTGTGCAGATCATCTACTGCAATGACAAGAACAATTATGGAAACAATTATTGCAGGGAGGAACAATGATACTGAGGCCTAACTTGCCCTGCATGAGCCTAGTTTTACAGTAGTTTAACTTCAGTAAAATCATCCACAGTAACAGGAAAGGGAAATTGAGTGAAGAGGATCCTAAAATTCATCTTGATGGCCTGAGCAGAATCCCAACTGCTTATCAGGCTTGACTGAGCTTGATAATATTATCTTTGTAATTATGTGTTAACTCAGTTGCTGCTTGCTGTCAGTGCTCAGAATCCCTGAATGTGGTGCTGTTACTGACTGCTTTTTTCAGGATGCTGCTGCTCCTCCTGAATATCATCAAATAAATGAAGGTCCTGGGGAATGGTGCTTTGCAAATAATTTATTTTCATTTTGTTTCTCTGCTTCAGGAATCTGCTGCTTTTTTGAGTTTTGGTTTGCTGTGTTTTTAACTTTTATATTCTAAGAAAATTCTAATTAGAATTAGGTCTCCTACAACAAAAATACTTCAGTAGGAGTTTCTTTTGGTTTCATAGCATAAGCTGATCTATAATATTGCTATAGTTTATTGCAAGTTATACCTTTTTAAGAAGACATGAAAGTAGGGAGTTCTCTGTCAAGCACTAGCCACGATCAGCAAGTCTTTTAAAAAAATTCTTTTGAAAATAGAACAATAGGATGGGCAGCAGTTTTTATTGACTTTGTAAACCATCAGCCTTACTTAATAGGTTTTGCAGATTATTGTGCAAATTGCTGATTTGATTAACTCTGATGAAGTTTAGCTGCCTCTAAAATTGGAGTTACAGAATTACAAGATATTTCAGGAAGCCTGCAACTGAAGTAGATTGGCTAAGCAATGTGTCTCAGTGGACTTTAGCAGAAGTTGTGCATACTCAGCACCTTAGAGAATCTGACTAAAAATGAGGACTGCTTAGAATTGAAATGAAGGAACTGCAAGCCTGTTCATATAGGAGAAGGCAGTCTGTGAGCTTAAAAAGAGAGCAGAACCTGTCTTCCCCAATTCACTGTTTGTTTAACATTTTCTGACTGAGCTAAAATTACATTCTTTCACATTGGTTACATGTCAATAGAAGATGTAATATAGGCTCTCAACAGTGTGCCAATGCTTTGAGTTACCCTGAAAATGGCAGAAACAGTTTTTGTAATCTGATAATTTTTTCTTGCAGAAATTATTAACATGAGCAGGAAGCAGGTTCAGTACTGGAGAGTGTCCAAATACACAACATGGCATTTAACTAATAAGTGAAATTATAACTTAGGTCCCTTGCTTCTCCCTCATTTTAATTTTTGATTAAATGAGTCCTATTTTTCCTCTGTTTCAGAAATTTAGACTTAAACTCCTGTTATGGTAGAATTGCAGCCACAAGGATCATGCTCTGAGTTGTCCCACAACCAAGTTTTCACGTAGCTATGTCTTACTTTTCTGTCCATAGAATCAACCTGAGCAGAATCTGAAGATTTTTTTTTACCTATGGCTATGCTCTGATAGAATTACAATTTAGTACCTGTAACCTGATCTATGAGACACACAGGATGCCCAGACAGCTCAGCAGCACATTCTGTACACGTTATGTCCAACATATCCTGAATGCACAGGTCGGTGCATGAAGCAACTGCAGGTGAAATTCATTAGACTTTGTCTAGAACCAAAGAAGTAGTTTCCATCTTGCCTCAGTCCTGTGCTTTTCTCTGCAGTTAACAGAGATAAGTGGACACTACTGGCACACAGTCTGTATGGCTGCAAGGAGGGTGGAATTTCATTGTGTAAGCATAGGGTTGTTAATCTGATGTCCTGCCCAGCCTGCAGCTGGCTTTACAGAGCCATGCAAGTGCCTTGCAAATCTTTCATTAACTGTCATGTTGGTGTCTTGAAAATCTCAGGACCCCACAATTGCCTATAAATGCTTTTTTTTAGACAATGAAATCCCATCCTGGGAAGTTGTAGTCAGAGAGCTTGAGTTGTGTGGGGAAAGGAGGGCCCAGAAAATGGGATGTCCCTGTTATACCCCCAGATTCTGGGAAACCATCACTCAGAAATGAATAGATTAAAAGGAAGATTTCTAAAAGAGCTTCAGCTGGATTATGTTCTCATTTAATTCATTGGCAGATATCTTTAAATGCTGAAAGTTTTTCACTTACTACCTATCATATTTTATTCAGTACTTGAGTAGTGATTCCAGTCCTCAGTCTGCCTGTCTTCCTTTCTTGTGTCACTGACCTGGTCACTTCATGAACTAACAGTATTTTGGCCCACGGTGATTTTCTAATTTATAGGAGCATCCTAGAAATTTTTAACAAATTACTTCTTTGTGACAATGTATTTGATTTGTGTAGGAAGGTTTCAGTAGCAGGGAGGCTGCAGGGGTGGCTGCTGTGAGACACTGCTAGAACCTTCCCCCATTCCAGCAGAGCCAATGTCAGCTGGCTCCAAGATGGATCCACTATCCAAGGCAAAACCATCAGTGATGGTGGTAGGATATCTGGGGTAATATATTTAAGAAGGGGCAAAAAAATTGCACAAAAAATCTGTAGACAAAGCAAGATGTGAGATATGACTCTGCTGACACCAAGGTCAGAGAAAAAGGAGGGGAAGAAGTGCTTCAGTGTCTGAGCAGAGACTCCCCTCAGCCTTTGGAGGTCTGTGCTGGAGCAGTTTGTGGAGAATTGTAGCCTTTTAGAAGGACTCAGCGAAATCTCTCAGTCTCTCTCATGGGAGAGACCTTCACACTGGAGCAGGGGAAGAGTGTAAGGAGTCCTCTCCCCAAGGAAGAAGGAGTAGCAGTGATAACATGTGATGAACTAGCAGCAACTCTCATTTCCCATCCCCCTGTGCTGCTGGTGGGGAAGAGGTAGAGAAAATAATGAGTGAAGCTAAGTCCAGGAAGAGGGGAGGGGTGGGGGGGAACAGGTTCTAAGGTTTAGTTTGATTTCTCACTCTCCTGTTCTGATTGGTATTTAATTAAACTGTTTTCCCCAATCTGGATGGTAGCTGGTGAGTGACCTCTCCCTGTCCTTATGTTGACTGTGAGTCTTTTGTCATATTCCCTGGCCCAGCTGAGGAGGGAAGAGATAGATTGGCTTTGGTGGTCACCTGGTGTCCAGTTAAGTTCAAAGGTATCACAGAAATACTACTTACTAGTAATTTAATGAACTTTTTGAGTAATTTAATTAATTTAATGAGACACCACATCTCTTCTAAAACTGCTGTTTGTGTGATAAAAGCAAAGTATATAAATAGTAGTAGTAGTAGTAGTAGTAGACTCCTGTGATAAGACCCACTTACACTGAGCAAGATAATCTCTGTTTTCTTATGTTGTCTTTTTTGGATCTCTTTTTTTTTTTTTCTTTTTGTCTTTTCTTAGACATGGCCAGAAATTGTCTTCTTGTTTGTCTCATGACCAAGCTATAAGCTCTTATCATAAGTAGGACTGGTAAGTGCTGTGTAATAAAAAAGAATTGTCTTGATCAGCTTCTGAGCTGTATGGTTGTTACAACTCCCACTCTGAGGATGCTTCCAAGTCAAAGTCCCCATATCCTGATATTTAGGTGGTGACCAGATAAATTCTGGACATTTTAACAGGATGTGGAAATAACCTCAGTTTCTTCTCTGTGTGTAGGCTGCAAAAACATGATCCTGGGCACACGCCACAAAACTTTTACTTCCTATTGAAGTACTGCCAAATGTTGTAATATGTATTACAAAGGGAGGACAAGTGATTAGCTCTATTAATTTACATACAGTACAGTCTTCCTTTCACATGCTTATTAATAGAAAGATTACTAGTGTAATTGACCAAATCCACTCAGCACAATTAAAATGGATTTTAAGGGCTTTGATGTACATCACTGTAAGCAAAGGAAGCAACAGTTAAATCCCCAATTAACACAAAGAAAATATGAGACAGGATTTTGTATCATTTCATTGCAAGTAAACAGAAAGAATAAATCCCCCCTCTGTAATGAAGTTTATACCCTACAACAAGCAAAACCAATTTAAAGCTATTGTAAATCTTAAATTATTCATTTCATTCTCAATAGGTTGTTAAAAAGCTGCTTCTAGCTTCTAACATTTGAGTATGGTTCTTGGTTTATGGCAAGAGGGTTTATGCAAAAGGGAAGGAAAGGAAACCTCAAAGGAATCTAGAAGTTGAAAACAACAGAATGAGAAAAACAAAGCTGAAGGTCTTTTTATCCTTGGGATTTTCAGAGTGGCTTGAGAGGATTTACTGAGTGTATTGGACTGCCATGCTTTTAGTTGGTTAAAAAACTAAGGGATCAGCAATGACCTGGATTCTGTCTTAGTGATGCATATGCTGAGGGTATGTAAGTAACATGCATGCCACTGTGGCTGTCCTGGGAGGACACTCAGGACAGATTAACCTTGCAGATCATGGTGTTAACATGATAAAAACTTGCTCAATCAGTCACTCTGCTTTGCTCTGCAGAGAGAAACATGAACATGGTCTGTGAAATCATGCAGCTTCTGATGCTGGCATTGAATCTTGATACCCAGTTGACCAGTCTGACTTGAAAACTTTATTTTGGTACCTACAACTTTCTTGCTTGGCCATGAGACATAAGAGTTGGTCCAGCATCCACTTTTTTATCCTCCTGCCTGAGTGCCTCATGGAACCTTCTTGGTACTTGCCTGGAAGAATCTCTTATTCTCTGGTTCATGTATGAGTACTCCTGTTTTACCACACTGAAGATATATTCTGAGTCTTAAGAGAGCTATGAATTCCACTTTTGAATATTCTGGTTGCTAGCAGCCTATGTGATATCAGCAACCTTCATAGTTCAGCTTAGTGACTGCCTTGGTAGTCCTGTGATGGCCATGTGTGAATAATACTGACAGAGAAAAAGCACATTAGTTGTTAAAAATATTTGCAAATAGTGTATAAAACCAGCTTTTCACTTGCAAGAGACATATTTACTCTAGTGGCAAACATACAGTAAGATCCACTCTATTATAACGTGTCTTGTCCACTGTCTCTGAATGCAGAGTGCTCTCTGCAGGGATGTGAAGGAAGGGTACCACAATCACAATGTGACTCAGAAAATTGAGATCCTGAGACAACTTATTATTTAAAAAGGGAATGAAATAAAACAATTTCCCTGTAAGATGGGCTACAAGACAAAAAATTATCAAAGGTCTGACATTTTGTTCTCTCAGGCATTTTCTTTGCTAAACATGCAGAGATATTATAGGGGGTGGAGGTAACTGCTAGGCCTTTTGTGATCTTTTCACTTTGTTTTCACTCTGTGATGTGGTTGTAGGGAACCAGTTATACACATGTATTATGCTATATAGAAGATTGGTAAGAACTGGAAGAGAAATACTGTCAGTAGCAGTACTAGTTTGTCCTGCAATAGGATCAGTGTGCAGCCTTTCTGCCTTTGAAAATCTGTGGGAAGCACTTTTGCACTAGTGCAGGATTTTAATGTCTTGCCTTTATTAGAATAAAATCTGATTGAGCCTGCGTTTGCATACAAAATGTTCTCCTAGAAGAGTTTTCTGGTGTGTAGTTGTTATTGCTGCTGTTTCTGTGCATCTGTGTGGTCTGGTCTTTTTGGTGTTCATTTTCTTTTTGAGGTGGGGAGGGAGGGTTGTTGTGGATTTTTTCTGGAGGGAGGAGGGCAGTTGTTCTTTGTTACAGCTGGAATATGCGTGTCTGCTTTTTAATTCAATCGAAAGTTAATGAATCAGTAATTCTCACACATCTTTTCCTTGCTTTAGCACAGACTTTCCATGATTCCTTGGCATTCAGTACCGAGTCAGGGACACCTCTGATCAGATACAATTATCTACATAATAATTATTGGCTTGGATCAAATCCCCCCCATATTCAGTGGAGAGGAATAGATGCTTTCACGTAGCAATTCTTTTCCATATTTCAGATGAATTGCACCCCAAAAATGGCTATGTCTTTCCAGTTCTAATGCAGGGGAACCTGGCATGAGTAGAAGTGTAAATATTTTTTCTGTCTGAAATAAGAAATTATAACCAGGTTGTGTGCCAGTCTATTATGGAATCCTCAGTGGCAAAATCCCACTCTAGAGCAGTTTGAAATGATCTACATTTTCCATTCTCTTTGTAGCACTTTCTGTCTTACTCTTTGTCTCCAGCTTCCAGACAAAAGAGGTAGGATAAATGTTCCTGAATGTTTCTGCTGGCTCGACAGCTCAATAAAAGTATGATGAACCTTTTGAAGAGGCTTTTTTTCCTTTATACAGGAATCAAACTAATCTTATATTAAAGCCTTATCACAAAATAAAAGAATTGCCACATGGAGTTAATCAGGAGGCACTATTCTATTTTTAATTCACAGTCTATTTGAAATCATGTAAAATTGCAAGGATTGATTAAACTCTAGATAAAAGCATCTACATTTGTATCTAGCTATAGGTATCTTCACATGTCTTGGGTGCCAAATCTGTCACTGATATCAGTGAATCCTGGAAAACAATTCAGCTGGCCATGAGTAAAATAATATATAATCTAGAGTGAGATAATTTCTCCAAGACTCTTAATTACATTTACTAGAGGATAGGCTAGAATATAAGGAGAGCTCAAAACTGCTGTTCACAGGAGGACATCTATACATAGATAATTCAAGCTTCTTACTTTACAACTGAATTTTCTAGTACTTGAAAACACTCAGTTAAAAGGAGCTAACATACTCCTGAGGGTCAGATTTTCATGCATATTAGCAGTTCTAAATATAGATGGTAAAGGAGTTCAGGGTGCTCCCCCACCAATTCATGAAGATGCACATAGTAAGTTGCTGCTGCTTTTAGTTACCTTGCAAACAAAAAAAATTTCAAGTAGGTAGTTTATTAAAGAGTGAATCACTTTGTTGCCTGTAAAAACAGCACTGAAAATAAAAAGGACCGGTGTATGGAAAGTTTAATTATGATTTAAGTGGATTATGCTGAAATGTTTGTTCAAAAAGTTTCTTCATGAAAGTAGTAGATGCAATTTCCTTCAGCTTTCTTACTCCCTGGTAACATTTGTGATTGAATTTACTGCAAGACAAAGCCCTCTGAATAGCTGATTAACCCTGCAATGTAGATTGGTTACTAACACTCTGGGATTCTTCAGCAGTGAATTTAAAAGATGAAGTGTATGGAACCCAGATTTAAATACCCTTATTCAGCAAAGATTTTTTGTCTTTACCATGGTGCTATTGGGCACCTCATCAGTGAATAATTTAATGGGTTTTGCAAAAAGTATTTGCAATCTATCATCCTGGTTTCAAACATGCATAAATGGGTCTCCAAGTAACCTGATCTAGTGCAAAACATTTCTGCTAATTGCAGGGGACTAGAGGCCATCTAGTTGGACTAAATGGCCTCTAAAGATTCCCTTCCAACCCAAGGTCTTCCATGTTTCTATGATTCTATGATAAGTAAAAGGAAAGAAATAAAGAAATTGTGTTCATAAACATATCCCAACCAATAGAGAGGAAGGTAAGGAGTTCCTTCCAGATCTCAAGGTGTTTGGAGAAGGAATATAATAGTTTTTATTTTCTGTCACATAATTTTATTTTCTAATTTAGGAATCACCAGGAACCACAATTATGTCAAGTTAACTTTACAACTCTTTTCAACATTTACTATGATTACTTTATTATCTATGTTAATTCTTTAGCCTGAGTTTTTTCCATCCTAGACACTTAGAAGTCCTAAGTGAAACAGTTTAAATAGCTGGGCTGCATCCTTCATCCAAGTTTAAGATTATGACAATGACATTGTGCTTGCCATATGAACTGTCTCGATTTCCCATCACACTTGGACTGGATCCACTGTAGGTCCCTTCCCACTGAACTATTCTATTCTATTCTATTCTATTCTATTCTATTCTATTCTATTCTATTCTATTCTATTCTATTCTATTCTATTCTATTCTATTCTATTCTATTCTATTCTATTCTATTCTATTCTATTCTATTCTATTCTATTCTATAATCCAGCATGATCTGTTTGTATCATTAGTTAATCTTTAAACACTAATTTTGATATCTGTGTATAAGGTACAAATATGATGACTTCACTGTGATATGCAGAATTGTATCCCATTTGTATACTTTCATGAATGCTACTCAAATATACCCCAAATGAGCAATGTAAAGGATTGCTACTGAAACCAAAACTGTCCTGTACTGTATGCTGGTATAATCAAAAAATATGTGAGAAGGGCAGGAAACATTATGTCTCCATTTGAAATTGCAGGGTTTTGCTATATTGTTGTGTATTATAATTCTTATTGATGTGCCCTATTAGGTTTTTGGCATAAGGCAAAAGGTAACACTGGCATTTTTGAAAAGTTTATTGAAAAAGAATCTGTGAGAAATTTTGGAAGTTAAAGCCCTATCAACAGAAAACTTTCTTATCCATTTCCATAACTTACATGTTTTATCAATTTTCTTCTGCTGTTTTATCAGGTTCTGTGTTCTCCTGTTGTAGACAAAAAGGACATCATGCCAAACCTTATTTTCACCAAAGTGTTAGTGAGGCAGGTAATGGAATAATTCATCATATTTTGCTATTTATAAAAGATCAAATGATTTTGAACTCTCAGATGAATGTATTATCTAAAGTGCTTTTCACATTTCTTCAAAGAAAGCATCACAGTGTGATAGATCCCCTGTGGCTCCTTATTAGCCAGAGAATTGAATTCCAGATGTTGTGCCCAATAATGCATGAGAGAAATAATAATTATTTTCAAAACTGACTCTCAACCTGTTGCCAGTCATGGAAGATGAAGTAGGCAGGTATACTTTCTTTCTCATGTCCCCTCTTGGATGTGTGGGTACCGCTGTCATTGCTGAGCCCACCGTGTTTCTTGAGCTGTGACACAATCCTCATGGAAAACTGCAGACAAGGATTAAAGAGATAATCAAATGAATACTTGATCATCCTTCAAAGAGCAGGCTTACCTCAAAAGAGGTTGTGCTGTTTAATTTCACATTTGCAAAAGGCCCACTGGAAATCAATCATTCCTGGGTTATGCCTGAGATGAAGGTCGCAGCCTTTAGTTGTTGTTGGTGCAGTCAAATCAAGTCCCAGTATGGACTAGAGCTATCTAATGATCAGATGCATAAATTAATATTCCCCTATATCTAAAACTCCAGGAATGAAAAGCCATCATTGCTAAAATGAGATTTAGAAATAACAAGCTATATTTTAGGAAAAAATTGTAAGATTAAGCAGAAATAAAGATAAGACAGAGGTTAAAGAAATAAAATAAAATTTTGGGGATCACAGACAGCAGAGACACACATTTAAAAATACAATCCACAACAGTAGTCAGTTTGTCCCAATGGCAATTTCACATCTAGTAGTCAGAAGTCATCAGACTTGCCGTAGGATATAGGTGTGCCTTCAACACATTACTCATGTGGGTCTCTGGATCCTTCTTCTGCTGTGCTCTTCATCCTTTCCTAGTGTTCTCTGCTATTTCCACTCTGCAAGGCAGATGCCTCATTGCATAGAGCAGTGAAACTTTGGAATGCCCAGACCTGGACTATTTCTGGAAGAAGGAGGACCTAACAGGCAATGTTCACAATCAGTCTTGCCAACAGACACCAAAGCACAGCCTTTCCCATAACCTAGCAAGGTTAGCACAGTTGCATAGAAGTCAGACACTTAATTAATCTTTTCTGTTACAGATAGATGAGAGCTGTGACTCTACAAGAAGTCAGTGCTTCTAAGATTCAAGATGGAAATTCCTTTACAGTACAGAATCATAGAATTGTTTAGGTTGGAAAAGACATCTAAGATCATCAAGTCCAACCATTAACCCAGAACTGCCAGGCTCACCACTAAAATGTGTCCCTGAGTGTCACACTACGCAACTTTTAAATACCTCCAGGGATGGTGCCACAACCTTAGTGCCAGTCCTTCTTGCATATACCTTCTGGAGAGTGAGATAGCAGAACGAGGGACCTTGATAGGACACCATCCCTCTAACACTGGTGTGCTACCCCCAGGCTTATCTCTAGTGACTCTGGTTTTATCCCTTTCCCCCTTGATTTGATGCTTTGAGATGAGACACTTAAGCTCTTGGTTATTGACCTGTGTGACTGCAGTGTGTGGCTGTGCATGTAATGAAGAGTTCTGGCTCTCTCTGAAGAGAACAAGGACCTCCTTTCATTCCATGTTAAAAGGAGAAGATGATCTCTCTGTGGCCATGGTGTGTCAAATTTAGCTCAGAGATGAGGCAACTGAGAGGAGTTTTAAAAACCTTTTATTCCATTTTTAGTCTCATGTGAAGTGTGAGACAATACAAATGTTATAATCCATGCTATCACAATCAGAAGCCAACTATTTCCTAATTACAAAACACTATAAGCATTTCTTGGCCTATCAGTTTTTGCCACACCATGTTGTAGATGTCTTAAAGCTCATCATCTAAAATTACCCCTCGTGGGTTATATTACAATACATCTTTCATAGTTCTATTTCTCCAAAGTATCTAGTTTTATTTGCATGGCCATCCTTTGAAACTTTTTTCTAGCTCCATTTCTTTCTCAGCAATATCTGTCCTATTCCATGGCATTTTTAAGTCAGCATTTCTTATCTCAAAGTTTGCATACAGACGCATACAGTGTGAGCCTTCTGTCAGGCTCTGAGTGCTTTCTACAAATTTCCCACACTGGTGCAGGGCTTGGTCTCACTGCATAGGCCCAGAAGAATCCCTGTACGCTCAACCACATGTGACACTAGGTGTGAATTGCCACTGTCACTGTTCCTGTGCAGATCCAGTTCCAGAGCCAGTGGCTGAGCAGCTGGCTGGCAAGATCCTTTCAAACACAGGATTCTGCCCATGAGTGGCACCAGTCACAGATTTTTCTGTCCTGCTGATGTTGTGGGTCTCCTTTTCAAGTGTGGGCTGTGGGCATGACATTTTAATGGCTACCAGCTCTCTCTTTTCTCTCTTTCTGTGTGAATACCTTCTTTGAAGCAGTTCTCCAAGTCTGTGCCATTTTGCCCTATGCGTGCCCTGCACAAGAGTAGGCTGCAAGGTCAATCCCTCTTTGCAGAAGTCTCTTCTCAGATATTTTTGGATTAAATTCCAATTCTAAGCAACCTGATTTTACTCCTGTCCTTCAGATACCTTGATTATTGCTTTTTCAACTTTCTTTCATTTAGTGGAGAAGATTAGTACCCTGTCCATGATGGCATAGATAGTGCCTCTCCCTTTTAACCTGGGGACACTTCAGGAGCTTAAGTGATTTCAAAGCTGACTATGGTGAAGTGGGGGAATAAGAAAAAAAAAAAGAAAAACAACAAAAACAAACCACCACACCATGAAGAAATGCATGACTGATATGGGAATTTTGAACTCTACATCCTCAATCCCTCATTCCAGTGCCTGAGATTTTATGACACATATGGCCCTCTGTCAGGGGATCCCACAGCCACAGACAGTTGTTAACAAAGAGCTTTCCTGCAAGTAGTAAAAATGATGGTCAACTCAGCAATATTATCCCCTTGCATACCAGCATGATCTATTTGTTTTCAGAGATAATATCATTTTTGTTTATTTGCTTTTAACCTCTGACTTTAACTACTTTAACAACAGTTTAAAAAGGAAATGGAATATTTTGTTACAGGAGTAAATGTTCTTTCCTTCTGAAATTGGGGTTTAGGACTCATGCTTTCTCGGGATTTCATAAATCTGTGTCTTGGCTCCTCTTACACATTCATACACTGGGTGGGCTGCTGGAAATTACAATGACATTGGTCACTTTGGCTATGCTCTTGTGAGCCAGGAGAGTGTTGTTTTGGTCCTTCATCTTTTCATTTGCCCCATTTGGTTTTATTTGAAAGGTGCCTAATGACAGCCTTTTTGTTCTCTGTGGGTTCTCACTCATATACTATTGGTGCTTTGCAGATTCTGGGTTATGAAGATCTACTACAGTCCCTTGAGGTAAGTAAGTACTATTATCACTATTCAAAAAGGACAAGGGCTGAGGAAATGAGGTCTAATTTGTGACCTGCCAAAGATCATGGTGAAGGTCTATAGAATAATTTAGAATGGAAAAAAAAATCTCCCAGACTATGAGTTCTTTGTCTTTAAGACAGCATCGATCTTTGACATGCAAATAACTCTCTAATGAGCTGAGGATCATTCTAGTTTTTGAAACAGAGAAAGAGTCCCAGTGAATCAGGCTAGTCCTCCATCTCACTCAGCAGCCTGTCTCTAAAAATTACCTTTGAGGATGTAATTCAGAAGCAGACACACCACAGCAAGATTTTTACTTATCCAATCACTAGGAAAAGAATTCCCCAAAACTTTTGTGATGAACAAATATCTGAAGCAAAGTTTTGTGATGAACAAAGGTCTGAAGCATGACTATTTTTCCAGAATTCTTGTTTGCTTTTAACCGTTACTGTTACAAAGCTGGAGGATCCAGAAGTGCTCCACTTCTCAGACACAGCATGATTATATATCATACATATATTGTTCCCCTGCTCAAAAAGCTTTTTTTTTTTTTTTTTTTTGGGTTTTTTTAAANTTTTTTTTTTTTTTTTGGGCAAGGCTAAACTAATCTCTTAAAGGACACAGAGATTCATTTTCTGCTCTCAATGCCAGGTGCATTTCTTCACTTGTCAATCTATAATGTGAAGTGAGAGAAATGTGCACCTAAAACCACTAACAAACTCCTGCCAGTGATAACCTCTCCCCTGAATACATTTCTCAGACTAGAGAGCAGCAGTGAGAATAAACTTTTAGTTATGCTGTTTAATGCAGTGCTGGTAAGTTCTATAACGCAGAACATGGTTTCTACCTTTTCTTCCATACCACCCAGCCCAGGAAGGACCACTCTGACAAGTAGCTCTGATCAATGCTATGCATACATTTTGTCTCAATTAAGAAAGATCACATTTTAGCCTCCTGAGGACTCTGATTTTAATATATTAAAAGATATATGATTTTTTAACTTGATATAAACTAATGCATTTTTGCCCCATCAATAATATACCACATGTAAATTAGTGTGAATTAATCTTTTGTGGCTTCAGAAAAAAAAATAGCAATGGCTTTATTACATAATAAAACGTCCTTAATTGTTGGACTACAGCAGCTTTATAACATACCATTATTTTTGGTAACAACCTCTGCCTTTTTATTGATCTCAAAATGTTATCAGTCAGAGCCAGATTGAAAGTAAAACTGAAGAATAACATTACAGGGCTGATGCAATTGAGTGAAATAAATTGATGCTGGCCTGGCTTTGAATTCAGAATGAAACGTAATTAATGAGAAGATTTACAGAATAATACATTTCCAACTTTTGAAGCCAAATGTTCTCACTCAAAGCAACAAAGCATTACATGCAATTTAGCTGCATTTCTCAAACCATGAACAGATTGTTGTCAAGCTTCTTTTTGTTTGCTTGTTTATTTGCTTTCTTGTGACTTAATTAAAGAGCATCTCAAGGTACAGTTTGGAGCTACTCTAATGTCATTAAGCACTCAGCAAATGTGGCAGAACAGGAGACTGTGATGGCAAGAGGCTGTTATAACCTTTTCTTGCTCCCATCTGTTTAAATGCAACTTATGGATTTAAGATTCCACCTTAAAACAGTCATATTAATTACAGTGCTGTTGTTGAGGTTTTTGGTGTTTGTTTGGTGGTGTTTTTTTTTTGTTTGTTTGTTTTGTTTTTTGGGTTTTTTTTAAATCCTAGCGAGAATTTTAGGAGCTGGGAAAAGATAACTGGGCAATGCTAACTAGGGGCTGTGATTTACTTCACAGTCCAGATCCTCCAAGTTCATTCACAACTCTGGCAAACAGACATATTTAGGGAAGAACTTAACTGAGTAACTAGACCTACACGTGACCTCAACAAATTTCTTAAATCAGTGCATTGGCCTGTAATCCTCCAGGGCTGGACCTTGAATCTTACCATGTCCTTAGCTCTGTCAGAACAGAAATGGTAATACTGAACTAGTTTAGGCTATAAATATGCAGAGCCTATGCAAGGACATCAAGTTTAATGGCATGAGAATAGCTATTTTGGGAGGCTATTGTGAAATCCATTGTCTGGGCTATCTTCTACAGCTCTATAGGCAATAATATTGACATTCCTGATAACTGAATTCGCTCTGTCTCCCTTACTTCCTCTTTCATTTTTCCCGGAAGCAGCACTGCTTGTGTAACTTTCCAATGGTGCAAAAGTTTTCAGGTATAGGCAAGCAGATAAATATTTAAAATCTAGAATGAAAATGGTAACACAAGTCACCTCAATTATTCACCTCAACCTGATTAGAGTGGTTGTTTTATTCCAAGGATGTAAGAACAAGTGTGGATGTGCCATAGTAGTGGGAAGTCTAAGTCAAATTGCTGAGTTAAAAGTGAGAGTCTGTGTGGAGAATTGCAGAAAGATTGTTAGAGACTAAAAGACTTAGTGATTAAGTGGCAGATGAAATCCAGAAAAGATAAATGTAAAATTACATACATGGGAGGAAAAACAATCCAAACTTCACATATAAAATTATGGGCTCTGAGCTAACTGCTATTACACAGAAATGAAATCTTGGGGTTATAATACATAGTTTTATTGAACTTGGTGCCCAGCTATAGTAAAAATGCAAACTGAATGTTAAAAATTGTTATGAAAGAGAATAAACCAGAAAATATCATTATATCACCATGCAAAGTGCTGGTGGGCCTGCATCTTAAATTCTGTGTGCAGTTCTAGTCTCAGTTTCAAGGGCATAATGCTCCTAGAAAAGGCCAAGTGAACAGCAGCACTTGGTAATTAATGGTGGGATGCAGATTGCACATGAGAGTAGACTGAGCAGGATGCACCTCTTTAGGGAAAAACAGTGGAAATACAGAGTTGTAGAAAGGCCATATAAATTCTTTTGGGATGCACAAAGGGCTTGTAGGCAATAATTTTCCGCTGTCTCTACCCACACACTACCTAAAAACTTCAAGTTTAGATAGTTGGTAACTTCATAGCAAGCAAAGCAAGAAAATATTTCGTTCACCTCTGAAATCCCTGCTGCAAGGGGCTGTGTGTGTTGAAACTGTGCATAGAGAAGACAACTAGATGGAGTCATAGAATAACTGAGAGCTAATGAGCTCACACAACAGGTCTGGCTCAACTGTCCCTAAGTGCGAATTTTTAGGAGCAGAGGATTATTCTGGCATATCTGGTTGTACAGACTCTGTATCCTCCTCCCAGGGAAGCTGCTGCTGGCCATCTCTGATGAGAGGATGCCAAGGTAGCTGACCCTGGGCAGCTGCCCTCTCATCTGTGCTTATTCTGTGTCACAAGCCACCTGTGCTCAGTCACCACTACTGTCTGTTGCAGCACTGATGACTGCAGAGTTTAAAACTTCCCCGTCTGCTCTGCTAAGGCTCACGCTGTTTCCACCTCAGAACACAGCATCCAGCCTCCACCAGAGTTTCAGCTGAACTCACACATTTCTTTATCTAAATATGGATTTACTCTGGCCATTAGAGAGATAGAGTTTGGACAATGAGTTGAGATTAAAATTTGAAAGATTAGTAAACTGCCAAGGTTCAACAGAGCTCAGTGCTTACGTTATCTCTCTCCACAAGCTGTCTAGTCCTGCTTATCCACACAGAAAATGTAAATGCATCTTTCTGAAACAATGAAGAGATGAAATTAGGAAAACTCACTACTTTACCTCTGGCTGAAGATTGTAGATTGGAGAAAAATATCTAGGCTCAGCATGTAAAATACATCTGAAAAATTCTCCTTTTTTCTGTATTTCTTCAGTATTCTCCATTCCTGCCTGGTATTATTTCTGCCCTCCACTCACTTTCTTCAAGTTTTTTATCTGTGTATTCTTGAATTTATCACTGCAAAATTGAATTCTCCTTTACAGTGGAAGAGGTAGAATTCCAGCCTGCACTAAAGGAGAAAAAAATACTATTCAATTTGTTCAGAACTGCTGTGCAAATAAAAACAAGAAGAAAATGACTGATTAAAATGAATCTCCCAGCAGTAGATTTTTGCATTGAGTTGAAATTTGTTTCTCCTGAAGCATACTGTCTGAAAGTTTCTCTCTGTTTATCAGCTGAAGTACTTCTCTTCCTCCAGAATTTATCTGAATTCACACTTGTCAGCTTAAAGATGACTGAGGGCTAAATTCTGTCCTATTTTATTAAGTGTAGCAATGCAGTAAGAAGAAATGAGATGTCTTCCCACTTACTTGGTAGGCTCACCTGTAATTTGGGGCAGTCTCTTTCAAGAGTGGGGACAAGAAGAAGAAGATGCTTTCTTGTTGCTTTTATGATGTTTGCATAAATTATGGTTCCCAATATGCTTGCTACGAAGCTTTACAACTGAAGTTTAAAGCCAACATTCCCGTTTTCATGGGTGACTTCATCTTCAGTGAGTAAATGAACTCCTTACAGCCAAGTTAAATATCAAGTTTATACATAGACCTTGCTTTCATCTTTACAAGATGTCCAGATACTTGAAATGACAGGGTAAAGACCCAGCCAATGAGTCTGTCTAGCCTGGTACTCTGTCCCCAGAAGTGCCAGTAGAAGATGCCATAGGGTGGTAACATGTGAGCCTTCCGCAGTCCTTTTCCCTCATATTCCCGTCAACAACTGTAATCATTGGGTAGGCAAGCCTTCCTATTTCCTACTTTTATTTATGGATGTCCTGGCTGTGAATTTGCATAAACTTCTTTTGAACCTGTTGATGCTACCTAGCTCTCCCACCTTCTGCAACAACAAATTCAGAAGCATGCAAAGAACATACTTTATTTTTATATCACCTCTTAGCATTTTCCATGAATGTCCTGTGTTTCAAGTAGAGAAGGATTCCTAAAGGACAACAACATTCCTCAAACAGCAGCCAGCATCTGGAGCAGAGATAACAACCTATCTTGCAGAAGTGTGAAGAATTGAGACAGTTTTATAGCTAAATGAAAACCTTGTGAAGTGTAACTAGAAGCAGTGAGCTACACATTGTGTTTCATATCTGTGTATCCACTTTCAAACACACTTATTTCTTAAATTTTTTACCTTAATAAATTTTTCTTTTCTTTTAATTGATGGTCTGTGTTTCAGAGTAATTTCGACAGCTGAAGAAATTGAGTGTCCCATTCTTCTGAGAATAGACTCATCAAAGGGAACAGACTCCTGCATCCTCACAATGCCTTGAGTCCCCACACAGCACCACTAACTTCATGTCAAATTTGTGAATGCTCCTCCAGTAAGTTGCAAAAGCTTTTCTGAGGATTGATGTTGTAGCTGTCTATTTAGGAAAAGTGTCTTTCCATGTCTAGTCTTAACCAGATTATTGTTGACATCCAGCAGAAGAAGAAGTATAATTTCTTAAACCTCTGAGACAAGTCCACATTGCAAGCACAGTCTTTCTATCATTTAAGGATCTTGGAAAAGACAGCATGAGAAATGGGCTAAATTTTCACCTTGTCTTTCTGGGTCATAGGTAAGTAAATTATGCCCTGGTGTGAGCCACAACAGTGTCCCATACAGAGCTTGATACTGGCAGAACAGCAAAACTTTGTTTAGCATTGCTAAGACAAATATCATATGAAGAAGTACTGCACCTAGAGAAATTCCAACCGATTTTATCTATTTAGTCTTTGTAAGGGAAACAGGAAAAGTTAAACAAAAATTATTATGCCATCAGAATTGTTATTGCTATTATTTCTACCTACCAGAATTATTTCTACCTACCCAGAAAGGGCAGCTGTAAAAGACAAGGCCAACATCATGAGGGTATTTCCTTTAATTTTTCTGTCCAGTTTTTTTCTGTTTGGTATGGTCCAGGTTTCTACTACCCTACTCCTCAATTGCTGATTCTGAGCCATTTTATCACTGCACTCCCTAGCCCTTCAATTTAGCATGTAGTTTGTGTCTCTTGTACTTACCTGAAAACAAACAAAATCCTTCCTGACACTGATATGTTATTTGCTGGGCTTCACTTTATTCTCCTTGATTAGGTAACTGTCTTTTTCTCCATTCATCACTTGATTGTCGAGTTCATTTAGGATGGTGACTGTGCACTGTCTTCTCTTTCCCTGGTACCTGACTGTGGCAGGATGTCTGCCCCCCTCTCCTCTCTATCACAGATGGTTGGTGCATAAAGAGATAACCCAGGCTGGAAGGCATCTGAAGGGTCATCTCTGTCACCAAAAGGGCTCAGGCCTCAGCTAAGAATCAACATCTTCGCCTGAAGAGCTGATGTGGTAAAAGATAAAAGAAATATTTTTGACTAAGAGATACTGTTTTACAAACTATAAAAGACATACAAGTTGTTACAGAGGCAGAAGCCTCCTACACACACACACCCTGGAAGTGTGGGAGACTTCTCCCCAGAGCCTGTGTGCAGGTTCTGTGGTTACTTCAGTGGGGGTTGAGGGAAAGGATTTGATGTGTACCCCACAAACCTCTGGATGGTAAAATACATTGAATCCTAAGTTATATTATTTCTTCACTAGCTGTACCATTAATGGGTACCTTTAACCTCACACTGTATATAGCTACTAGTAGTTTCTCTTTTTATCCCTATTCCTGTGTAGTATTAGCTTGTTTTAAGTCTTAGTCTGTTAGTTTTCTGTCTATAAAATAAATAATTCATTCTACAATAGGTCCAATCAGCCATTATTAAAGAACTTAGGAACGAGAGTGGGTTTTGGGGTGCTGGCCACCTCAATAAAGCTACTTGCCAGAGGCCTGGGCAAAAGGCAAGGATTCATCTAAACCCCCACATCCATTTATAACACTGACATGGTTGGATCCTGATCTTGGCTGATCAGGCAACAGATGATAACAAGACAGAGTGCTGAAACTCGACAGTAGCCTCTTGATACATGGAAATACATCACCATGCATCAAAACTAAAGGATGGTGTCTTTCTGTAGGCATGATGACAAGCCTTGATGGCTAAGCTAATTTTGGTGTTTGTTTTGTGCAGAATGTAGATAATATTACATACCTAAAATGACATATCTAATATTATATCCATCTATTGGCCATTTGATTTAGTTTGATTTGTTGATTTGGTTTCTGCTATTATGAACCTGTATGATACTTAATATCCAGTAATACTAGCAAGGAATGAAAGCAGTGAAGACATGCTCTACTTATATAAAATATTTCCCTTGGATACTTTACCTTGCAAAAAACTGTCAGATTTCACAGCTCACTCAAATACTCCTTAGAGTTTTCAAAAATATTGTCCTAAAATAGAAAAACACTCACTCAACCCTGCCCTGAAATGCATTTCTCTATATGCATCATCTTTTCCTTTGTTCGCCTGTTTTATTTTTCAAATTTGCACTCAAATCAAGAATTGAGAATACAGTTAAATTACATATATGTCCACCTGACTATTCAAAATAACAGTGTACAAACAAAAAAACTAAAGACTTTGGAATGTCTCTATTTCAGCATAGAATTATGTGATCTGCTAGAGAAAAAGATCAAGTTTCTGACAACTGTCAGTGAGGACAACTGTCTTAAACGTTTTAAAAAATAGTAAAAAAAAGGGGTAAGACAGGTTATTTTAGTAATCTGTTTCTTCCATTCCTGACCATAGCTATCTTTTTACTGGGGATCTTCTCAGAGTTTGAGTGAGAAGCTGGCCTCAGCAGAGGGGAGGAGGTCTGGTAAGGTGGGCCATATGAAGCCACAGCCCTGGAATGTCATTGAAGATGTCCACCAAGTGACATGGTGCACTGAAAGAAATGGATATTAGTAAAATATTCAATTTATATTTATAAAATACTATATTTATGTCTCTGCACTCCCTAGCCCTGCACTCCTGAGCGTGTTCAATGAGGAACTGTGTTCCGGGCAACCCCAGCAGCACAGGCCACTGAGCTTTGGCTGCTTCACCATCTTGCTGTGTCCAGGGAGCCCTGGAATGCCAACCCTGCCTCTGGGGAGATGAGGGTGGAAGAGCCAGTGCATTTCTGCTGTATTTTAAATGTAGCACATTGGCTTCCTGGTGCCTCTGCTGTTTTCAATGGCAAACCTGCATTCTCCTGGGGGATCAAGGAAATGTTGTACCTAGGAGGTAGCTTCAAGAATCACTCTCTTGCAATCTTGAACCAGGTGAAAAGATCCCTCATCAGACTCTGCAGGCTAACAGCTGCATTCAGAAGATGGGACTCTTGTGTCCACAAGTACAAGAAGCAGCCTATGAAGAAAGTTCTGTGTATTACTGAAGGAGAATTTGTATCTCCACCAACATCCATGGGATTTAGTTAAACATTAAACACTTAGAAATCATGTCTATAAATTCTGAATGCATAAAACCCTATTTGTCTCTATGAATGAAACCTCTAATAATCAAGTTTAAATAGTTCCTGTGAACTTTAATTTAAATCCATTTGACAAGTGGTATTTAGGACCTCAGGATTTAGGAGCACAGTGAAAGGTTGTTGTCCTGTTGCTAAATGAGCTTGCCCAAAACTGGGATTAAATAATTAGTGGTTATGTTCTACAGTGAGCTAAGCTTGGCCACAGTATGATTTTGATGTACTCTCTATAATGCTTTGGCTCTCATGCTGCTGCTGCTGCTGAAAGCCTCTGTTCCTTGGTACTCTCAGCTTGATGGATAAATTTGTTATCTTACAATTTATCACTCTCTTTGAATTTCTTACTTGACAAACCCCCTTTCTGAATACATTTTGTCAAGTTTCTTTAGACTGAATAACAAGAGAAATGTTTGTACAGTAAACTCTTCCTTCAAGTACTCAGACAGTTTCTTTATACTTGTGTGCACACATTCGCAATGCTTTCAATTAATTTCCTGCCGTATCTCAGAACAATTTCTCTTCTGATGTTTGCTATTGCTTGCCTGAGATTGTGCATGCAGTCTGGCAAAACTCAAATAAAAAAGCTTTTCCAGAAAAGCTTTTAAGATGGTGGCTCTGAACCCTGGGGAAAGGCTGTGCTCTCTCATATGGGTGTAAATTTGAAATTACTGTTAGTTTTGTTCGCTGCTCTTGTGGGTCATTTTTAGAGGGGGATATAAAATGATTCAGGCAATATCCTCTGTGCTGGATAAGCAGCCCTATCTCAGAGCATGCTATTACTGCCAGCCTTTAATGCAGGAGGTAGAATCAGCAGAGGGAGGGAAGACTAGCCAAACAAACAGTGCTGGGATCTCTTGGACCAAGGCACAGCACGTGAGCTGCTGCTACAGCTGTCTCTGCTGTTTTTTCTGTGAATGACAGAAGGATTTCCGTCCACCCAGCTTTTGGAAAAAGCACTTCACAAAGCTCTACCTTCCATACGGAAGTGAGAATTATTATCTTTTGTTTTACTGGTTAGTGTGGTTTGCAACTGGGCAAGTTCCACATAAACAGGCAGTGCAGAACACACATCAGTCAGGATTTAAAATCAAGTTATACTTAAGCTCTCGAGTGTCGGAGCCTGCTTTTGCTAACAAAAAATGCAGCACTCATTTTGTTGAAAGACTTAACATGTCTGACAACCAGATGGCGCTTCTGATTTTTCTCCTTTGAGATAGGCTGGAGATTTTTTTCCCTCACCTTGGCTTTTGATGCTGGAAAAAGTTTCTTGTCCACTTTTGCCTCTCCAAATGATATCATGTCTTGCTGATGAAGCAGCGGAGGTCATCAAGGTGTTTGCGATTCTATACGGAGGCATCAGTGTGTCCTGATTTTGTCTGGGATGGAATTAATTTTCATCCTAGTAGATGGTACAGCTCTGTGGGTTTGGGGTTTAGTATGAGAATAATGTTGTTAAGATATTGATGTTTCTGTTGTAGTGCTGTTGTAATTAACATGCTGTAGTCTCTGGGTAGTGTCTATTTTAAAGTCAAGGACGTTTCAGTTTCCTATGCTCTGCCAGCCAACAGGTGCACAAGAAACCAGGAGGGAACATGGCCAGGACAGCTGACCTGAACTGGACAAAGCAATATTCAATACCAGAGAACATCATGCCCAGTATATAAACTGGGGGGAGTTTGCCAGGAGGGGCCCATCACTGCTGGGTGATGCACTGGATATCAATCAGTGGGTGAGCAAAGCTATTGTGCATCACTTGTTTTTCTTTGGGTTTTATTTCTCTCTTTTCTTTTTGTTACTTCCATTTTCCTTTTCATTCCATTTTCATGTTAATTTTCATGTTAATTTTCATGTTCATTTTCATTTTCACTTTCACTTTCATTATTATTATTATTATTATTATTATTATTATTATTATTATTATTATTACTACTACTACTACTACTACTACTACTACTACTACTACTACTATTATTATTATTAAATTTTTATCATCATTATCCATTATCCATCATCATCATCATCATCATCATCATCATTGT
>VWZP01008633.1:25421-52063 GCA_013396995.1 Dicaeum eximium | reverse complement strand
ATCATCATCATCATCATCATCATCATCATCATCATCATCATCATCATCATCATCTTCATTATTAAATTTGCTTTGTTTAAATTATTAAACTATTGTTATTTCAACCCATGGGTTTTACCTTTTTCCAGTTCTTCTCACCATCCCACTGGGAAGGGAGTGAGCAAGCTGCAGCATGGTACTTAGTTGTCAGCTGGGGTTAAACCACACCAGAGTGACATAAAACGTATAAACAATTGTGCAGATGGCAGGGCTCGTAGAGAAACACAAATTTTTTTTCTCTCTCTAATGGGAAATGTCACAATTCTTTAATGTTTAGGTCCTTCTTCCACTATAAAGTCATGTATGCTCACTTTGGAGGAAGAATTGCATTTTTGCTCAAGATGTTACACAAAAAGGAAATCCATCAATGATGAGGTGAATGTGCTGCTCCAAGGGAGAATAGCACTCTCTCAATCTGAAATTTATGTGCCCAGTATTTACTCTGCACAGTATTTCACTATTTTAAAAGAAAAAATCTTTCTTTTCCTGTTCAGACTAAAAAAGATTAAGGTGTTGACCTGAAACATAACATACTAACATGTGTAAATTTTACAGAGGAAAAGAATTAATTAATTAGGATAAAAATGTATTATTCCAACTTATCACTTTGTACTACTTTACACCCCATCTTCCAGTTTAGCCATGAATTTTCCTTCGGTCTGCATCGAAATCCTCCTGAAGTCAACAGAAAGCCTGCTGTTGAATTCTGATGGGCTTTTGCTTAGGTTTTAAAGGAATATATACACTTCCTTGACTGTGTGGTTTATATTTTGATGAATTGCTTGTCATATTCCCTTGGATAATTCATCGCTTCAGTGGAGAGATAAACCCAATCTTGTGCAGTCACCCCATCTTTTATAGGTACTGCAATTTACAATGTATCAATCATCTGCCTATCTTTAAGGAATTTACAGCAAGATTGCAAAATTATGTAAGACTAACACTCAGAGATCAGAACTGGAGAGGTTGTGTTAGCACATAAAGAACCCTACATATATCCATCGATAGATTTAATTTGCATTGAATTCCACTGAATGCTCAGGATTTCCCAAATGCTCCTACCAGTTGTCACAGTTGATCCATTGCTGTGCCATGCTTAAGAGGTAAACAGGCAACAGAGAAATGTTCTGGAGCCCATCTGCAGGCACTTCCCAGGAGGAGCACATGACAGTCAATGGAAACTTTGCTCTCAAGATGTGTGAAAGGATGGGGGAGAGGTGTGTGTTGGGTGGCTGCAGGGCACATGGGTGCATGGTCTCCCACTGCAGTAGTAATATCCTCCTGGAAATCTCAGCAGCAGCAGTAGCAAGCTTGAGCTTTTGTCCTGTCTACCCGCTCATTCCTGAGGAAGAAAGAAACTAAACTGCTGAAATGCCTTGTGATGGCTCTAAGTCAACACATAATGGGAAGCCCAGAAACAGCAGCATCTAAGGATATGACTTTCTATTCTCTTGCACTATAATCCTGCTGGAACAGGATTAGGATTTCAGTTCTGTTTCAGCCATGTTTTATTATTATGGTAGCCTGCAGGCTGTCACAATCCTGATCTTTATTTTCTGGCTCTGTTCAACTGAGGCCAGTCAGGTTTTGTCTTTTGTAATAAACCTGTGAGAAGATAGTACCTACTTTCCACTAATTGGAGTGGGTTTTGCTACAGGTCAGCCCTTTTTCAAAAATATTTGGAAAACTTAGAAGAGTTAGTCACTTACATTCCATTGTGGAGAAGGTTGAGGGCTGGATAGAAGGCAGAAAGTCTCTGAGATTAGCTCATATAATTATTCTTCTTTGAAATGTCATGTCTTGATAGGTTTCATGATGCAACTTCTGCACCAAGGTTTTGCAGTCTTTCATTTATTGTCTAGTGGTCATCCAGAAAGCCAGAGAGGCCCTGACCATGTGTCTCACAGGCAAGACTAGCAGACACAGGGCACAATTATTCTTTCTAAATTTTAGATACCTGCAGTTCCTCAGAGGAATAGAAAAGGAAATTCTGGGCAGGATTCACCCTACAATAGACATCTGAAGTATACTAGATAATTCATACTCTCAGTCTTGGTGAAATGGAACCTAGGTTGCCTAGCACAGATTTACAGGACAAAACCTAAAATCAAGCAAGTTGTGTCTCATCAATAATTACATCAGCAATGGCTGTGGACATTAAATTAGTGCTGGTTATGTGCTTGTATTATTTGGGAATGAAAATTGCTGACCACAACAAAAAATGAGGTCTTTCAAATATTTTTTGAACCCGATGACTGGCAAGTAAGGAATTATATGGGCCATAACTGACAAAAAAAAAACAAAAACAAAACCAAAACCAAAACCAAAACCAAAACCAAAAAAAACCCACCCTCTTTTTATTTTACTAATTTTCTGTGAGTAAATTATATCATCTGTGGTGTGTAACCCAGTCAGATTTGAGACTGGAGGAAAGCTCGGTCTACGAGGCAGGCTCTTCACTATAAAGTGGGATGTGAATACTTTTGATTTCAACAAATATAATTTAAAAAAAAAACACTGCTGAGAGACTCTAGTGATCTGTAATTCATTTCTGCCTGGAATTAGGAAGTAATATCTGTTTAATCTTTTTCCTTTGAGCAGAGGGACTGGAATAACAGTTGTAACCAGGATGCCAGCATTTGTCCCTTTAATTTAAGACTGGTTTCTAATCTTAGAAAAAGAAAATATGTGTGTATGTGTCTGTGTGTGTGAGAGCTTTAATGAAAATGGCTCTCACCTCTACACATAATATTATGGATGCCTCAGAAACTAACAGCAAAAATAATCTCAGCCAAAAATCACCTTAATAATAATTTTCATTAATGTTTGTTCAGAGTTATTCTCTTTGATTGAGATGAAGAGGAACAGTAGGCAGTGCAAATTCAGAGCAATACCAGGTACATTCAGAAGATACTCTAAGACTTTGCATTATGAAAGCCCCTTCTGATCTGCCATGTATACAGAGAAATTTGCATGGTCCCTCTTAATAAAAGAGTTAACACAAAGAGCTTTTATTGAAATAAAGGCTGTGTTCTTATTAGATATTGCAGCATGGCTTCAGTTACTACGAATTTTTTCTCTTTTAATTTTCTTTCTGAGTTTAGTGTTCCTGCAATGTACAGGAAGAAAGTATTCATGAACTGTTTGAGAGTTTTACCAGAATTTGAACTTCTGACTGCTCTAATATGAAGCAGAATACTTTCAACTGCTTCAGAGGGACCATGAGACTAATGCTGCTGAAGAGGGAAGCCCAAGAACATCAATCTGAAAGGCAGAACTGTGGAGCTGAGGGCTAAGAGGGCTTGTTCTTTGCCTTTATGTTCTTTGGCTTCTATACCCTGGTTTTGAATAAGGCAGCTCTTCTTATAGTCCCTGTGTCCTTAACATGCTTGTCAGTCAGGAGAGCAGACCACAACCTCAGCTTTCAATCCAATTCACTCACCTATCAATAAAAGGAAAGACAAGCTCTGGGATGTGGGATTAGACAGTGTTCTTGGTTTCTAGACAGATGGCTGGTGCTTAGTAATAATCCCTATACTGTGGTAGACTGGACCCAAACCCCACTAACAAAAATCTGTACAAAGATCAGTCACATTTATAAGTTTAATTTTCCATACTCTAATTTTCTCAGACTGGCTAGGGTTAGAAACAATGGGAGCCTAGGAACACCAATGACATGAGTGTGCAAGTTATCTTTGTTTTTCTTTTTTTTCCCCTTAAGACTCGAAATCCTATATTCATTCAGAAACTATATATAACCCCCTCCCTCCCTTTTGTAGTTCAGGAGATAAAATTCACATGATTCTCTTTAATCTCAGGTTGCAAAGGCAACATCCAAACTGCATTTGCCATTTTGCTCCATCCTCTCTCTCTGGGGACTGTAATCTTACAACTATGGCCCCAAACAGCCCCCAGACATTACCTTCTGGGCCCTGGAACCTGGTATTTAATCTCATGTGGTACTGTTGACTCAGAGAACCTTGAGAATTACTCAACTATGGCACTGCTATCACTACTTATGTTTATACCAGTAAATTAAACTTTGACTGAAAATATTCCTGGCACTGGAACTTGAGTTCCCACTATTAAACTCTAAGGTAGTCCTCAGCACAGTTCTAGCCTGCAGCTACTCATGGCTAGGGATACTTTTTGAAGGAAAACCTGCTTCGAAAGACTATTCCAAAGAGGGAGTCCACACACAGAAACTCTGTTTTGTAGGATAACAGGATGGGCATTCTATGCCAGAGATGAAGCAGAAGAACCATTCTGTGCCAGAGAATTTCAGCACCAGGCATATTTGATATATTAGTATAGCTCTTTTGGTTAATAACTTTTCCCCTAATTTACATTTCTCCAAGTTATTATTTTTAATTATCTTTATTTTATTTAAAAAGGTGTTTTCAGCAGAACAGGCAATTACTTTGTAGATTTATTAGCTTCTAAATATAATTTAATTTATTAAGATTCACGCTTACATTTTTAGTACCTCCATCTACCTTGTAATTACGATGAAATTAATTTTTGTCTATTCTTAAGCCATGCTTGTTTTTCTTGTACATCTAACTTGCTAATTTTTTCTGTACTGTTTAGATGAGTATGTGTGTATTTGCATTAAGTGCTGTATAAAAATCTTATAAAACAGCCTGTTAGAAGAAGGTAGAGTCAGCAATACATCTGCTCTTCTTGACAGATGTTTGTCTGGCATGTGTTGGAGACTTTCAGCGATGAGGGTTTTGCAGTCTCCCCAAAAAGTCTTTCCTGAGCTCTATGTGCTTTATCTTTACAAAAAGATAAAGCAGGATTTTCGGAGGTCTGACCTACATGTCTCTGGTGGCTTAAAACTGCTGCTTTTTGTCTCACCACAGCCCTAGTACTTGCTGTCTTTTGTCACAGACTGTTTCAGACCTCTGATCCTTCCTGTTGCTCTGATCTCTCTCCGTACATATCTCTTTGTTTCATTTGATTGATGGAATTCTGCTGTTGTTTTGTGTTTTCCACTGTGTGTCAGTCATGTCTGGTTAGAAATGTGTCGATCTTTTGTCACCCACCTTCATGGAACTGTCCACAAAGATAAAATGTGACACAGCTCTCCGTAATGTGAATTATGGAGATGGATGTTTCTATGACACTGTGCCTTCTTCCTTTACTGTATAACTGAACTGAAATCAGGAAATCAATGGCAAAATTAATGTGAGTTCTTCAGAGGCCAAAGACCTCCTCTGTAAACTCTGAGGTACACAACAGTGGGTGAGTGGAAAAACAAAGTAATTTGGATTGTCCTTTTACACCAGTCCTGAAAGGCAGACACAGGTGCTGCCACTATTAAGAAAACACATATTCCATTGAATGTATGGGCCTGAGTAATAGGACAGGTCAGAACACTCAAGCACAGAAGAAAACAAGCTGTGAGTACAATTTTAATGGTAAATTTCTATGCAGCAAAGATGTTTCTGCTCAATCTTTTGATATTATGCTTGCTTTTCTGGGTATTCTGTCTTTACCACTGTTGCAGGAGATAAACAAATGTAGGTCTTAAACAATATTTCAAAGCTAATGTGTGGAAAAATCAAGGTAACAGGAAAAAATCTTGTAAAAGCTCCTGTAATATTATTTCTTTGTTTGTCTGTATCTTTTTTTGTATTCATAATGTATCCATCAGATGTCTGCAGAACAAGCCCACTACTATGTACATTCTTTGCATTAACTTCCACCCTTTTAAACCTTAATTAGAATGATATTCTGAATGTGTTGGTCCTGTGAGGATATGTCTGTGCTTGTATTATACCAGTAAGCTATTTTGGTTTTGCAACTTTAAGATAAAACATCAGTCATTTAATTTCTTTGCTATACAATCAAACACATAAAAGCTTATCTGCAGCTCCTGCTAATTGGCTCCTGTTAATTCATAAAAAGGCCTGTTTGATAACAGCTAGCATAAAGACAAGAGAGCAAAATTTGAAGCTGTGACTCAAAACACTCCTGCATTAAATGACTCCTCAGATTAGGTGGTGTGTGCATAGAAGTGGAACCAGCTATGTGGGGAGTGGGACTGAAGGTTTTATCCCTTTAGAAAGTGGCAGTGAATAAACACATAACTCTGTGGACACTCTTCTGCCCCTGAATATGAACAATACTGTGGTCATTTCTGAGCACAGACTGTGCATTTGGACACAAGGGATTTAGGATCAGAACATAAACGTAAAGCTTCCTGTTTAAAATGTACCTATACTGAACAATGACTATACAACCTTTGTTATACCTAATTCCATCAAAGTCTGCAATTACTTTTTAGGGCAGAATTTCTCAAATCCTGCTAATCATTTCTGCATTTTACAACTTTTTTTTCCCCTACCAATTCTAAGCACTTTGTAAACAGTGGCTGAAAATCAGTCCTCTTTTAAGCCATAATCCAGCTCTTTGGCTGGCCCTCTTAAAAACTATTGCCCTTAATTGTTTTCCATTAGCAGAAGAACATTAAAGGTACAGCCAATGATAGCTGCCCATTGGAGATGAACGATCTCTGAGCCATGCAGAAGACATGGCCTGGATAGACAATACAGAGTCCTGAAGGTTATGCACACACTCCTGATCTGCTTTCTCTGCAACTAACAGACACCATGAAAACATTACTGGGATTCGAGGTGAATCACCTTGGAAAAAAAGAGTTGTGTAACCTTTGTTGAAGGGTAAGAAAAGTTAATAAGGGAAGCATTGTTTCCCTCACTAAGTAAATGATGAGTATTTGCAAAGTGCAGCTGAAGTTGAGAATCACATTGGAACCACATGCAGCAGCAATTTGTTAAACTCTGTGCAACCTGCACACCAGCTTTCAAACAGGTTAAATGTAGCAGAGCATGCATAACATTATGTCAGTTAAAACATCTCTGCATTCTATTCCTGTTAAAAAAAGACTGTCACTGTATATACACCCAGCCGTCATTACTGTTTCCACCCCTGAACTTTCAGTTTGCTATGTATGATGTCCAGTCAATTAAGTACAATTACACTTATGGTGCCTCACTTGGTGAGCTTGCCAATTTATGATTCAGTAGATGGGAATGGGGAGGGGAATTGGACTACATTGCTCAAAGAAGAAAAATGCCTCGTGAAGCACATACATCTAGGCAACTTTACTATCCGTAGGACAACAAGTGATGAATAAGAAAATCCCAGTATTTTAAGAAAAGGGAAATTGAGCTGTCCCCCTGCCCGTGTTACAGAGATATTTTCAAATGCTACTATAAAAGATAAGCCAAAATTCTAGGGTAGCCATAAGGCAAGAATTGTGAAGACACACCAGCAGCACACAGAAAGGATAGGATGCTTTTAGCCTTGTATATCTGTTTGATATCCCAATGTCAGGATGGCAGATACCCATTTTAAATTGAAGGGGATTTTTTCAAACATTTTTTAAATAAAAAAAGCATATTTAAATGGACTTCTTTAAACTTCTTTCAATAAAAGTTTTCTTAGCTGTACAGAAAAGCTGAGTATGGCAGATCACGCAGAGGGAGAAGGAAGGGTGGTTGTGACACCTGGATGAGGAAGTGATAGCTCCAGTGCGAGGAAGAGGAGGAGGAAGGTAGCTTCTTCTGTGGAGGAGGTGCAGGGCAAGAAAAGCAGGTAGTTACATAAGGATAAAGTGCTGCTGCATGGCAGGATGATACTAAACATGCATGTATAACTGTGTGTGTGACCCCCAGCAGCGAGAGTCCCCAAGCAAATAATATTTGTAACAGCAAATGCAGATGTTACAGAGGCCAAAATGAACACATCCTCTCTCAATGGTTATACAAGTTTTTTTTTCAGAGAAGTTATGACTTCCAAATCCTTGTAGGGCACCAAATTATGTATGCTTCCTCAACCCAGTGATGCCTCTCACCTCACTTTAGAACATTGAGTTCACACTGCAGTGATAACCCTCAGATCCCTGTACAGATGTAGGCACAGAACACTCTCCAGCTCTCCTGAGTCTGCAGCAGTCACCTGAAAGAGCTCAGGTGGATTGTACCTCATGTGTCCTTGCTTCCCTTCACTGAGCTGAGAGGGAACGAAGGAGGACTTGTCTACCTGCTTGGACAGGTGAGGTGAATCCCTCTGTTGAGATCAGCCTCACTCTCCCAGCAGAGCATGCCATGAATACCTCTATTCGAAATCCAAGGATGTAATTCTGAATACGATCAGTCAGGGCTGTTTTACTCCAGAAACATTTTTCCCCAGATGGGCGGTGATAAATACATTACATTCCTTTACAAAAGTGTTTGGAAGGGTATTTATACCTTCCAAAAATCCAAGGGATTTTTATCATATCCTTTTTGAAGCAGCATTCAAAGCTTATTTTAGTAACCTCCCAATTTTATATCTGCTTTTGACTGTTTTCAGGATTACACTCCTGATTCTATTGATGTTTCCAGGCTTGCAACCTCAAGCCTGAAAATTTCTGACTGCTTATCTCTTGTCCCTACAACCAATAACTCAGCTTCTGCTCTCCCTAGTAACACTTGTGGGGAAATGTCAAATGGACTGTGCTATTAAAAGAAAATAGGGAAAAAATCCAGTTAAACTTGTTTCCTGGTGTTACAAACATCAAAATGCTTGTCTGTTACAAGTTAAGGTTAACTCAGATACGTGTTGGCAGGATGGATGTTTTAGTGGTAATATTTTTTTAATATGAGCATTTCTGCCAGGTGTAGTTTCTGTGTTATCAACATCTGTCACTGAGGGCTGGGCTGTTATCCCTAAGTGTTTCAAGTAAAAGGAAACAGATTTTCCTTCTAAAAATCAGAAATTACCAAGCTGTTGTTTGAAACAAAACCCTGCATTTAAAGCAATCTTCTCCTGACAGTTCAAGAGAGGCTTTTATTTTCTGTGTGTTTTTCTTCATTCCAAGCACCACCTGAGGTCTATCTCTTTGTCTGATAGTTGTGATTTCCTTCATGTCAGTCACTAGGATGTTAATACTGTGTAGTAAGATCAGATTAATTTATTTTCCCAGAGTAAAAAAATGTTGTTGTTGTCTAAGCACACATTAATTTTTATTTTAAAAAATCTGCTACAATACTTACTGCTTTGTATGACTGAAGAAATAGAAGAAAGAGAAGTGCAGACTTGCACCTCCCCTCTCCCATGAGGAACTCCTGTGAGGAGCTGCCATATTATCCATGGTGTTGCTGTGTCTTACTTTCAAGAAAGAAGCAATCAGTAGGTCCAAAGTGCTAAACAGTGAAACATGTTATACCTGACAAACTCTTGAGCTGGCACTATCCTCCTCTGTTGGAAAAAAAAAAAAAAAGTAATAGTGATTCAGCAGCCAACTCATTTTCTGAAGAATCTAGCAAAAAACCACCTAGGTATTAGTGTTAACAGCAGCATCAGGAGGCTGATCCTCTTNTTTTTTGGTTTTAGATATTCTTTCTAACTTCCACAGGTCATGTATAAACATTAACTATAATGCTGGCTCAACTCTGGCAGAAATGTTCTTAGCTGTCTCCATCTGCCAAGGGTTTACAGTCCAGAAATTCCCAGAATGCCTCTAAATCCCCGGTAACAGTCATGCTTCCAGGGTATGTTTACCTGGGGAACAGCCGAAGTCAGAGAAAAATTTCTTAGCTGAGCAGACTCAGAAAAAAACAGAGAGTACTTGTTCATGAAGCCTACATCTTCCATTTAAATAGGAGTTTAAAAACTGGGAATTAAGGGTAAGTTGCACTTCCTGCGTTGGATGCACTAGAACTCCCTATCAAAAAATTATTCTTTTATATAAAGCATGAAGCAAGTTTTCTTAAATTTCTATTAATTCCTTCCCTGCAAAATCTTCAATCACTCATGGAAATCAATGAATTATAATTTGTTGGGTCACTGAAATGAAAAAAATAAGAAACTGTAGATTATAAGAGTATAATGGCCAAAAAAGCCAAAGCTGCAGAAAATGAATAAATGTCTGTCCTGAGGGTTTGTTTCAGCTGAGAAAATAAATGCTTCAGTTGCTTGTCCAGCTGGAAGTGAGTGACTAGAACACCTGTGCTCCCTGTTACAAAGTGATGTGACATCAAGTAGTTCTTGTTTAGGTGTAACAGAGTTTATTAATTCATAGTCAGAGCCATGCTAATCCAAGATGATTTATGTTCACTTTGTGCCTTTTTATTCCTGTACTTGGATACCAAGTCTGTTGTGATTGCATTAGATAGTTTGTACCTTGTATACTGAGATTTCTCACAGTAGGTGAGCGTATGGTATTTACTGAACAATTAACACTCTCAATATGCAAATGCTATAGCCATTAACCTAATTTGTTTGTTTTCATAACTCAGGAAATATAAACCATGGATCTATGCAGACAGAGCAGCAGAGAAGAAATCCTGTAAAATCAGTAGTATTCATACATGCAGCTGTTATAAAGAAGACTGTTCTTGAAAGTCTATAAGTGCAAGTTTCCTGTCAAATATACCCCTCCTCAGAACATGTAACAGCCAAGTAGGTATTTTTGATAGAGAACAAGGGATGGAGACCAAGAGCACTAAACCTGAGTACAAGAGAGACTTCTTAGTCTGAAGCTACCTCCAAGAACACGCTGAACTTGGGGTTCTAAACCACTAATCTCTCAACCTTGACAGGGATTATGGTTGTCTGACTTCAGGAGTCCAAAAGTCAGGCATCTGTTCTGAACTAGCTGTCTCATTTCCCTTTATGATCAATGGGGATAGATCAGCAAGGTGATGATTCATTCCTCTTATCTCAGGCTGGCATGAACCATTCTTTCTACTTCTCCCTGTAAATATTTTTCTCTATTCTATATGTGTCTTCTGCTCCTTAAATTGCAAAACACTTCCAGCTGTTTTTCACCAAGCCAAGAAAAATCCAGGGATTTCTATCAGTGAAGAAATCACACATTTATACAAAGCCCTCACTCTGCTGCAAGTCCAGCCTCACATGCTTCATTGAGAAGGCAAATAGGGCTGTCCCTGCACAATGCTGTGCCTGACACCACATGGTGTCACATAAAGGTCTAGAGGAAGGTGACTTAAAATGGATATTCAGCCAGGAGGAGATGCCAAGGCTTCACCTACTTCCAGAGAAAGCTGTAAGATGAGAGTGCCTGACCTAAACTAATGGCAATTAGAGCAGGGAAAATAAGAGGTTAAGCATACAAACTTTGCCCTGCTTTTGCATCTTCTAGGCCT
The DNA here is from genome assembly GCA_013396995.1 of Dicaeum eximium. Classification (NCBI taxonomy): domain Eukaryota; kingdom Metazoa; phylum Chordata; class Aves; order Passeriformes; family Dicaeidae; genus Dicaeum; species Dicaeum eximium. Next base: position 40,844 of record VWZP01008633.1, on the reverse strand, counting down.
TCCAGAAAGAGATTTCTATACAAACAACATATGCTGTTGTCTTAGCCTTTTTCACAGAATTCCCTTCTCTTGGCTCTCTGTCTCCTCTCTGGTGTCTTGCTCCCATAGTGCAGCAATTTTTCTCCCCAGCACATACAAGAAATAAAAATCATAACTACAATATTCATGTCTTGTGATATCTACAGTGATTCATGTCAACTAAAAGACTAATTTTCTTTCTTAATTCCGGTGACTTTTTGAAAGCCCTTCCCCCATCTCCTCATCCCATATCAGCAATCAGAAAGTGTCCTGTCTTCTCTCTAATTAATGATCATTCCCCTCAGGCATTGCAGATGTCTTCACATATGGCTCATTACCCTTAAGACAGAAACGATGTAAGAGTTAAAGGTTTATTTCACAGGGTGCTTTGGGCAATCATGAAGGATGAAGTCATAAAAAATTATTTTAACTATAGAGATTGCTGCTACCCAGCCTCATATTTCCCTGCTTTCACAATATTATGTGATGATCATGTTAAAGTCTCATTGTCTTGGTAAGTTTGATCATTGTGTTTACAGACTTGAATTTGTTGATAGAATAAATGCTTTAAATTTTAACCTCTTATTTGCAGGCCTCATACAATGATGGTCATTCAAGATTACTTAAGTCATCCTACTTTGTGACACTTTTCTTTTTGAAGATTTTTGGGTTTTTCTATAGGGAATATAGATAAGACTGAACATAAGTTTATTGTTTCTGGACAGATGGTTGCAATATCTGTGACAGTCTTAGTTCTGGATGTTTAAATACAAGTCTCAGAAACTTTCATGTGCAGTTATAGCATATCAGTGGGATACCACCAAGAAAAAAATAGGACCTTAATAATGGTTGTCTCATCATACAGCAGGATCCTCCAAAATGCCCTAGGTAAAAAAATCTGATAAAAATAGGTGGAGGCAGTTTTTTAGCACCAATAATATCAGTCAGGAATCCATCAGCCCTACAGATCTGTCAAAAAAATCTGATGATTTTCAGGTATGTATGTTTAATTTCACAGGGTGAGTTATGGCCACAGATGCTCACCTGTATCCAACCTCTTGATGGGTTTTAGCTTCAGCCAAATGTGCGTTCCCATTACCTGACCTCACCTAGCAAAGGGTCTTTTACAGATATGATTGCATATCCTGAGACTGTGAAGTGCAGGAGCTACGTTTCTTTGTACAGTTCCTGAACTTAATCTATACATGGAAGTCACTTAAATTTCCTCAGCAATTAACTTGGTGCTTCCACATGTGCATTAAAAAGTATCAAAGAGAAAACTGGACCTTATCTAACCACTGATGGAGGACTCAGGTCTTGCAGGAAAAGACCTAATCAGAAGTGACAGAAAGAATAGGAATATTTTTAGGAATTTTAGCAGATTTGTGCCTTTCACCTCTTTCAGACAAATCTTCAAAGATTCAGGTTCCAGAGGTGCTAAGGGACATGCATTTATGTATAGAAACTATAAAATCTTCCATCTATGGCTTTAGTTCTGAGTCCAAATCATATCAAGCTTGGAACTGAATGTAAATTTGCTGTGGCTATGAATAAATACAACGCATCTGGATGTCTCGGGTTTCTTGGATTCTAATATGTTTTGAAGGGGTTTTTTTTTCTTCAAATGCTGCTCTACCTCTTTCAATTGAAGTTGGCCTCAAGTGTCCATAGCTCCTGTGTTAAGTGTGAAATAATAAGGTTTAGTTCATTTTACCAGTCCTTCTGGGTGTTCAGGGTTCCTGACTGTATCAAAGTCTGGACATGAAACTGTGTTGTGGGCTGATAGTCATAAGCAGAGTCATTCTGTGTGGAAAGGCTTTCCAAATATCTACACTCTTTTTAGTGAAAGACCAAACTTCACCCCAGGAGTTCTCCTGTGTTTTGCAAAGGTTTGTAGGCACTCAGAATTGATGAAGCAGCTTAACACCCAAGATAGTTGGTAGCAAACTCCTTGGAGACTCGTTTGACAGCTTCAGCAGGGGCTGACAGGAAGGCTGCAGACCAGTAATGGAACTTACTGTTGCAACTTTATAAAATGTATTATATTTCTTCTGATTTCATGTGGTGGGGCTAACATTTCTGTCCCTTAAGCAAAGGACCTAAGAAAAATAGTTGATGAAAATAAAGGCCTTCTTGGAGAATCAGTATTGAGTTAAGATAGTGATTTACTGAACTGTGGTGAGAACAGTATTAACTTTTTGTATGTTGTTGCAAGCTATTTCCGCTGAACCAGAATAGTTCATCCCAGAGACTGGAAGGTCTCTTGCTGGTGTTCAAGATAGTATTGTGTGATGTCCCCATATGAAGGCTGGGATACCAGCAGTAGGTGACCATTCTATTTAAGCAAACCTGTTTGGGTAATTGGAGTGTCTGCAGCCTTACTGAACTATACATTGAAACCTCTCAGGCTAGTGAGACAAGAATGTGCACCATGTGATGAAAAAGCCATCAGTATGGTTTTTTTATATGTCATTAATCCTAAACAATCTGTAAATAAGGAAAATATCAGTTTTAATAACTGGACTGTCTTAAATTGAACAAAATATTCTTACCTAGGAGCACTTCTTCACAGTATGTCTGAAGAGTTTTCTTGCTGTGTGACAACCTCTTGTGCTGCAGGTAGATGGAAGAAAATAATTCAGAAGTTGCTGCATCTGGTGAGGTGTTAGTGGGGAAGACTATACATACTGCTGACCACTGCTGAGATCCTAATATTTATAGTAGCTCTTCTTACATTGATGACATTTATGTGGCATGTACCTGGTTTGCATGCAAGCCATGGTCTTGTGCAGAGATCAGGTGTTAAATGCCAATAAACAAATTACTTTTGTGCATTTTTTTCAAATTCAGTTCTGTTAGGTGAGGAATAAATAGGAAAACTGGAGGTTGTTTTTAATAGACACCCTAATACACAACCCCAAAATCATGAGAGAGACAGTCTCATTGCTGGGTTTGTACATTTACCAAGCATGAGTAGTGGGCAGAGCTAAAATAATGGATTTCTGGAATACCAGTGGCTGGTATGAAAGTTGGAAGACCATGATATGGAATTTAGCAGGAAGGATGTCATTTGTCTGGAAAGGCTTTTATTGTTGAATATGCAGTAGAGAGAAAAGGAACCAAGGTAGTATTTGGTTGTGCATTAATTTCTACAGGAGGCTACTAGAGAAAAAGCACACTGGAAAAATGGTCATTGCATACCTCATTGTATGAGGTCATTGTAAACCTGATGCATGTTTTTTTTAAAAATTTTAATTCTTGAAGATTAAGATTATGGCATAATATGCTTAGAAACAAGGAACACCAATGAAGCCAAACATGCTAGAATGCGGTGTGCTCTAGTCTGATATGTCTCAGGGTTTTGTGAGAAGGGTAATTAAATTTTGAAGCTCATTAACACTTGTTCCTGAATACTGAAAGGGAAAACTTTGGTTATATAAAAGAATCAGTGGAATTGCTAACTACCAAAGTAAGGTCTCCAAGCAACCACTTGCTTTAGTTGATGTTGAGAGCTGGATTGTAAAGACCTGAAATACAAGGAATAACCAGAAAATATCTCACTGTTCAAATGCCCAAAGCTAGTATTTGTGCATGACCAAAAAGTTTCCTAGAAGACAGCTTAAAGTATCATGTGGAGGCTCCGTTGAAAGCAAGTCCATTCATTTCTCACAGCAGGATAATTCATGTGGTCATTCAGTTCAAGAGACATGTTTGAATTGAGTGGCAGGGAGAAATCAGTGCTTTCCCCTCTTAACCTTAGGGTGTATGTTGTTTCCAGAAAGAGCTTTGAAGTCTGGCCAGAAGCATCAGTCTGACCAGTTGCAAAAAACACTGTATAGGCAGTTAGAGAGTGATTTTTCACACTAGAAATTAAACTCTGGGCAATATGGTATTTCATCTCATGTACTTTAGAACTATACATGCAGACAATGAAAAGCATAAGGACTATCTGCTAGGTCAAGGTCTATCTGCTCCTGTTTCTATAGATATACCCATGATCTCATTGTTCATGGCAAAAGCTGTGGAGGGAAAGGGCAAGGACAATCCCCTATCAAGCCACCTTCAGAAACAGAGACTCGATGAGACTGTAAGTATAAACAGTGTGCTCTGCTTTGGTGGCATCCTTGAACAGGAGGTGAGGGTGGTCATACTGTAGCAATGAACAAACTCAGAAGCAGCCTATCTGAATGCAAAGTAAAAATTGGATTATGAAGGTTTTTGGGGATTGAATTCCTTGAATTCCTTGTGGTTTTTTCTTCTGTGTTTTTCATTTGTTTAGTTGTTTTTTGTGGGTTTTTTTTTGGGGGGAGTGTTTTTTTTTTTGGTTGTTTTTTTTTTGTTTTTTTTTTGTTTTTTTTTTACTTCAGGGAAGTAAACAGAAGAAGAACAGAATGTTATTATAAAGTGAATACCCTTTTTGGAAACAGCAAGCAGCTCTCAGGAGATTATACACAGAGTAAACTCAGAATAGGTTTTCTTCTAATTGAGTGTTAATAAGAGATGCACCATCCTAATGAGCAGGTGAAGACAGGGGTACAGTCCTTTTTAATAGATACATTGCAGTTGTGATAATGAGAAGCTATTAGTATTTTTCTTGATAACAATTAGTCTGTTGATTGGTTTCTATTCCCTTTGCACCATCAGCACTTTTATATATTGATAAAATGTTGATTTAACTTTCAGTGTTCCTACATATCCCTTTTAGATGCTTGGGTGAAAAACAATTGTATTGACTCAGTAATTCTATGCTTTGCAAGCACACATATATTTTACACCTCAGTTTTATTCCTCCACAGCAATAGGGCTTGAAGGCTGTGGAACTAAGTGTTCAGAAACTGAGAAGCAAGATTTAAATTTTGAGAGTTAATTCTACATGCCATGATACTGTGAACTATAATAGGGATCATAGGGAATATCTGTATCTAGAGGAAAAAAAAGAACAGGCTTCCACATAGCTTGAAACTGGACATTGTCTCTTTAGTTTACCAGGGATGCTGCAGAGACCTTCCCACATCACAATGTGGTGCTTAGTGGCTGAAAATAAAGAGAAAATAATGTTTTACAAAGGCTCACATTCTCTGAGCCATGAATTTTCTTTAAATGAATGATCACAATCCTGTGTAGACCTTAATTAATCAATAGTTGTACTTGGTGATCTTAGAAGTCTTTCCCAAGCTTGAAGATTCCATGATTCTATGATTCCAACTTTTTGATCCCTATGCAATCAAACACCCAAAATGTGGATGACAAAACAGCTCCCTACCTTTGCAGCCAGGGCTTATTCATTAATTATTTTCCTTCCAGCTTCCTAAAAATGCACCTTGTCCTGAAGAGAAACTACATCTTGGTCAATTTTCACCCAAATATAAATATCTGAAAAACTCAAAAAGGTTCATGAAAATTAGACCAGCAAGAACACTGTTAAGCATCATCATTACTGAAAACAATCCAAAAGTAACTCTGAAGAAAACTTAGGTCCTGGATTTCTCTTAGTGAATATTTTTGTGGTGTTATTGATTTTGATGGACCTTTTGTCTCTTCCATATAGGAAATAAAGCAAATCTTACAGTATGCAACTGTCTTGTATGTCTGGTATCACAGTATGAATGCACAAATATTTGGGAGAAGAACATCATGTATCATTTGGTTAAATGAATTTGAGATTTGGAAATATATTTCTCCTCCTGCAGGTGATTGGCTTTCCCAAGCTGGAGTCACAAGCATTTCCTGATCTTTAGAATTAGATGTTCAGCACCTTGAGTTTTATAGCATGGCATAGCATGATACTTACAGATCTTTCATCACTGCAAGGCTTGAATGTGTCTTGAAGAGATAAAGAATAATAATAATACCCATCTTAAGTTAAAATTTTTGTTCACCAACAAAAACCCCCTGATTCAATTCTGCATAGGAAAACAGCACTGTTTGCAGGGTGATCAGCACTGGAGTCGGCTGAGCTGGATTCACTGTTTGTACTCACCTACACCACATTTTGCTATTTTATTTCTTTTCTGTGTCTTGCTAAAGACAAATTTATTTTTCATTGGCAGTTGGATTTGATGAATGGTTTAACCCTTTCTGACTGCTCCCATTGCCCAGTTTGAGCTCAAGACAGGTAACCAAAGGAAGCACAGAGGGTTCCAGTGCACACCCCCTCCCCCGTTCAGAAGAGTGCCCTGGCAGGCTGGACAGTTTTACAGCACTGACACCTGCTCTGTACAGGTGCCCAGGCAGCGACCAGACCAGCTGTGACATTTACAACCTTTACACAATATTCACACTGCTCTCTGCCATTTCTGCAACCTGGCTTAGGAAAAGGACACCATCTGCTGTGACAACTTCTTCCCAAGGACTGCTTAACACAGGTTGGGCACAACCACTGCATTTTGTTTTAAAAACACACGGTGGCTCATTATGTTGCATTTTGCATGACTTTAAGGGCACTGTATGAAGCAAGGCAGATGTGAAGTATGGTATGATTTTTAGACAGTCAGTTCCATTGTGGGATTTCCCATTGCATCACAGTCTCATGTGTGGGAATTCCTGTTGGCTGGCAATGGATGGCACCTGCCCTTCCCAGGCACTGGTGTGAAGTCAGCAACCATGTTAGTCTGGGCTTCCCAGACTTGCAACAGGCTTGGACAATTGGAAGATCCTAATGTGGCTTAAGGTGTCTGACTCCTGATCATCTGCATATGATTATCTAAGATGGACAGGATGATTACTCGCTAATTATTTATTTATTACCAGTAGAAAAATGCATAGAATTCACAGGGGATTTTGCAGGCTTAGAAAAACAGAACTACAAGATGGAATAACTGAACTCATCATTTCTGTTTCAAGCTCTTCTTCTGATTTTGCTACTTTTCTTGGCACAATTAGACACATGTTTAAATTTACATTTAATTTTAAACCAAGAAGGTGTAAAGGCTCAGCACTATGAGGATATAAGACAACAAGTGGATTTGCTTTGTACTTTCTACTACACCATAGAGTCATAGCCAAAAACTTAATATATTTCATTGTTGCCTGTAGCAAAGCTTGAGCATTGGGTTTGTTTGTTTGGTCGGTTATAAATTCATTTGAGTAGCAGAAATTTTGCAGTTTGGAATCTGTTTGAAACTCTGGACCTGCTCTGGAGCTCCAGAGATTAAACAGAAGATGTCACATCCAGCTTAGAAATAGTATAGAGACACAGTATCTAAATAAATAGCCACCACTGATCAATGTAAAGCATGCCTGGCCTTTGCTATTTATGCTACCTTTTGTCTTCCATTATCTGAGTATTAAAAAAGTTCAAAGTGGCTCCCCCACATAAGCTCTGCAGCTTAGTCTTGTCTTAAATTTTAAAAAGCTTAAATGTTTGAGCAGGTAAAACACATATAAACAAAATGTGTAGGCTTTTTTGTTGTCATTGTGGTTTTTTTTAGTAATAGGATGTCTTCAAGTTAACGGCTATTGTTTCTGATCTACTCTGTAAATATGGTTCTAATGTATAATAGATGTGTAGTGCAAGTACTTTGTCATGACAAAACACTTAAATGCATTAATCTGTTCAGATTCAATTCTTCTTTTACAGAAAAGAAAGGAAGAACTTCTGGGAAATTTCATTTAAAATTCTAGGTTTGATTATTTCTTTCTCTAAATCTGTTTAATTTCATTATGGGATATTCCTTGTTCTCTGTGTAGTCAGTTTGTCCCTTAATAGTTTTTAATCCCTCCTAGATACATAGACCTTGCTGGAGTCATTCAGCTAGCCCTTATGCATTGGCTGTAAGTTTGGATGTGCTTTCCACAAGTCTGGAATGTCTCCTGAGAGGCCATCTTAAGAAGGGCAAACACATAATTGTATCAGGAGGTTTTTGTTTTAGGCTTTTTTATCAGTCTAAAATGTTCTCTCTAAAAGAAGACCCATCTCACTCATGAGGTGCTTGGGTAAAAGGCAATTGCATCGATGTGAATAATTTGGTGGAAAGAGGAGGGAAGAGGATGGAAAGAGGTTTATGAGTATTTTATTCAATAGCTGTTCATTCCTACATAGGAACTTTCATTACCACTCTTCTGTTCTTCAGAAAGTCCAAAAACCGGGAAATGGATGAATTATTTCCTGGAAAAAAATCTCATTCAGCATGTTCAGTAATATTTATAGGTTATAACTGAGTGGTACTTGAAGTACATTAGCCCCCCTGATGTTGTTAGTCTTTCTACATATCTGTGGAAGGTTTGAGACAGACTTCCTGAGCCTGTACCCACTTATGCTTGCTGCCTCTCTGATCTGATGGGGGAATTTCTCTTTGTTCATCCTTCCAGGAGCCATCAAAAGAGTGAGCTATTTTACTTCATTAAACAGACTAAGGAAAATGGCATGTTGTAGCCCTGGGCCAAAACAGAGACTTGATTCTGGGAAGATCAAGTTGCAGGAAGATTAAATCAGCAGGTAGGTGCTGTGAAGTAAAGGGTTGGGCTGTCCAGTTAGGGGCTAGTCACTGAAATGGATGGAAAGGGAAGTGTAGCTCTTGCTTTTTACCCATGCTGGGCTTCACATAAGCTCCATCATAAATTCCAAGTGTAACTACAAGTCATCTCCTCTGAAAAACATCTGGAAAATGCAGAAGGGACATGATTTGATGGTTATTTATTTATGAAGATGCACATATCTGTAAACAATTCTGTTTCAAGGCATGAGCCCGCAGGTGTCAGCTGATAAGACTTTGATCTTACAGTGAAGAACAGAGATTTTACTAAGTCCCTGTACAGGCTAGTAGGTATCAAATTCCCAGCCCGTTTTAAGGATGGTACTTGGCACATCTTTTCTCAGAGCAATCAGCTGCTTTTCTGGAGAGTATTCCAGCTGTCTCAAGGAGCAGTTGCTTTACATGGTAAGATAGTGGCTGCAGTACAAGACAGTCAGACCTGTCAGCACAGTCTGATGATAAGTCACAGGTGCTGAGAGTCAATTCAAACTTTCTATTCCATGGAACCTGGATAACCGCTCTTTTGTTTGTGTTTTCCTTCTGGAACTGAAGAAGCTCTGAAGGCTGATGATAGCCCAAAACACCTTTGCTTCTTTTTGACTTCAGGGCAATCCGTCCTCGGAGCAACTGGCAGGAGAGCGTTCCCTGTCTAGGTTGGGTTGCTTTGTCCACTCCCACATCCCTCTTACATTAGTGCAGGGATGGATGAATTTTGGAGCCCTTTAAGGTGTCAAGGATATGTTCTAACACAAATAGTTGGGTTGAATATTTTTCCCTCAAAGAGCTATGACTCAGTGGAAGTAGTCAGGACAGTAGTGCCACATTTAGGATATCTGAATGTGCCCTCTTGCGACTTAAGCAATGAATCACTTTATAAAATCATTAGTATGTGAGAACCCACTTACTCTCTCTGGTTAGCCTGTATTCACACAGATCAATGAGACTGTTGATGGAAAATTGTTCACTGAAAGCAGTAAGAGGCCATCAGTTGGGTGCTAAATGTACAGGATTTAGTTTTGAAAAAAGAAAGGATCAGGAAGACATCTGTGTTATAGAAACAGATCACATTTTATAATGAACAGTGAAACCACACACTAGACCTAATCAGAGTAATTAGACAGCAGTGAGGAAGACAAATACCAATTCTGAATACTTATTTTAGTCTAAAAGCAAAGGTATGTCCTTGTTATATCATGCTGAGATTTTTATGCTGTATCAGAAAAATGACAACTCCTGTAAAATTTTATGAGATTCCAAAATCATTAAAGGAAAGTGTCAGAAAATGAAATTTAAATATGAAGAACAGACTTTGTATGACTTGACACAAATGCATCCACTTGTAAATTAAAATCAAATGCCACCTTCTAAGGAGGTTGTAAAAAATACCCCTACTCTGTAAAGTTTGGAAAGATATTTTCTAACTACTGAGACTGAAACATTATTTATTTTGTGAAGAATAGGGCAATTAGGATCCTATCCAGCTGCCTTTGTCAAGAGGATGGAGACAGGCTCTTTTTGGCTGAGCAATAGGACAAGAGGCAATGGGCAGAAACTGATGCACAGGAAGTTCTTCCTGAACATGAGGAATATCTTTACTGAGGATGACCGGAATAGGTTGCCCAGAGACATTGTGGGTCTTCTTACCTGGAAATACTCAAAAGCTGACTGGAAACAATCCTGACTAATGTGCTCTAACAAACCCTTCTTGAGCAGGGACTAGATGACCTCCAGTGGTCCCTTCTAACCTTAACCAATCCATGATTCTGTCATTTTGGCTTGCAGAAGAAAAGTGAAGCTCTAAGAAAGCAGTCAGGTCATGGCTGGAGTTTGGAGAGGCAAAGCAGAGGCACCAGCAGAGATATTCCGGTAAAATTTCAGAAGTGTGAAGAATATGTGGAGGTATTGTCTTTATCTGGAATGAATGGCCCAGGCTGACAGGCCAGGAATGTGATGCAAAGAATGAAACAGTGCCCCTAATTAAGTGTTTAACCTTGCCCGACTTCAGGGCTCAGGGATTTTGAGTGTTCTGGCCTCAGGTCATCCTGCATTTATAAAACTCACTTGATAGCTGTGCCACTGGTCCATGAGCACTCAGTCATCTGTAACCTAAAGAACTCATTTCCCACAGCCTAAATGGGTATTTCTTCAGTGCTTAACTTCAAACATCCAATTTTAAAAACACTTGAGTCCGATCTTTTTTTTTCCTGCAGGCTGCTCCATTTGCTGTTTTGGTTATACCCTCTGACAGTATTTATTTCATTCTGAGGAGATATTTAGTATATGGACAGATGCAGACAAATGTCTTCTTTGGCTATGACTCTCAGGTGACTCCTGACCATGGCATGTAATCACAGATGTGAATATCAGCTCTTTCATTTTCCTGCTCTGAAAAATATAATCTAATTGAAATGTGTGTAATGTATGCCTGTTAAATTAGAAAAGTGAGAATAAGTCTGAAGTTGAATCAAATGCTTGTGCCAAATTCTAAGAGAAGCAAAATTTTGCAATTATTATTATATGCAGAAAGGAATTGATATAGTTTTTGCATTTTCATCTTCACCTAATTTTTCCTAGCTTTATATCTCTTCCTTTTAGTGTACATATGAAACAGATTTATGAAACCTGCAGAATGTGCAGGCTGTAAGTACAAAAACTTGGTTTGTTTTGAACCTTTGCAGTAATCTAACCATGTTTCTTTATAATGTTTCTTTACAGTCAAACAACTAACTTATTCTGTGGTTGCAGAAACAGATAATATATTTTTATTAGTAATTATTTAGTATGATGTTCTACATTATTTTGAAACAGCAGGAAACTTCTTTGAGAAACTTATTTGAAAAATGAATCAGAGAAGAAAACCATTTCTCATCAGCTTCTTTTCTTATTGCTCATCAAAGAAAAACCTGGTTTTTTAAGTGAAAAAAAAGTCATCACTTTCTAGTCACTCAGGCAAGGATAATATTTCTTTTTTTCCCCCCTCTTTTTTCAGTTAATTTTATAGTTCCAATATTCTTGGATAACAATTACCTACCAGGACAGGCAAAAATGGGGTTTCTTGAAATACCATCTACATAAAAATAATATTTGACCACAATTTTATGAGTTTTTAAAATAGTCTTGCTATTTCCATAGTACAGAAATTAATCAGTTGTGATCTCATCCCTTCTATTGCTGAGCTAGCTTCTGTGTTTATAGAGAAAGGAAAAGAATCTTCCCTCTTCCCCTCCGATATGACTCAAAAGCTTTGTGTCATTTAAGTGGAAATAATGTTTGTAGTGTGAATGACCCTAGCAACAAGATCACAGAAAAGGACTGTGCAATAATAAACACCAGATTAAAAAAAAAGCAAAACAGCAAAACCAGTCTGTTTCTCCAACAGAATTTTGTTTTTCAGAGAAACCTTGAGAAGCTGCTTACTGCTCAGCTTTCCAACTATTTATTGCTGAATATATTACTTTATACAGGATGCACACACCAATTTCTGATGCCCAAGACCATTAAATCCAGCAGAGTTTTATCAATGGTAACATAGAAGTGACTCTCTTTGGGTTCCCTACCAATATTAAAGGAATCTTGTAGAAGTATTATACAGGAAAGAAATACAAATAGAAATGGACTAAAAACCAAGATTCTCTCTCTGACCTGCAAGACAACCAGCACAGAAGCATATTCTAGTTTTGCAGAATTGAAAGACAAAATTTGATTTCAAAGAGGACTTGCCTCGGTAATGAATGATGACTCTTGCAGAATGAAACAGCAAAATGAATCTACTAAAATGTGGAAGTGCTATGATCCATTAGAAAGCCCCCAACTTTACAAACACTTGAAACATATGAGCTGCTATAAATGACAGTGTCTAAGTGGTTTGTACTAATTGTTGTTCTGTGAGGTGACAAAAGCAATCCCATGTTGGATGTGTGAACTCAAGCTATTAATCCTGGTCTGACAAAAATTATAACTGGCCTGCTTCATCCCCTGAAAGTGAGCAAAGGGTCAAAGGTGAAAATGAGGAAACATGGCTTTTGTGCATTCATTTGCATATTGCTAATTGAGAATTTCCACCCTGCAAGCAGCCGTGTAACCCGCCAGACCCAATTCCCCAAGTACTAATTAAATCAAACATGAGCAACATGATCTTTTAAATTTTCTGCTGTGTATAAGAGTGACAAGTGTAAAACTAAATATACATAGTTAACTGAAGTATTGGCTTGTAAGGGTTTTTAAACTATACTCAGAACAAAATTTTCCAGGCACTGTGAAGAAAATCCAGCCTGTGCTGGAAAGAACCTCTCAGTTCTTCTGGCCACTCAGCTGCATTGACATGGAAGACTGCAAGGTGAACAAGATGTTGTGCAGCTCCTTTGGTACAGTAATGATCATAGAAGCATTTTGTGGGATTGCCATCCTTTCTGTGAAGGATGTTAGGGACCTTCCAAGGTGTCTTATATTCATGTCCTTATGTCACCTCCATGTTCTCCATCTGCCACCTTCTTTATTTCTGCCATCCTTGCTGTTGATGCGCTTGAAACATCCTTTATAAAAGAGTTTGCTTCTCCAGACTTGCATATCTTGACTAGTTTCTAAGGGAGGTGGTAAATGAACTGTGTCTACTGAACTCAAGAGTAATGGGTGCAAGTTAAAATAAGATGTGTATTTCTTTCCATAATTTTTTTGGGTTCTTTGGCTCCTCCTGTTATTTTTCTAAAACAAAGGACCACATAACTTTAAAAGCAACTTGAATATGTAGGATTTGCACTTTCGTATTGGCTTTTCTTAGTAGATGTGTTTATTAGAGATCTAGCTATATACTTGTAACACGTCTACACAAAAAGAGGGAAAAAAGCAAAAAAACACCAGCAGAAAATTGATAACTGTGGGTCCCTGATTTTATTTGACCTTCTTGGCTCTGGAAAACAGAAAAAATCACAGAACTGCAGAATGCCGTGGGTTGGAAGGGGTTTAAAGACCATCTAGTTCCACGCTCTGTGCCATGGGCAGAGACATCCCTCACTAGATCAGGTTGCTCAGAGCTCCATCCAAACTAGCCTTAAATGCTTCCCAGGATGGGGCACCCACAGTTTTTTGCAAGTTGTTCCGGTGCCTCACTATCCTCAAAGTAAAGAATTTTATCCTATTATCTTATATAAACCTAGTGCCTTTGAATTTGAAGCCATTTCCCCTCATTCTGTCACTACGTGCTCTTGGGAATAGTCTCTCCATCTTTCCTGCAGGCTCCCTTCAGGTACTGGAAGGCTGCCATTAGGTTATGCTGAAGCCTTCTCTTCTCCAGGCTGAACAATCCCGATTCTCTTAGCCTTTCAATCAAATTTTTTAGCCTTTTAGCAAAGCCAGGTTCTCCAATACAGATGACAGTAGTTTCCTTACAACATTTCAAGGTGGATTTCACTCAGGATACTTCTGCTTTTCATTTTAAAAAATGTTTCTCCTCTGTAACGAGTTGTGTTGAACCTGAGTGTCGCTGGTAGTTTTAATGACCACTCTTTTTCCTTGGTGGTTGTGAAAACACATTTTAAGCATGAATGGTCCAAGCTTTTCCTTATCAATGATCACAAGAAAGCTATTTATCTACTGAAATTAGTTAAATTGTTGTTTTTACTGGTTCAAAACAATAGAAGAAAACTTTTAGACTGTCTTATTTTTCTTGTAAATGGTCAGTTTTTCTGTGCTGCAACATATCTAACACATTACAGATATGAAATACACATGTACACTTAAAATGAAAAAATGCCAATTTGATCATAAATAAACACCAAAGATGAACATCCACGAGCTGGAAAACAGTCCCTATCGATTTCAGAACATGGGTGGTTCTATGAGATTGAAAGAAAACTCAATCATGCTGCTTGAAAAGACTGTTGTAGGATTGTTTTTCAACCTCTTCACAACACGTCTGTGGCTTTTAGTACAGCCTTGTTGATCCAGCGAGTGCAGTCAGTGCTTATTCAGTTAAAAGAACTCAGAAAAGATCAGGGAAATACTCTGACCACAGCTTTTTTTCTCCTTTCCTTTTCTAAATAGTTCTGAATGAAAATGGGCCCTTGGTGAAGAGGGAATAATTCTGGTTCTTACTTGGTCATTATGGAATTAGTCTGGCTTTCCAGAAGGTTAACAGGGAGTGGCTTAAATCCTAGAAGTGGGTTAAGATGTGATTTGGCATACCAAGGATCAAGAATTAGAGAGAGAAAAAGGCAGAGAGATGACTAAAATAGCTTATACAAAATTAAAGTATTGCATGAGTAAAGTAGGGATTTAAATGAAAGTGCATTAGCAGATAAGGATGCCAATTGTGCATGGTCATTGGTGGACATATGGGAAAGAGGAAGGAATATGTAAGAAACAAAGAAGGTGTATGTTCACTGTGATGTTGGTTCTCTCTAATTTTCATGTAACACTTTTTAAAAACCTCAAATGCAAAAAAACCCCAAAACACCAAACCTAAAATGCTGAAGATAGCATACAAACCAGGCAGATGTGCTTGAGGCTACAGGTGGCTACATCAGGAAGAAGTCCAAAAAATAGAGAAAATTGAGGAAACATAGTGGTTTGAGTTTATGCTTCAAAACTTAAGAAGACAAAAAAAAAAAAAAGCTGTTTTTAAGTTTACCATGAAAATAAAAATTTCTATCTTAAAAAGGTACTATTTATGTTAAAGCAACCTAGAGAAAATGAAGGTGGAGAGGGGTACTGAAACACCTCTCAGACCAATATGTATTGGTCTCTAGGACTCCAACAGATGGTCACTCTGGGAACCAGACACTCTATAGGGCTTTTAATTTACATTAGCAACAACAAGAAATATACTATATATATATATATATATATATACACACACACTATACAGTGAGGTACATAATAGGGTAATTTTATTTTCCAGAAGAGTTGCCCAGCTCTTTGAAAAGAGGTAGTATTT